>JARVZY010002131.1:0-86476 GCA_030686995.1 Artemisia argyi
ACCAAACGTGCACTTATCCTTAAAAACAAGAAGAAGTTTTCATGCAAAGCTTATCTAAAACTTCTTAATCTTGAGCAAAATTTATTCAAAATTTTTCAAAAGGTTTTTCAAAACTTTTCAAAATTTTGCTCAAGATTGTTTTTCAAATCTTTATTCCCCAGTTCGCTCCAAAGTTTAAAAATGTCAAAACATATGCGAGTTTTGAGGGGGAGTATTTCCAAAACAAAATGTTCTGTCAAAATCATGCTTAATGGTTTGTGCACACATAACAGTGTACAACCCGCACTTGTAATGAAAGGACCCTGAGGTACGCATCAGTGCCTCAATCCTTATATAAGGAGCGAAGGCTTCTTACTTTTGAGTAGAATTAATCAAACATTTTCTGATTTTCATAATTCTGCTCAAAAGACAAGTATTTCACCTCAATGAGTATTCACTTGTTGAGGGGGAGCACTTGAAAAACTCATCGTTGAATTTTGTCATTTCAAGTGTCGGTCATTGAATTTTGTTATAGGTTGCATTATTTAGTTAATACGTTAGTTATTTTATATGTTTTGTAAAGTTTTATGCTTAGTTTATAGGTTTGGATAAAGTTTAAGGGCTAAGTATGTAATATTATCAAAGTATGGTGAAGCCCTAATCCTTACCTATAAATAGTTTTGTAACACCTCATTTGAGGTGGTTGGTTCACTAGTAATATCATTAGTCTCTTATTATCATATTAGGTGTTTCTTCCACTCTCTCTCTCTACCTACTTTCTCTCTCTAGAAATCTTAGTGATTATGTTGTAAAATGGTGACCTAACAGTTTAATCCTCTCCTTCCTCTCCACGCAAATCAGTTTCAATTCCTCCCATTGACCTTCTTTCTCCACGCAAATCTATTTGTGTAAACTATTAATTATGCTTCCTCTCCACGCTCCTCTTCAATTACAGATTCATTGGTAACAATCATATCCTAAAATAGTTCCACTGATTGTTTTTTATTCAAACCATATTTGACATGCTTAAATGGCAATACGCTCTTCTAATCAATAATCAGTTTCAATTAATCTTCTTCTCTACGTTTTTTGCTTGATGTATTCTTACTTTTTATTTTGCAGGCTTCACATATCAATCTACAATGATTCGGAACTTTGAATTCGACCTAATAATTTATGTAAGCTTTAGTTGTATTGAAATCCATGACATTTGTATTATTGTCTATCTATCTTCATCGACTATTTCAAAATCTTCTTTACAATCGACATAACAAGGGGTTTTTCTTTCGAACGTAAGTGATCTTAATGATTATTTATTTCAAGATTATTTGGAAATGATTTGTTTGACGTAGCAATTGATTAAGTTTATGTGTTCGACGACCTCTTAAAACTCAGATTATTGCTATTGTTTTGAGATGTACGCCAACTATTTGATAAAATTCCTCAATGAAACTTTTGTTTGACACTTATGCTTTAGAGGTTTAATTACGTGTTTTGTATTCATAAAAGTCTTTGCTTTGTGAATAACAGGAATTCTCATTTTGAAGATAAGGAGTCTTTAAGCTGCAAGAAGGTTTCTTGAAAAGTAACTCGATTCTAAGAAGCCAATGATTTCAGCAAGGTATTTATAGATTTGCAAATATGATTTTAAGAAGGTTTCTTGAAAAGTATTTCTTGGATGGTCATATTTTTGCCTGGTTAGTGCAAATATTTTAATTGTTACTATGTATGCATGGTCTCTTTAACTTGCTACTGAAACAAATATATGGAACTCATATTTCAATACCACTTGCTACTAAATAAATCTTTAGGCATGCCATTCAACAATTTTTTGGTGTTGGCTTTCTTTTATTCTTGATGGGTCTGAAACAAAGTGGCAAGTATTTTAAGTAATTCTCTTATTAGGTTCTTTCCAAAGCATACTAATAGGTATAATAGATACAAAGGATACCAGATTCCCATTCATTAAATGGGTGTTGGGTAAGCTTTTTTGTGGGGTTACTTATCAAGCTTAATAGATGTTGTATTGATGCTTGAAACTCCCAATTATTGTTACAGTAAGCGTTGTAATAGAGATTAACAAGATCTTCATCAAGAAAAACAGGAACACATCTCTGCATAATGCATATTAACCAAACGTTTACAAAAGATTATACTTTTTGGTAACTATAAGTATTAAAGATTTATGATTATCAGATTATGTCTTTGAATATATAACTAAGTGCATGTGTTTGTAAATTAAAATAAAAAGAAATGGCATTTTAGTAACTTTACAAGGTGTGTAAGTAGCAAATTGACCATGAGCAAACAAAATGGGGTGCCAGGGACCATACACGCTGTCGTTTGACAACTTCAGGGACGAAAATGCCAAAAAAAAATAGTTTAAAGACGAAACACAAGAATCTCAACAAGTTTAGGGACGAACGGTGAAATTTAGTCTATAAGTAGATAAGTAATATTTTTATTAAACTTTTTTATACTAACATGTGAAAAATACCAACCAGTTAAGAAGTCCCAAAACTAAACACACGGCAGTACTACACACCTTGACAAAGTACTAACACCTTCGAGATTGCTGACTTGTATTCACTAGATCCAGTTCATTTAAAGTTGTAACTTTACAGTATAAAGAAAACCCAAATTTACAATATTCACCATATTATTTAATAATTTTGCTATTCAACAAAAAATATGTGAACCAATGTATTCTAAACCCACCCCCCACACTTCTGTGTATGTTCAAAATTTCCCTTTAAATCTTTACAAATGTATGTTCTCATCAATGCAGTTTTGCACGGATTTCGGATCACAATTCCACCCTTATCCACCGCTTCCAGCCGCCAATGGTCATATAGGAGACGGGGCGGTTGCGGTAACAATAGTTGAATTCCCAGCACGGGAATATTCCCTTTTGAGAAAAACCGCATACAAAAGCTCATTCCATGTATCGGGAACACCCGGTAAGCACCAGTGGCTGCAGTCTTGCCTCCGTAAAGGGGCTGGCCCACCATTTTTCGGACCCGAATAATATATAGACGCATGACCATCTTTCCGTTTTGATGTCATATATGTCACGTCTAATAAGTCTAGTTTTGGTGGTTGTGTGGATGAATTGTTACCGTGTTTAGATAACACCGAGCTGAATATGTTTGGGTAAAACATCGTGCCAGATGAAACTGGTGATGAACTTAAGTCCGGTAGTGTCTCGAGATGGCAGCTACCACCAGATTTCCAATCACCATTCCTAAAACACCCATATTATGGCATTCGTCAAAAATAGTACAAAAATCAGATACTGTCCGTTATCATATTTTACGAAAATTTATTTTAGAAAAATAATTATCTTTACGATTAAAGGTGTTTCAACTTTCAGGTCAACTCAATACGACCCATTTGAACCAAAACCACCCATTTTGACTTGCACCAAGAAAAAACAAACACGAACCTGAAATGCACAGGAGAATAGCCTCTAAACATCACTTGTGTCTTGTTTGTATCTATTTCTTTATTTATCCAATTCAAAACCGTTTCAACAGATTTTTCGTATGCACTTTCAATGCTCATATTCATTTTCACATCCCCACCTTCTTCAAAGTAACAGCCCCTGCAACATGAACACTATACATCAGATGCATCAATCAAAAGCAATAATCTTGAACATGTTTGGACGTTGAACTATTTCTTTGAGAGCTATTGGTTTCTAATTTTCTATTATACACATCGCAAAATTTCAGATCAATGGGTCGAAATTATGAAATTGCTACCTTCATTTAAACTTTAAAGTACAAAAAATTAACTTTTTCCAATAACAAGTTGAGCAAGAGTTAAACAACTTACGCGCGTGTTGTTTTTTCAGCATTCCACCAATGTCCACTATTCAACACGAGCACGTCCGCTCCTTTCCATTTCCCAGAACTCCAATCCATTTTATCGATTTTCAAAGTGGTTCTCACCTGTTTTGGTGAACCAGCAGGGGGATGCCCCTGCGGTACCAGGTATGGGGCCCGGTAGTATTCGATCGTGCAATTGAAATCAATGAATTTGAACACCAAGAATCCCATATGTTTTGTGATGGGTCTCCCGTTAACTTCATATATTGAAGATTGGTTTGCAACAGCGGTTGATAGCATACACAAAAGGGATTCCCATTGGTTTCTCCCAATGGAGTCGCCGGCAAATACTAACCTACGGTTTCTTAGTCTTTCTAACATGGTTTTTGCATTGAATCTGCAATCAAATACCAAAAATTAATAAGCTTTCATCTATGAATCATCAAAAGAACATGATTTATGAACAAGATTCAGAGTGGCAACATGGGTGGTTCATAGCAGGTCGAGTGGGTTGACCCGAGACACACTTCGTCCAAAAAAGATTTTTCCTAATAGATAAATCATCTGATATTTCGAACAAAAACATAAATGTACCATTTCGAAAAACTGATACCACTGACAAAACCCCATAAAAAATACAAATCTCCATGAACAAATGTCACAAATTCATGGTCTTTAGAAACCCTATGAGCTTCGAATGAAGAAGTGTTTGGATGCTCGTTTCAAGGGGGAGTTAGGAAGTGTGTATTAAAAATAACTAAATAACTATATGATGTTGAATAATCAAAATTAAACATGTGGTGATACTTGAGATTATAATAATCACTTTTGATGGTGTGGATTGTTTGGCAAATTTCTATTTATTCAACAATAGAATAAGTAACAATAACATAAGAATGCATCAATTTTTCTTCATAAGTTTTGTTGCGACTAGTATTAGAATGATTATTTCAAATCACATATTTGACCCTATATTTCTCAGATTAAATCATTAAAATGATCACTCCTAAACTGATGTTTGATTTTTGGCAATTTAAAGTCCTAATAGTCAGTTGGTGAGTCTAATTTTCTAGAGTGTCAAGATACACAAAATACTGCAAAACACTCAAAATTCATATTTAGGTGCAATCACCTTATACAATTGATTATCTAACACTCAATCTTCAATCTGTAATAACCATTAGAAAACACTTATACAAACGCCGATAAGCTTATTTCTGTGAAATGTAGTGGCAACTTAAACTAGGGCCCTTTAAACGGGTACGAATGAGTTTCCAAATTGCACTTAAACATGTCCTAACATTAATGACTAATCATAACTATTCAAACTAACAAAAACCAATATCATTTTCAATTTTCACACAGAACGCCATAAAAACCAATTAGGCTAAAAAAAAAGGATTTGGTACATGGGCAAGTTACCATCTTTAAGCATACTAATGAATTTCCAAATTGCACCTAAACATGTCCAATATTAATGACTAACCATAACCATTCAAACTGAATAAAACCAAATATCAAATTTTCACATAGAACACCATAAAAGCAATCTAGGCTTAGAAAAAAGATACTAGCAACAAATTAGTACCTGGGCAAGTTACAATCTTTAGGCTGCCATCTCCACTTAGTATAAAACCTATCAAGTCTTCCATTTTCGGAACACCGAAAACCACCATCTAACAACAAACAATCTTTAGACTCATAAAGTGGATACTTTTCATCCCACACCCAACTTCCATCAAATATGTTACATTTTCCATCATCAAGAAACCCAACTAATTCATGACCCGAATCACCAGACTCACTTAACCCGAACCAAGCACCCAACCCACGGTGCCCACTAGCTCTTAATCCTTGACCCATGGACCTATAGTCCAAGAAAAACAAACACAAAATGAATAGAAAACTGATGCAAAAACATCCTACTTCAGATGGCTTCAGTTTCTTGAATTTCTTCAAGAAGTCTAGTTGGGTCATCTTTTTTTTTTTACCCTTTTCAGAATCTTTGTCAAAATTTGATTCTGAAAAATGGGTTTTTGTTTATTTGGGGATTATGGAAAAGGGTTTTTTCAGAATCTTGAAAAGGTGAAATATACACAAGAAACACAAAAAACACACACAAAGACACTTTACTGTGTGTTTTTATCAGAACTTTGTCATGGAGCAACAAAATCAAATTCTGAAAAATGGGTTTTTGTCAGTTTGGGGATTAGGCAAAAGGGTTTTCTTGAAATATCGTAAAAGTGAAAGATAGACCAGAAACACAAAACACACAGTTAAACACTTTACTGTGTGTTTTCAAAAGAACTTTGTCATGGAGGAACAAAATCAAATTCTGAAAAATGGGTATTTGTCTATTTGTGGATTAGGCAAAAGGGTTTTTCACTTTTTATAAAATCCTTTAAAAAAATGAAATTTAGACCACCAAGACACACACAAAAGCACACACAAGTGTGTGTGTTTTTTTTTTCTTTTCAAAGAGGGTTGAGGATAGGACAGAATTAGATGAATGGGGCCAAAAAAGAGAGACAAACATTCATGGTTTTACACACAAGTGTTTTTATATATTTTTTTTAGTGGTTTAAAATATAGTCTTTGATGATTAGTTAGAAGAGCCTGTAACATGTGAATTGTTTGTTGGATATAAATAACAGTAGTAGAGAATAAAATGAAAGATTTTAAATAAAGAAAGAAATCATTTTTTGACTTTGGTTAGAGGGAAAGGGGTCGTGGGGTTTAGTGGGGAATAATGGGAATATAAATTATTTCATGAATCCGAAATATTGGGTTCCAATTTGTCCCACCACAAAATCAAATTAAATCTTTGATAAAAAAGCATTTTTGTCAAAAGATAATCCAAAATTGAAAGGCCACACATCTTTGTACAAATTTATGTGTGAATTGAATTTCATGTTATGGGGTGAGTGTGAAGATAGTGATAGGACACAAGAAACAAAGATAGAATATAGTTAAGGAAAAGGTAAGTTTACATAATTGTGTATAGAAATTTTGGATAGCAATAGATTGCAACTAGGCAAGCCAATCTTTATCCTACCAACAGATGTTTATCTGATTTGAGAAGCACAAAAATATCGAAAATGAAGCGGAGATGTGTGCTTAAGGTTCCGTTAATCATAAGTTCATAACTCTTAAATCACTTTTAACGAAGCAAATGATCACACTTCCTCACCTTGTTTCACGCATCATCGCCCTTTAAACATTTCCTCCCTTCACGTGTGATCAACGAGTTTTGACGATGTTTTGGTCACATACTTGACCTTTTTTCCTTTTTTTTAATGTATGTGAGATTATATTGTATGGTGTAGTTAAGTTTGAGCAGGATATGTTTGTGTGGCTTTTTTAGTGGTTACCATAACGTTGTCTTCTGCGAAGCTTGCATTAGCCGTCACAGCGCCAGTCTTTAGCAAATACAACCATCAACACCCACCGCAAACACCACGTTAGCAACAACAACCACCATTGCTCCAATAAATCCGGCCAAAATCACTTGCCAGCTTACCACAATCTTAATCTCATATTGTTGATTTAGATTTCGAAATAAAAGCATATCCTTCAACGGTCAAATTTAATCAAGTTCACGGACTTAGGCAAAATGGATTGAATTCAAAACGGGTAAAAACTACATGATTGGATCCAAGACGGGAAAAAACTGCATTAAATCTGTAACACGTCTCAAACTAAATAGAACATCAATTAGTTTACTCTACATAGATGTGAACTGATATGTACACATAAAATTTTGATTAGTACACATAAAATTATTATGTTTAGACAATTATACCCATTACAAAATTTATGATTTTGGTGTGATTTACTCAACGACTCAACGTTCTTTACTCTGTCACTTCCATCACATACCCATTGTCACCAATGGTAAAAATATGGTTTTGTATTTTTGATAACCTTTGCAATCAAATACATATTTTAATTTTTCACCGAAGGTATCTTGTCGTGAAAATTTCTTCATTAGTGGACATGATAATAGTTCCATTTTAATCTGCTTAAATAGTAAGGAAAATTGCATATATATCCATCTAAAGGTGAATAATTGCATATATATCCTTGGTGCAAGTTTTTGATGCACATGATACAATGCTTTTTATGCATGTACAGGATATATATGCAATTTTGCATCTTTGGAGGGATATATTTGAGTAAGGTTTATTCTTGAGTTCTTTTAGCAAAGAAAAGTACAGTAATATGAAGTAAACATTCAGCCCACTTTTGGGATAAACACTTTTCTTTCAAAATCAACTAAATTACACTATTTTTCACTTTTTTTCCTTTTCTTTTCCTCCTTCCATGAAACTCAAGAACACAAGTTTTTCTATTTCTTTTCATTTTCTTTCCTTTTCTTCCTGAATCGAGACTCAAAAACACAGCGTAAGTGAAGCAAAACATCTTTCTATAAGCCCAAAAATTAACCCATGAAATCCAGGATGTTTCACGTTGCAAAATCGTGATATACAAAGATGGAATCTCAAAAAACAAAGATATACCAGTGGTGATGGTGGGAGTGAGAAATGTTTACATGTTGAGTAAATCACGCCAAGATTTTGTAAAGGATATAATTGTCTAAACACAATAATTTTATGTGTATTTAATCAAAATCCTATGTGTACATATGAATTCTCTAAATAGAATATGCTAAGAGCCTCATATTCAATGCAAATGACTAGATAACTAACTTATGGATCACTATTATCTGCTAGTGCCATTGATATGCAACATTGCTAAAAAAAAATTGAGCAAAGCAACATTGCTAATTAATAGTTGCATTTATTCTCCACATAAATATAGGTTGCAACCGATACTAATAGCAAGAGGTAAACAATATGCATCAAGATATTATTGCGAATTATAACTTCTAACATATCAGAAATCCAAAAGTTTGGTGTTCTCCCTTTTAGTTGGAATGTTATATTGCCACATTGGCACTTGATTGCAGGTTAAATATAGATATCAAAAAGTCTACTTTGATTAATGTTATGCATTTATTGCAAATAATCATGATTTTTATCAAATAAACGACTCCCTCCCACGGTTTTAAAATTATTGTTCACCGACAAAAAACCAAAGTTATAAATAACGTGAGACGTGACGTGATGGCATGACAAAACCTCACGTCTTAGCGGCCGAAGCGAAGCTTTTGCCTTTATAAGGCTTGACATATGGCGGCACAAAATATGAAAATATTTATATATCGATATTATATTTAACTACAACGGTACCGCGCAATATGGCGGCGGGTACCCTTTGACTAAATTTTGTGAGAAACAAATGTTTTTTTCATTTATCAAAGGGAAATTGATTTTTTTTTTTTTTGTTTTTTTTTTTTTTTTTTTTTTTTTTTTTTTAGCAAAATCAAAGGAAATTTGATTACAAAACATAATAACTAAATTATAAAACAATAAGTTTACATATACTTCCCTTTTGACAATTATAGAAGTATTTTATTACTACATGCTGAAGATTTGATTAGGAGTATTGTTTTTTACTTTGTTTAGATATATTATGAGAAACTACTTGGTTATACAATATAAAGTTTATAGATAACAAGGTAATTGAAAAGACCACTCAATATGGTAAACTGAAAAATAGAGTCAAAAAAGTACGGTTGTAGTTGTTTTCTTCAGAAAATAGCATTATCTATTTTTCATCATCTTCCCTTAACTCATTTCTCTCTTTTCTTTCACCATTTCATCTTCTTCTACGTTATCTTTCATTTCTTCATCAAACATCACTAAATCAAATAGATTTATATCTTCATTTTCAGCTCATCTCTCCACCGATCCACCCCAAGATCCCCTTTCTCACGCGTCACATCACAACTCCCCCACTTCACCCCACGCGCCTCCACTTTCTCCACACCCGCTCCATCATCATCAGTCACAACTCCGCTAGTCTCTGGATCTTACGACGGCAAGATCACTGATGAGTTCACCGGAGCAGGATCGATCGGACAGGTGTGTCAGGTGACGGCGCTTGAGGTGTTGGATAATTCGATTAGGCTAGTGCTTGAAGTGGCGTAGCAGCAGAGGTAACTGATGAGGCGAAAAATGATCCGTTTTTAGGGGGTCATTTAAGCCCGAATCCGACTTTATTTGATCAAATATTGCCCTAAATCGTTCCTTTTGTGATTTTAGGTGTTTGGAGAGTGAATTCTGGAAAAGAGGCTATTTTGGACGTTTTTGGAGCATAAAGTGAAGAAAACGACAAAGTACCAAAAATCCAAGCTGAAGATACAAGGTGACGGCGTCAAGACCAAAAGCTTGACGGCGTCAGACATGAAGAATTAAATATCGAAGGTGGTGACGGCGTCAGATGTAGAGGTGACGGCGTCAAAGTGGCCAAGAATAAAATACCGAAGGTGATGACGGCGTCACATAGGCCGTCACAAGTGGATCTAGGGCGTCCGAGGAAGTTTAAGGCGGCGAGGTGACGGCGTCAGATTTAACTCTT
Organism: Artemisia argyi; assembly: GCA_030686995.1. Taxonomy (NCBI): domain Eukaryota; kingdom Viridiplantae; phylum Streptophyta; class Magnoliopsida; order Asterales; family Asteraceae; genus Artemisia; species Artemisia argyi. The sequence goes on from JARVZY010002131.1 coordinate 10,293, forward strand.
GACGCCGTCAGAACGATTTTCCTATATATAGTTTTCTAGTTTTTTCATTAAAAAGAGAGAAGTTTTGGTGAAACCCTAAAGACGATTTTGGTGCCTCTTTCACAGGTTTTTCAAGGGTTCCAAACCCTTGAGACCTTGCATTGTAATTGAGATAAGTATACTCTTAATTCAATCAATATGTCTATGTGTTGGTTGTTTATCTTTTGTTCTTATCTTAATTCTACTATGCTAGGCTAGATCTCTCTTATGTTTGCTTAGATCTAATGAAACCTAGATGTTGATTATGTGTTGATTACTTGTCTATTCTTGTTTTGAATGAATGATTTATATGTTAGGCTTAAGAAAACTGGCAGATCTCCAAATGGTAACATGCTTGAACGTCTTAAGAAACATGAACCGAGGCGTACTAGGTCTTTATTGGTTGTATTTAATGCATGAGCCACTGTTTACAATCCCTATAGTTGTGCTGGGTCATGGTGTAGGAGGAGATAAGAGCTCATAGAGTTGGGGAGTTATGTATGCCACTCCACGAATGGTATTAAGGAATACAACCCGTCATTCATACAAGTGTAACAAGTAATTAACATGTAAAAGATATCTAGGGAGTAATGAAGTCTAAGTAAACACAATTTCTCCAATTACTGCTCACAACCTTAGTTTAATTTAGTTTAATTTCATTTTTATTATTTTATTTTAATTATATCTTAGCTTTGGGTTAGTTGAATAGCAACTAATTCCTCCCACTCCTTCAAAACCAGAGATTTTAATTGCTTTCATAAAATATAAAAATACAAAAATAATCATCCCTCACCTTTAGAACTATTAATTAGGTTTTCTAATCCTAGCGACACTATTCCTAAGCTGAACGATCAATCCCCCGGTACTTGTCACTATACTATACTACAACGATCAGGTACACTGCCTGGTGGGGGTTGTAAGCCTCGCGAGATCCCTCGAGAGGTAAAGCAAGGTGCGATTCCCACGCATCAAGTTTTTGGCGCCGCTGCCGGGGAATAGTTATTGTCTAGGTTAGGATTTCTTTTTATTAGGTCTACTTGCTAGATTCCTTTCTAGTAAGATTTTTATTTTTATTTTTAGGTCTTCTTTAGTCTATCTCATTTCTTTGTGCCTTTGTTAGTAAATTAACCCCATTGACTATTCCGTTGACCATTATGGAAAACGCGAATCCACCCCTTTCCCCTGATGAAGTGGCTGTGTTACGTGAACAGATTGAGAGTGAGATTAGAGAGCTTAGAGAGCTTAATAGGTTGGTTAAGATTGAACTCGAACATACATTTAGTGACCTAGCAACCGCCTTGTATTCAAATAAGGACCTAGGGCCTAATGACTTTGTGAATACTGTTGAGAGACTAGAAGAGGAGGAAATGGACCCGAGGGTTAACGACTACTTTAATCTATACCCCACTAAGGAGGAGATTGCATACTATAATAATCTTATTGATAACCCGCGATCTCCTTTCACCATAATTGAACCTAAGATCAAGAGAGGCGATCCTAAGAGTGCTAAGATACCATGTATGATTGGATATAAGCACATTAGCAATGCTTACATTGACTTTAAATCTCCAATCAACATTATGTCCTCAACGGTTTATAATGATATAGTGAACACAAGACTTGAACCTAGAAGGGATCCCAAGTACCCCGGTGGAGTTTTTAACTTTGTCGGGAGAGTTAAAGGTTTACGTATCTTTGTTGGTAATTTCACTTTTGTCACCGACTTTATGATTGTGAAGGATCTTGCTAATGTTATTGATTGTCGATTATCCAATGTTGTGTTTGGCCAACCATTTGTTGAGGAGTCTAAGTTAGAATATGATGAGGTAGAAGGCACGATTCGATTTGCAAGTAACACCGATAGTATCACTTATAGGATGCCCAATAGGATGAAAGAATTTCGCTTTATATCTCGTTTGGATAAGGACAACGTTGGTGCTTTTGAGGATATTAATGAGAAGGATAAGAAAAAGGGCATGGACTATGTATGGGAAAAAAGGAGTCTTTACTACAAGGATTGCTTGGCCCTTGGACCAAGGTATAAAGTCGATGAAGAATTTGCCCAAATGATTATGGGGGCGATTGAGAAAAAGGTGATTGGTTTCTACAAGGAATATCTACAATCGGAGAGTGAAACCAATGATGAAATTACGTAGTAACCCACGACTTTGAGTCTAGCTACAAGACTCGTAAATAAAGAAAAACGCTTCTTGGGAGGCAACCCATGTTTTGTGTGATTTTTATTTGTTTGATTATTATTTGCTTCCGTATGCATGTTTTATTTTTATTGTTGGTTGATCATGTTTCTCTACTAAAAAGTGGAAATACTTTATTATGTTGTTTAGCCTAGTCTTAACTTCAACCTAAAGGTATTTTTGCAAAAGATAAGTGTAAGGGGAAACCCCAAATATGTTTTTAAGAAACAAACCGATCATGATTATCCACAATATTTAATGAACATGTATATTCGTATTTGTTAGAGTCAAATGCTTGTATTGAGTCATAATGAAGTTTTGCAGGATTTTTCAGGAAGTAGGACAAAGTTTTTCCAGAAATTTTCCGGAAACTTAACATAAGGATTTCTGCAGGTTCATTCTGACGGCGTCAGGGCATTGCTCTTGACGGCGTCAGGAGTCAAAAATCTGGAAATTTTACCTAGTTTGTTTTTCTAACGGAGTCTTATAGTTTTTGTGAATTATTAAGTTTTATAATCTCCAGGAAATCTGCAAACTTCATTCTACAAGCATTATATCTTACTTTGTTTTCTAGGATTTAGTAACTTATATAGGATGCCGCCGATTTTACGCGAGGTTGCCTTGTCTACTTTTGTCAGGATTTACAGGTTATTTGTGACAAGAAGATGATTTATATTCTGGAAGGGAAGCTTTGATTGTTCGTTTTCTTGGAAGAAGATTTAACCTGGTCAACTAAAATCCATACCGAGCGAATCAGGGGAGTATTTGATTTCATTCTCTTTACTTTTTAACTTTTACATTCTTTACTTGAACATTGGGGACAATGTTCATCTTAAGTGTAAGGGGAGGGTAAAAAGATGATACCTTACATATGCTCTTTCGCTTGAGTTTGTTTTGTTTGATAGTAGATGAGTAATAAAACTACGAGAAATACTTGTTAGTGTAATTTTAGCGCCAAATTTAAAATTTTTTACAACATTTAGGAGTGAAACTTTAGCCATAGCAAGCGTCTCATGGATAGGAGGTTGTATGACTAGCACATAACCGTATATTCAGAAAAATTTTCCACCCAAAAATGTGAGGTTCGCCTTTAGATTTGATAGGAAAAGCATTCATTATTAGTGCTTATGAGTGTACCGGTAGCATTTAGATTCTAGAACTTGCGTTAGTGATGCATCCCGAGACCGCTAGTGAGACTACATTCGTGTAGTAGGATTTACTACATGATAAGAGGCATTAGGATCACCCTTGTGTTAAACCCGTATCATAATTACTTGACCATTTAAGTCATATTACTTGGCTAGTTAAGTCAACTAATTTTTCCCACACCCTTAGCGTTGTACTCATTTTTAGTACACGATACCCCTAGTACACCCCTCCGAGCCTATCTTTTCGTTTCTAACTTTAAGCATTTTACTTAAAGGAAGAATTTGTTACACCCCACTTAAATGTACAACCAAATCGCCTTAGCCTTCCGTGTATGCGCTCATTTTTAGTGCATTATTGTTATTTGTTAAACCCTAAGTTAACTTTCTAATTGATTACATGGTTGCTAAGTCGAGTCATATCCTTGTACATATTGTTTTGGGACTATTGGGACTCATGGGTAAGTACTTATTTTATGGAGTAATGGGGAAGAACATCACTTATTACCCCCATACGTGCGTTAATCTTAAAAGTGCTCCAAGTGTTTTGATTTTCTTAATTCGAGTCATTAGAATAGTTTAATGTAAAATATGTAAAGATTCAGGTGTAAGGGGAATTCTCAAACCTCTATGATGTATTATTTTGAATGGTAGGGTAAGAGTGTATGCAAAAAAAAAAAAAAAAAAAAAAAAAAAAAAAAAAAAAAAAAAAAATCAAGAAAAAGAAAAAAAAAAAGAGAAAAAAACATACGGACTACCATCCCGTTTCATTCTATGTTCATTTTATGTTTTTGTTATTTTTCATTTATTAGCTTAAGTCGAGTCTAGTCTTGGCTTAGCAACGCCATCTTGTACATGTAATTAACCGAGATTGTTAACTCGCCACCAGTAAAACTCCCTTTATCCAACAAAACCGTGTAATTCATATCCCTACACCTAACGTTATAACCCTTTAAAAGACCTCTTTGATAGTTTATCCTAGGTGCTTACGCCATGTGGTGGAGGTTTGATCCTTTCCCAAGCCTATGGTAATCTATTTTGCTATGACAGGTAGTGAGAGATATCTTCCATTTCCATAATGTTATATCACTTTATTACACCCGAGAGATGTGAGTATCTAAACACTATTTGTGAGGTGCTTGTGTATGACCTCCGTGCTTGTCTATTGGTCTTTAGTGGAACGATTATTTGTTGTAATTACTTTTATATTAGTGTTAAATGACCCATAACTTGTCTTTTGAGTAGAATAAAAGCTCATTTGCTTGAGGACAAGCAAATCTCAAGTGTAAGGGTATATGATGAGGCGAAAAATGATCCGTTTTTAGGGGGTCATTTAAGCCCGAATCCGACTTTATTTGATCAAATATTGCCCTAAATCGTTCCTTTTGTGATTTTAGGTGTTTGGAGAGTGAATTCTGGAAAAGAGGCTATTTTGGACGTTTTTGGAGCATAAAGTGAAGAAAACGACAAAGTACCAAAAATCCAAGCTGAAGATACAAGGTGACGGCGTCAAGACCAAAAGCTTGACGGCGTCAGACATGAAGAATTAAATATCGAAGGTGGTGACGGCGTCAGATGTAGAGGTGACGGCGTCAAAGTGGCCAAGAATAAAATACCGAAGGTGATGACGGCGTCACATAGGCCGTCACAAGTGGATCTAGGGCGTCCGAGGAAGTTTAAGGCGGCGAGGTGACGGCGTCAGATTTAACTCTTGACGCCGTCAGAACGATTTTCCTATATATAGTTTTCTAGTTTTTTCATTAAAAAGAGAGAAGTTTTGGTGAAACCCTAAAGACGATTTTGGTGCATCTTTCACAGGTTTTTCAAGGGTTCCAAACCCTTGAGACCTTGCATTGTAATTGAGATAAGTATACTCTTAATTCAATCAATATGTCTATGTGTTGGTTGTTTATCTTTTGTTCTTATCTTAATTATACTATGCTAGGCTAGATCTCTCTTGTGTTTGCTTAGATCTAATGAAACCTAGATGTTGATTATGTGTTGATTACTTGTCTATTCTTGTTTTGAATGAATGATTTATATGTTAGGCTTAAGAAAACTGGCAGATCTCCAAATGGTAACATGCTTGAACGTCTTAAGAAACATGAACCGAGGTGTACTAGGTCTTTATTGGTTGTATTTAATGCATGAGCCACTGTTTACAATCCCTATAGTTGTGCTGGGTCATGGTGTAGGAGGAGATAAGAGCTCATAGAGTTGGGGAGTTATGTATGCCACTCCACGAATGGTATTAAGGAATACAACCCGTCATTCATACAAGTGTAACAAGTAATTAACATGTAAAAGATATCTAGGGAGTAATGAAGTCTAAGTAAACACAATTTCTCCAATTACTGCTCACAACCTTAGTTTAATTTAGTTTAATTTCATTTTCATTATTTTATTTTAATTATATCTTAGCTTTGGGTTAGTTGAATAGCAACTAATTCCGCCCACTCCTTCAAAACCAGAGATTTTAATTGCTTTCATAAAATATAAAAATACAAAAATAATCATCCCTCACCTTTAGAACTATTAATTAGGTTTTCTAATCCTAGCGACACTATTCCTAAGCTGAACGATCAATCCCCCGGTACTTGTCACTATACTATACTACAACGATCAGGTACACTGCCTGGTGGAGGTTGTAAGCCTCGCGAGATCCCTCGAGAGGTAAAGCAAGGTGCGATTCCCACGCATCAGTAACAATTGGGACTATTCTATAATTAGCAAGTAAAAGTCTGAATTTAAGTTTTTCTAATTATAGAATAGTCCCAAATGCATTATAATGTAGTACGGATATATATCCAGTTTACAAAAAGACGTAACATAAGTCGGCATAACGCGTGGCGTGACAGCATGACCAAGCCTCACGCCTTTGCCAGGCCTTTGCTGCCTTTTAGAAACATGCAAAAAACTCATGACTTAAAAAATATCATTTATTACTGCTTTGAATTTTACAAAAGCAACAAACAATTTTACCCTTTTACAATTAATTAATGCTTTCGTTTAGTTTTGTAAATAATAATTTTGATCATGGGTAATATGGTAAACTTAGAACAATATAAAAAAGATGAACAATAATATTATGACGGGTGTAGCATAAATTAACACTTGTGTATTTGAGTGTTTTGTGCTTTCATTTCTACAATTTCTGTTTAAGAAACAAATCATAAATCAGTAGAAAATTTATGTAGGAAGAAGATGAAGGTAATCTATGGCCGTTTTACTTTGACAAAAATTTCTATATACACAAAAGGTAACCAATAAATTGAGATGAAACAGAAAACATGTAGTTTAGCGGTACCCATGTCTCATGCATTTGATATGTATATACTGTTAAATAGTTAGTTTGACTTGGAAAAAAAGTAGAGAATCTTCGTGATTTTGGGTATATCAAATGAACAATTAATGTATTTTAGTCTGAGGAAAATAACTAAGGTGCCGTTTAGTTGTAGAAAATTTTTCCTTTTTTTCAGTTTCTAAATTTATTAATAAGAGAATGATTTTTTTCTCTAAAGAAGAGTTCATAATTTTGAAAACCCATTTAGTTAGAGTTATTTATATATATTTTTTAAATGATAAGAAGATTACCTCAAATTGCGACGGTGGCGGTGATGGCGGCGACGGTCGGCGGTGGAGGATGACACGAGATATTAGGGGTAGAATAGTGTATATGTTTTTTTTTTAGTTGAGAAAAAAAAAATGAGAAAGATAAAAGTAAGAATAATATAATGGACTTTTCAATTTCTTAGTTAAAATTTAAGAAATGTGACTTTTATTTTTTCGAAAATTGTTGAATAAAAAAAGTGCGATTAAACGCGTTTTCAGTTTTTTTATTTTCTTATGAAAGTTTCTTAAAAAAAATGAAAATTTTCTCTCCAACTAAACGCACCTATCTATCTATCTTAGCTTGGTAGAAAGTGGACCTTGGACGGAGTACATATACCTAAAACGATATCTCATCTGATACGATGATTCGGTTTCAACTTTTTGGTAGACAAGTGCAAAACGTAAACCATATTTTAAAATAAGACAAAAAAATTTGGACCCATCACTTTTAAGACATTAAGGACCAAATTTAAGATACCACATTCTATGGCGCGGAGAAAAATGTTTCTTTTGTCGATAAAGAAATGATGGCATATTTCAATGTGTTTCGTACGCGAGTGTTGTAGAGAAACTGAAAAAGCGAATCTAAAATGGAAAAAACCGAGAAACTAAAATAAGAAAATGGAAATCGATTGAAAAATTGACAGTTTGGTTTTTGCATTTGAAAAACCAAAATTTATGGTTCGGTTTGCTTTAAACAAACCAAATCTAAAAAACAGAACCAACAAAATAGGGGTGTAAAACTGTCGAGTTTTTACCGAGTAACTCGAGCTCGAAATGTTTAACGAGTCGAGCTCGAGCTTATGTAATCACGACTCGAGTTATTATTAAGCTTTTAAGTAATATATATGTTTTTCAAAGGTATATTGTAACTTTGTAAGGGTATATATGTAAATTTATGGATGTGTCGAGACTTACGAGCCGAACTCGAGCCGAATTCAAATCTTATAACATTATTACAAATAATTCAAGCTTTTTCATTTGAGCTCGAACCTAATTCAAACTTTATCGAGTTGAGCTCGCGCTTCCCTCATGAAGACTCGTTGAGCTATCAACCGAGCTAGATCCGAACAAACCACTATCGAGTTGAGCCGAGCTTGACCAAAGTTAGACTCGATTCGTTTCATTTGCACCCATACAACAAAATACATATAATCTTTATACACTCTTGTTAATATTGCTTTCTGAAATTGTCATTCATAAATAGTTCTCTTCCACAACTTCTTGTACTGATTAGTTTTTTTTTTTATAATCATTAGTTTTTTATTTTCATTATTGTGTGATTGTGTCTATTAACTCTTGAGATTCAAAATTGTTATGCTATGATGCTTTGCAAATTCTGTTTTGGAAAGATCACACCACGATAAATCAAATGAAAATCAAAAAACCAAAAAGAAACTAAAAACCAAAAAACTGAACACAAATAAAACCGAAACCGAATAGTTTGTAAAAGGTAAATACCGAACACTTTTTGTTCGGTTTCAGTTTTAGCTAAAAACCAAGCTAAGCAGAACCATGCTCACCTTTACCGCATTCCGATTCTTTTTGTGTTATTATAATCTTCATATGGTGTGTTAATAGAGGTGTCAATTTGTGCTCAAAATCAAAAAAAAAATGGCTAAATCGGCAAATTTTTAAAAGATTTTGGTACATTTGGTCCCCCTCTTTTTTGAAATGGGCATATATTGCCCATTTAGAAATTAAATGGGCAGATGTTTTTCTCTCGCATTAAATTGTTTTTAATGAAAAACTTATGGACATAATATATTTAGTTACTTAAATATAAATGAGGTGTTACGTTTGAGGAATTTTTTTGTTGTTTTAGGTCTTTTTTTAAGACGATTCGTATAACATGCGCCCGTTTGGCCCGCGCCCGTTTAGCCCATAGTCCGTTTAGCCCGTAGCCCGTGCTCGCCCGGTCCGCCCATTTCGCCACCTCTATGTCTTATGCACTTATGCTACATTTGGGTGAAGATGTTTGTCTCAACAAAAATATTAGAGCAGTGAGTACAGGGTTGTACGGCTTAGAGGCATCACACTGTGTTGTAAGGTATTGCTTTATCATCTTGGTGTGCGTTATGCGCAACTCTTTTCGATCTTTTTCTTTCTTTCTTTTTTTTTTTTTGCATGTGGTTGTGTTTGTTATGTTGTCGATCCCGGTGCACCTATAACTACATATTATCAGTTAGGATAAATTTTTGGTAATGAGTTATATGATTGTGTTATTGGGAAAAACTAACGTGACGCACCTACAACATGTTATCTATACTACTTATAATGAATGGATGACCCTCTCTTCTATTTATGAGTTTAAGATTTCCTAAATTAGAATTTAAGTAAATACTACTTATAAAACATAATGTACAACTATGTAAAGCACAATTGATTTTAAGCAAATACTATTTCTTACATACATACAATTCATATATCCCATCATCAATTAATATAAAATGTAAAGCACAATGTACAAATACGTATCCACCAAATTCCAGATTGATGTTGTCTTATAAATCCATTACTACTAATCAGAATGTCATGTTAGACGCTTCTCATATAAAGAGTTCTATTGAAAAAATAATTAGCATCCAAATGAAGAAAAAAAAACTCACCATCAAAAGTCATATTGAAGCTTCCAAAACATAAATATGAAATCCAGCAGCCCAAAACAAAATAACATTTGTTCGCCAAAAAATTTAGTCACATGGTACTCGCCGTCACATCGCGCGGGTACCCTGCTAGTAGATACTAAGGGTGTGTAATGTTTACTAAATTAAGTGGTTTGAAGCAAATCACTTAATTAGCCTCTTAACTGGGAGACTTTAGCTTTGGTGGGTCTCCTAATTAAGAGATATTAAGGGTTTGGACTCACATTTTATCCTATTAAGTGGAAAGTAAACAAGCCCTTAATACACATTATGTTCTTGTATATGGTTTATTTGGTTAAAACAAACACAATCACTATTCTCCTTTTAGAAAAGTCAATGAAGTTAGAGCTTGTTTGTTAAAATTTTTTATTAAGTCGTGTTTAATTAATAGATAACTTAATGCAGATACCCTTAGTTTTATTACTTAATATTTTCAGTCATATTTCTCTATTAATTCACAAACAAATAGTTTTCATATGACTTAGTGAATTTAATATTTTTTATATTAAGTCAATTAAGTCTAATTCAAATATCGCCTTAGTTTGCTTCAAATGTCAATTCGATCTTTTAGCGAAGGTATAAGGTGTAAGAGTTTCATAAAATCGTATAAAAGCCTCTTTCAAAAATATCAATATGCAATAACTTGTTTCCATTGCCTTCTTCTAACGTAATTTACGGTATTTAAGAGTTCATATTGTTTATTTTGAAAGTGAAATGCATTTATTTTAATGAAAATAATGTCTCATACGACTTTGACACTAACCATATAATTCATTACAGCCAAGAAAATATTGATAGGAATAACTCTTTCCAATCAGCCTTTGGCAATTGTCATCTAGAACCATAGACTTTATTTATTTATCAATCGTTAATCATACTTGTAGTAGTATTATAGAAATTAAAATCATTATTTTATCATATTCATATTGTATCAACCACGAAAGTATAAAACATGCCATACTTGTTCCATTAAATAAATATAAGTTACGATGATTAAACATATATTTGATATTCCTATGACGTTGTCTTTTATATTTATCTAATGATTGAGTGACACAAAAGAATTCTTTGATTCAAAGAATGAAACTTGATATTCCCGTTGACTAACAAAAGTCAAATACCATTATGCAACATACTCTTTGTTTACCAACACACCTTGCAGGCTTGCATATGCATCTTATTTAAGTTCTAAAAATACAGCTACTATGATTCATAAAACTATGTAACCGGCTTTGCGTGGCTTACTGGTTTCGTGGATTTTATGAAACGAGAGGTCGTGTGTTCAAGGTTGCTGAGTGATTTATCTATGCACAAGTATAAAAGTATGTGTGATCGACAAATATGGTTTATTAAGTTTTATAGTGACTAATTTTAAGGTGGTCATTTTTCGACCCCCAAACGTGTCAAATTAGTTAGATACCATAATTCTAGTGAATCAAATGTGGTACTCGTATAAACTTAACTTGAAAATGGGTCAAATGGGTTCAGTAACACCAAATGTACTCAACATGTAACTTTAAAAGTAATTATTATCTGATCACAATAATGTCCTTTAATCACATTTAACGCATTATCTATTCATGGAGGGTTAGTGATTTGCCATGCTCAAGCTCAACAAGAGGTTTTGTGAGGTGACAGTCCGGGATTTACCGGTCATCAATGGTGGATGCAAGAATAAATGTTTTAAGATGCATTTCATTAAAACTAAAGAGGTGCACAACACAAATATTTAAGACGAATTGCATTTTGGAATAATATGCATAATTTTACATTACGCAAGAATCAATAGTATAGTGTGCCATCAGTAATAGCTTTGTGAACCACCACCAAATGACTTAGTAATATGGTCATTTACTTTCAAATAAGAGGTTAAGGGTTTAAACCTCACTAGGTGTGTATATTTGAGGGTGGCCACCAGAGGTAGCCTTGAGGGGTTGTTTCCTTTGGAGGTCTCGGGTTTGAGGCTTGCCATTGGGGTTTTCCTCCTAGGCGAAGCGGGGGAAAAAAAAGAAAAAAAAAAAAGTGAGGTTTCTTCCCCAAAAGGCAAAGGTTCGAGGAAAGCATATTGCCCACTTAAATGTCATTGCACGACTCGAACCACTAACTACTAACTAGCCTTTCTTCCCCAAAGGTGAACGTTCGAGGAAAGCATACTGCCCGTTTAGATATCACTGCACGACTCGAACCACTAATTACTAACTATCCGTTAAAAAAATAATAAATAAATAAATAAAAGGGTTTTACTTGTCAAACTGCCATGCCATCTTTATTTTTATTTTTGTTTTCCCGTATTTATTTATTTATTTTACTTTTTATTTTTTATTTTATTTTTTCTTTTTTTGCTCTTTAAAAAAAACCGTTGAAAAGCTAATTTCCCCACAAAATAAAGACAAACAGCCTTGCAACGGTGCAAGCCTTTAAGGAAAGTGTGTACTTGCCGACCTGGCCTATTATGACATGACAATCATTATGTTATGCATCTCATGTTTTATTGACCAATAAATTACTCCATAAATAGATACATAAATCATCTCATGCATAATAAAATTGTGAAAAACAAAACTACATAGATACGTTTGACAAAAATAGATGAAATCGAAAATAGACGTAAAGCTAAAAATGAACCTTATCTTTATAAGTTACTCAGAGTATTGTTTAATATTTAGAACTTGTGAAATAGCATGTTTCTAAAGTAGCTTATTAAAACAAATAAATAAATAAATAAAAATCTTATAAATCAAAAAAACTTTAATTTGAGTTGTCTTAGGGTATGTTTGGCGAAATGAGCTGGGGTTAGGGTTGAGGCTGGAACTTGGCCTTATATTATAAGCCGTTTGTATTTTTATAAACTTGTTTGTCAAATGGGTGGGGCTGGGACTTATTATTGCAAAATTACTGAAAAAGACATAATTAAAAGTTATTGTATATGTTAGATATTTTTGCGGGTAAATGAGTAATTTATGATTCAAAAGCCTCGAGCTAAAGTTTTTAGCCCTTTTATGGGGCTAAAGTTTTTAGCCGACTTATTTATAAGCCCTTCAATTAAGCCTCATAACAAACGAGACTTATTTTATTAGTCGACTTATTTTAAAAGTCCAAGCCCCTATAAGCTCTTTATAAGCCCCAAACACAGCGACATTTTTATTAGCCCATAACATTTTAAGAATCACGTAAGGTCGCAAGCTAAAAAGACAAACTCACCGTCGAGATGATTATCAATATGTTGCAAACAAATATGTAAGTTTAGGGGAAAAAGACCAATGTGATCACGACTCGCTAACATCCATAGTCGATTCAGGCAACTTTTCTATCCCTTTTTTTTCTTCCTTCAACTAGATTTGAACTTTTAAATACATGTCATATCCTTGTGGAAAATGAAAAGAGGTACTTATATATATTTCTTATAAGATAAGAGTATCGGTATCTCAAATCAATATAGAAAGAGGTACATATGCAAAATTATATTGGATAATAAGTTTTGTTAAAAGTAGTATGAAATGAGAGAACGTGCACTAACGGAACTTGAACATTTTTATTGAGAGGGCCGAAACATAAACCCTTACTTGTATAAAAAGATTCCAGAGATATATTGCTAAAATAATGGCAGAACACCTAACACTATTAGGGATTTTGGTAATGAAAATTTCACATATTACACCTACACTATTACTCATATTGCATTAACAACCTTAGACTTTGGAGGCCAAGACCCTCACGGCCTCACCTGCCTCAACATAGGTCCGTCATTGAGTATGGCAACGCCATACGGCTATTTTGGTACCTGTGGCTTGAAGTCACCACACCGCAGTCCGTCATTGAGCACATGATATGACAACGCATCTTATCGGGTTTTTTTTATTATTATTATTTTATATTTATTTTGTGTGTAAAAGTGCATATATTGCTCCATGTTATAGGATAACACCTCTAAGAGCAACTTCATGCTGAAATATAAGACTGTGTTATAAGGATAAAAGCTGACATGAAATATCTATAACATGTTATAGGCAATTGCCGTGCCTTATGCTCAAAAGTCATACCGATTGTCAAAAGTCATACTGATTGTCTGACCCATGAATCACATTATCAAAAAGCATATTATGTTAATCCAAACGCTACTGCAAACTTCAGATAGCAAGCTTCCAATGCAGCCCTAGCAACCCAATTATATGCCAAAAAATGTAAAGAAACACAGAATAGATGTATATAAACCTAATATCATTTATTATCACGAAAAAGATATATTTACAACAGAGAAGTATTGAAAGGAAGACTAGTAACCAAGATACAGAGTTCGATTTACATAAAATAGGAGCACAACGTGACAAACGCCGTGATGCCACCGAAGATCCACAGTCGATCCAATGTAGTTTCATATCGCATTTTTTCTTCCTTAATCTCACTCTGCACTTTAAAGTACAAATGGCATGACTCAAGTGCTAAATTATAGTTCTTACTTCTATCACAACTCAAAGCTTCTTTTAGCACCAGTAAACTGTTCCGTCCATTGACATGTGCACCTTCCATGTCTCCCAATTGCATACAAAGTTCGGTCAGCTTGAGTGTCGTGCGGGCCCCACCAGTTTCAGTCACCTGAAAACGTGAACAAATGAGAGTCGAATTTAGTTTTCATTTCCAATATTTTGGGTTTGTTTGGGTAAAACAACATATGCATATGCGTCCAAGTAAGATAAAAATAAGACAGTACTTAAGAACATACAAACATACAAGTCAATTCGGGTGGGGTTTTGCCCCTGTTCTTCTGAATTAAGTTTCATTAAAAAGCAACATACTCAGAAACATGGCCCATTTAGTATTTATACCTCTTTATTTTAATGTCTGAGCTTTGGTAATTCAAGTTGTAACAATGGGTTATATTTTTAATGAAACAAGTTTTAGGTTGCTCCAATTTGGTAATTATATTCTAGTTATCACGGTTTTTTTGGTCGCACTTTGTAATCACATTTTTACTCTATAATTACCAAACTAACTCGCTTAGAAGACTTTAATAACCAAGTTGGGTAATAGAAAATGTATATTTGCCAAATTCAACCATCTCGAAAATTCTATTGTTTTTGTATGAAACTTACCCTTGTATATATATTTAAATTATAAATGTGACCACAAAACCATTTATCTTTAAGTAAAACAATTTCGGAGATGTTGCAAGAATTTAATACTTTTTGACTCATTAAGACATTTTTGGCCTACTTTATCAGATGACCTGTTTTGGCCCAAACTCTTTTAAGCTGACACAATGAAAACTCTACCTGAAACTTCATGGCAAGGATGCATTCAACCATCTGACAAGGAAGAATGTCTTTAGCAGGAAGGATGGACCCGAACCGAAGCAAGAAATCTTTCTCAGTTGGCCAATGTCTTTGACCACCCAATGGGCTCCAGCTAGATAAATTTGCTGCTTTTTTGGTTTTTGTGTTGACGACTATCCAACTGAGCCTGATCCCATCACGAAGTTCGTGCCAAAGCTTCCCGTCTTTCCTCTCTTGTTCCATGGAGGTTACCATTGGTATACCATCAGCTAAGGAAAGAGAAACGACACCTGCACAAATTGCAAGATTGTGCAAAAATATTCAAATAGAAATAATTACTTAATGATACTTTTGTGTGCAAGTTATCGGAGACTTGTCATTTCGACCCATTTACTTATCAACAGGTTGACATGATAATTTGATATGTTCTATCTCTAACGGGTCAAATAGCTAACTAAAACATAGCAAAAACGAAATGGGTCGAATGTCACCGAAAGTGTATTTTTAATACAAAGAACCTACAAAATCACCTTATTCAAAGTTTAAATTATTATGGTAGAAAAAAATTGTGACATTGACTAGACTACCGATAATGAAATAGGGAATAGCTTTTTCTCGTATATACATACACTAATTTTTGGACAAACAAAGTTCTTATGTCTAATTCAAAATGCCATGCTATTTACTTAAAAAAAATTATTTCATGTGGCAAACGCATATCTAATTCTTTCTCAAAAGAAACACAACTTATATATTAAAAAAAGGAAAAGAAAGTGCTTTTTGAGTCAACCTTACCAGTACAAAGGAATTACATAACTTTTTCATCAGTTACTGACCCCAGAACCCGGTCATTTTGCTACCTGTAGTTAAAATTACCTATATGGGTTGCTCTGGGCCACATTTCATTAATAACGGGCCAACCATGTAAAAATAGATAATCTAATTTAATACTAATGTCAAACGTGTCCTACAGACGTACAAAGTCGGCTTGCAGCCACGCCTAAGTTGTTACATCTGGTCATTATTTTAACAAAATAGTTCTGGAATTATAATGAATATATTAGTTATTTACAGAATTTTAAACAATTGTACAAATAAAGTATTTGTGGGTCAACCAAGCCCAACCCAACTTGTTTTGATACGTCTTAAAAATTAAACTGACCCGACCATTTGACTAATCTGCCACTTTAGGCAAGGGTTTTACAGATGTCATTAGTATTCAAGGTCAACTTATGTGAGCCCTAAGCATCCTTGCTTAAATCAAGGATGAAATATTTTCAAGAAACAGATTCTTGCCCATCTGTCTTGAATATAATATATTAATATGATAGTAAAAAAACAAAAATTGACCTTGTAACAGAACATTGTATATATGCATGTCAAACAGGTTGTATCTATTGATATCGGGTCAAATCTAGACACTTAGCTATCATAAAACGGATCAAAAGGTTAAACAGGTCATACGTTGCCTAGCATGAATTCAAATGGTTTAAATCACTTCGTTTTGTTTCAGAAAGATTTTCTTATTATTTTACTAATACAAATTTGCTGATCCTATTTATTACATTGATTATTTACAAACCACAAACAAATGGACCAAAAAGTGCTTCGAGTCAGACCGTACTGTACATTAATTCAGTGGTCACAAAATGGACGGGTGGGGTAACAGTTCAAAACAGGCTGAACCAAGAAGGACCAGCTCACAAAAACTCTTATTTAAGTTTTAAATATTTAACGTGTTAAATAATTGAAAGTGATTACAAAACTATATTATTTCAATAAGAAAGAAGTGATTTACATGTTTTATACATTTCAGGACTTTGAACTCATTTCGTAGTGTCACGCATTTGACACATTTGTGACCCATTTGACACATTAAAATCAAACACAACACAACTTCTACATGAAAATGTCCAAATTGCCACTACTAAAGAATTACACATTCTAAAGAGAAAAAACCATACCGTCATGATCTTCATCGCCTCTATCCGAAAATGTAAAAAGATCAATCCGAAAAGGGCAGTTAGAAAACCAACCATTAAATCCATTTGCATTCGGTATACCCCAAATAACCTTCGAGCATACTGTTTTATCTTTATATCTAATATCCACAATCGACACAAAATCAGAAGGTGAAACATTTTCAAACTCATCAAAATCACCATAATATTCAGCTTCCGTAAGTTCTTCAGGATACTCAGGATAATCACTCCATCTAAAATCAGGAACCGACTTATTTACAATAAGAGGAAAACAATCTGCGTAGAATTTTTTAAACCCTCCAATTGATGAAATTAAGGTTTTAACGTCATCGTTTTTGGTTGATGGCCACATTGAAGAACATATGTTTTCCCATATTTTTTCTTCTTTTGACATGGAAGAAAAGGCTGCACATGCACATGATGCACTTGCTAAGGTTGCACCATCAAGACGTCTTAGTATGTCGTAAAAAAGATCAGTGTTCAATGTTGTCATGTTTTCGACCGGTGATGCTGACATTTTCATAGTTCTTTGATCATCTGAAAAGGTATTGGTTTATTAGAGTTAAAATAAATAAATATTAACCACAAACAAGAGCAATCTAGACAATCACATAGTGGTCCCCTAGCAAGTTTTTTCAACCGTAGGTTCATAAATATTTTCACAGTTTTATGGTTACTATGGTTATCTTGCTTCAAATGGTTTACTTTAGGGTAGACCATTTCTAGTTGAATTCATTTTCCTTCAATCATTCACGATTTTCATATTTCAACATACTTTTGCAAAGGCTACAAAGGCAAGAAGCAAAAAAAATTAGCAAAAACAAGAAGCTTTCTATCTGTTGTGTCTACTTGAACTTTCCCATACCATAGCGGGCGTTTAGCATTGCGTTTTTAAAGCGATTATCTAATTAGGATTTACTATTTGGTTAGACTAATGGGTACTCGGCAAAACAGATTATGCGTTCGCAAATAACGGGTTGACACCTGCTCTTTCAAAACTGAGGACAAATGCAGACAATAACTTTTTACTAACGTTTTGCCAAATTTGCAAACACTATCTACTAATTCTATACGATTTGCAAAGGCAATAATCAGATAATCACTCCCAAACCGATTCTTATTCTGATTATCTGATTGTTAGGGATCTACTAATCATTTCATCTAACTTCAGATCCTTAAAGTAATTAGAACTCATCAAACACAAATAAAAATATCATAAGATTATAAGCGCATTCCAACACTATCAAGATATCTTATGACAACCATTTCATATCACATAACCACTTTCAAAACACAATCCCAAACACCCATAAAATCCCAACTTTCACTAAATCCCTTAAACCACACCTCCATAAAAAATAAAAAATAAAATACTAAAACACAATAATCATAAGTGCACATACATTTAGATGAAATGTTATGTATACTTATAATTGCACTTAACAAGAAACTCACAATAAAAAACCATAATACAACATACAAAGATTAGCAATTTCGTTAACTAATACACCTTTTATTAAATTCCAGGAACTACACCTCGTATAAAAAAAATACTACTCCTCGTCCCAAAATAACTATCCACCTTAGCATTTTAGTTTGTTCAAATATAAATGTTCAATTATATTATCCAACCAATCAAAACATTTCTAAAATAATACTATATTAATAAAAAGACATTCGATCGGTTAACAAGAAAATACTTGTACTTTCTAAAAATGTGTGGCAGTGCCAAGTTAGTGCCAAGTTGCACGCCTATTTTGAGACGCCTCAACATAACAACACCACAAAACGGATAAACGAATGAGATTATCATCCAACAAATCAAAACATTTCTAAAATAATAATACTAACAAAAAATGTCATTTGATCGGTTAACAGCAAAATATTTGTACTTTTAAAAAATGTGTGGCAGTGCCAAGTTAGTGCCACGTTGCACACCTATTTTGAGACGCCTCAACATAAAAACACCGCGAAATGGATAAACGAATGAGATTTTCTACCTAAAAGTAAAGACATCTAATTTTTTAACAGCAAAATATTTGTAAAAAAAAGTAAAGTAATGTAACTCCCAATACAGTCTTCCACGGGTTATGGGTCCCAATACCGTCTTCCACGGTGTATGGGGGAGGTTGAGACGTAGACAGCCTTACCCCTACCTAAGGTAGAGAGGCTACTTCCGGTTCTAACAGCAAAATACTTGTACTTTCCTAAAAATGTGTGGCACTGCCACAGTGAGACACTTATTTGAGAAGCCTAGACATAAAACACTACAAAACCGGCCTAATTGGCGTATCCCGTGACCTTTCACTGGCCACCCCTAAATGTGTACCTAGTGAGTTTTAAACCCCGGACACCTTGTCAAAAGGATAGGTTCCTTTGGGGGTGTTTGTTTCATAAGCTCACTTTCCATGGCTTATTTGAAACTAATATAAGCCGAAAAGTTTCAAAATACGCCGCAAAAAGTGAGAAAAGTTTCAAATAAGCCACGGAAAGTAGCTTATGAAACACAAGCCCAAAACCAAATAAGCCACAAGATTAACTCAAATTGCAAAAAACAACAAACCCACAACACAAAATCAAACCATACCACAAAAAGATCAAAAATTTCAACAAAGATCACACCTTTATCAAAAACCAACAACACAAAACCTTAAAAAGATTAAAAAAAAAAAAAAAAAAAAAAAAAAAAAAAAAAAAAAAAAAAAAAATTAAAGATCGCACCTTTATCAAACACCCATGTAGAATTGGATAAAGTTTCAATTGGGTCAGAATTTGGAACTGAGAAATGAACTCTTGTGACCAAATTAAGGCAAGGATTTGAAATAATAAAAGATGTGAAGGAGGTGCTTGTTTTTATTTAATTTTGAGAATTCGGGAATAGTGATGAAATGAAATGAGTGATGGTGAGTCACGAATCTATACTATGTATAATAGAAAAATGGTCAAAAATAAAATGTTGAGTTTTCAACAATGGTCAAATGAGAGAGAAAATGAAATGTAATTAATACTCTTATTAAAACACCCCAATACTTAAAAGTACAATTATTTATTCACATTGTACAACCAAATTAAAGCATATCTATCAAATTAAATACAACCAATTCAAACACAAATCGGGTTGACCCGAGACGCTTCAAACCTGGCGGGTTGACCCAGTTTAATTTGACCCATTTTTGACCCAACCTAGCAAGTTGACTCGGTTTAAATACAACCAATTCAAACACAAATCGGGTTGACCCGGGACGCTTCAAACCCAGCGGGTTGACCCAGTTTAATTTGACCCGTTTTCGACCCAACCTAGCAAGTTGACCCGGTTTAAATAGACCAATTTTTCGACCGGAGCGGTTCAACCGGTTGAACCACCCGGGTCGAACCGGGATTCAAAACATTATCCATTACTTAAAAGTACAATGATTTATTCACATTGTACAACCAATTAAAAACATATATACCAAATAAAATACAACCAATTAAAACACAAACCGGGTTGACCCGGGACGCTTCAAACCCTTTTTTCGACCGGAACGGTTCAACCAGTTGAACCACCTGGGTCGAACCGGGTTTCAAAACATTATGTTTAATTCCCAAATCTTCAAACTTTTATTATTTTTCGTGCATACCCTATAAAAAAAAATTTTTGTTATCAATAAACTATCTGTCGCTATAAAATCCCGTTGCTATGCACGGGTACTCGTCTAGTTTATTTTAATTAATGAATTTGTGACCATGTTGAAATGGTGGGTCAATGTGTCCACAAACTTAAGGCCCGTTTGGTTTATAGACGGGTTTAGGATTAAGATTTGGATTAGAATTAGGGTTTGGATTTAAGATTGGGTTGTGATTTGACGTAGAAAAGTGAAAATATAATATTATAAATATATATTTATTTTATAATTGATATTAAAATTAATTGTCTATTAGTTTTGAATAAAAAATATCATTAAATAGAAGATATATGAGAAGTTATAAAAAGTTTGTGGCTGAATATTTTGTCAGAAAAGTCACTGACAAAATTTTAAAAACCCACCATATATGCTCGGATTAGATAAATGGGCATGATGCCTTAATATTTGTACTTTACTTTTGTACCAAACAACAATAACTAGACATGAGTCCATTACCTTCACTCAAAAACCAAACTGCACCTTACTTTAGATATTTTATAATAGTGTTCTCTTTTTATAATTTTTATTTTTTATTTTTTATTTATTTATTTATAATATTATCTGTCATTAATTTCATATATACTTCAAGTGTAAGTATTAAGGGTCCGTTTGGTTTGTAGGTGGGTTTAGGATTAGGGTTGAGATTAGGATTTGGATTTAGATTTGAGTTAGGATTTTGATTTGATGTATGAGAGAGAAAAAAAAATTTAATTAATATTATAATTATATTGTATTTTAAATATTATATTTTAATATAAATATTTATTTATAATATCATCTGTCATTAATTTCATATATACCTAAAGTGTAAGTATTAAAGGTCCGTTTGGTTTGTAGGATTAGGATTAGGATTTGAATTTAAATTTGAGTAAGGATTTTGATTTGATATATGAGAGAGAAAAAAAATATATTTTTAATTAATATTATAATTATATTGTATTTTAAATAGTATATTTTAATATAAATAATAGAGTAATGTGAGTGTAAAAAAAGTGGACCCATAGATTTTAAATAAAACCCACCTAATGGGTAGGGATTGAGATTATTCTTTGATGGTAGCGCATTAATCCAAACTGGGGACACCAAACACATGATTTGACTATTCTTTCAACCCACACTTTCTAAATCCCACATACAAAACGCTTAGTAACTGTATAATATATAATATTTTTTAATAAATGTTTGGATATATATGAAATTTCTCAATAAAAGGAAAGGATATGTGAAATTACCCTTTTATTTATTATTATTATTTTGAAAAGCTAATATTATAAACAGAGGAACAAAAAAAAAGAGACCTCACAAACCAAGGATGAAACTATACAAAAGAACCAAAAAGGCAATGCAGCCGTAATCTAGAAAAGTAAACTATACAGAGCATGCGGGAACGTTAGGAAAAATAAGTCAAATGGTTTGGCAACCCAACAGCTCCACTCCACCTTCAAATTCGAGCTTATACGAGCCGACATCCATAATTTAGCCATACGTTGGATACCAAGGAATATGTCTTCGTTCTTGATTACTTGTATGTCATCTCTCGTGGCATAAATAGATGGTTTCGCCAATTCCAAATAGCCCAAAGTGTAATCTGGAACAACCCGTTCGTAGCTTTTATAAGATTCGCTCCACCATGACCATTGATGCTCCCATTAGCGACCTCAAGAGCAGTAAACGAAGGGAATGAGACCGGGGGAGGAAGATTCCACCAACTCCACACCTTTCTCCAAATTCCACACACCCTATCGCATCTAACCAAAACATGATCAATGTCATCAGCTTCCAAGTCACAAAAGGGACAATTAGAGGATGGAATATCAATACCGCGAGCAACAAGATTAGAACATGTTGCAAGTCTATCGAGAGAAGTTTTCCACACCATAAAATTCACTTTTTTAGGAATCCAAGAATTCCACTTATGGTGGGAACCGAAACTATGGACATCAAGGAGGATGTTTTCAATAACTTTTGTGATGATGTTGTTTATGTTTAGTCATGCATTAACGGGTTGTACATAAAGTCGGTTGAAAGTAGTTAAATTCAGATGGTCGGTGTTTGAATTTAATGTATAACGTGTTAATGCATATATGGATACTTTAAGCATATCAATTTTAGAAAATTACACAAGAAAGAAACAGTTTTGAAAGTTTGATGGTTTTTAGGTTGATATAAAGTTTGAATGACCAAATTGAATTATTGAAACCCTCATTAAACTTGATTACTATTAGGTGACATATTCCTATTTTATAATGGGATATTTTGTACAAACTTTATTAAACAAGGTGATGTCTTTCATGTTTTTGAAAGTGAGAACTTTTGATATATATGTATGCGGCTTGATTGTAGTATCTCATGATCGTTTTCACCGTTTTGTTGACATGAACCACCTTAGTTCATTACTAAAGAATCTTATAAAATCTTTCTTTTATCCTTTGAATTACTCATATATCCTATGAATTTCGCACGAGAAACTATTCTAGGAGAAGTTCGAATCCGTTCCATTCGGATATTGAACGGTCTTGGTTTGACATGGTTTACGCGTACTGGTTCCCAGAATAGTTAATATCTCTATTAGCTAAACCCTTTCTTATTCTTACCTTGCCTTTGGACTCGTATTTTGTTCGTACACAATCAACGGAGGCCTCCTTGACATATCTTGCAACGTCTTCAATAGCATGCTCTTACTTCGTCTTTCCCTTAATAAGTCATCAAATTTGGTGTTTTTTAATCCCTAGTTGCTATGGGGAACAAAGGACGAAATACAATTGATTCCTCCATTTAAGTGGTTCTCGCTTCTCCTTGTTCCTGTTCCTAACTCCTCCTCGGGTAGTTCCCAATGTTTGGCACTTTCCATACTTGATGGGTGCAACATCAACAAATTCGCTCATGATCAAGTTACAGTACAGATGTGTAACAGGCGAAATCTGAACATAAGACATCTTTCAATAGTATAAGAGATGGTTTCTAGCTATACATATTTGTTTTAGTTTCTGAGGGAGTCTAGAATTACATTTGCTTGTTAATTACCTAACTATTGTGTTTCCGATATGCAAGTAATCTAAAACTAGTGTTGGACTAATGAAAAAGTTTGTGTTTTGAATGCTTCAAAACGTGTTTGGAAGAAGCATGTGATTAGCGACTAGCTATTGCTGAAAGAACGCAATTTTGAGAAAGGAAATGTTTAACTGTCAAAAGATCAAAGTACCTTTAAATATTACTTCATTTTCTTTAACGTGAATTCTCTAATTATTACATTCCTTCAATCACTTCGATTGACAAATCAACAATTGATTGTGGCAGTTGAAAGTGTATATGGCAGATCAACTTCCTTTACCTAGGTGTGGATTGGATTGTCCTCCTACTCGGGCAGGACTCTCATACGACTATAATCAAAACAATAAATTATGTAAGATATAGTTATTGCCTCTTGTGCTTAACAAGACGAGGGTTGAATGAAGTTATACAACACAATTCTTATTACTATGACTTTTAAAAAGAGTTTTCATATCTCAATAATCCATTTACAAGTTGATTATTACCGTTCTTCCTTTAGATGGTAAGACTTACTCAATTGGGATTGTTATTACAAAAATTATTACAAAGACGATTACAATTTTCGTGCTCGCTTTAGTTTTAACAAAGACAAATATATTCAACATGTAGTCTTTGTATAAATCTTTTATAACTATCATAGTAAATGCTTGAGATATTGAAATTAAGAAGGGTATCATAAATTTCCGATCTACCTTACAGGTAGGGTGGACTTTTAACTAAAAGAGAAAAAGTGATCGGAACATTGTTAAATGGTATCATAAATTTTCATGTTTTTTTGTTTTTTAATGATTTTAACTTGTCAGATTTTATATTTTCTATTCCGTAATATATGTTTTGTAGTTTTATAATAAAAATAATTATAGAAATAAAAAAAATGTATAAAAAACAAAAAGAAATGAAAAAACTAGATGGTACTAGAATCTATTTTGAAGATATGTGTGCCGCTGGGGTAGCAACACTATTTGTGAATTAGATTGGATCGTTTTTGTTCAGTTTTATGAATTCTTTATTCCTATTTATTTAGTTACTTTTAATTTTTATTTATCACTAATTCTTTTTTAATCATCATCCAATGAGATTTTAGTAATCAGCACCTCAAATCTCCGATCTTTTCAATAAAAATGTTTGACTACGAAAATTCAAGGACAGATAGATGAAATGTGTCTTTCATGAGATATTTTATCATGTGATCGTAACACATCAAACATTACGAAATACGTAGATAGTATTCAAAAAGAAAGATAGATAAAATGTGCCTTTCATGAGATGGCAAAATAAATACATTTTAATATGGCTATTGGCTATTGCTAAATCTCATTTCTAGTTTTCATTGAGATTCTCACAAGTTAGAATGAAAATGACAGGTCATGTTCTTTTATATATAAAATTGTAAGATTGCGGGACCAGTTTTATTTCGTATGTGAGGGAACATGATCAATCATGTTCATTTAAACTTGAGAGAATCTCAATACTTCTAATTTTGTATAACAAATGAGACTAATAAAATCAACACGGGTTGATATGTATTTTCTTTTTTTTCCCCTGAAAATATAAAAGTTAAATGTTAAAATCCATTTTGGATAATCACTTAAGAACACATAATTATTTTGGACAGTTTGATATATGTTCGGGGGTAAGGATCCAGTGAGAAGAAAACTTAAAATGAGAAGAATGAGAAATAACTATAATCACATATTTAAGATGCATCGACTTGAATTAGATGCATCTCTATTCATTTAGATGCATCTAACTTAGCATCGAAAATGATTTTGAAGTGAAAACGATGTAAAGTAGTACTAGCAACAAATTTGACTCGCAGAGGACGAAAAACACATAGGATTCGTATAACTTGATAAAATGCATCTAATATATGTATATGCATCAAATTTTTAGCTATAAAATATATTATGGTGCATCTAAAAGATTAGGAATGCATCTAATTCAAGTCGACGCATCTCTAATGTGTATTTATAGTTATTTCTCATCCTTCTTATTTTAAAGTTTCTTATTATTTGATCCTAAGTAATATGTTCGGATCATTATCTCTTATAGACAACAGTACATCTAAATACAAATTGCTACTAGTCGATGACACAGCAACTTCAAGTTCATTCGTTATCTCTTAGATGATATTAGAGGATATGAGCGAGGATGATTATGAATTTATGATCGTGGCCCATTATTAAATAGTAGTCATTATGATCATTGTCGGTAATCAACTAAGGTTTTTAAATGTTTATATTTTGTGATTTTTGTCAAACCTCACATGGAATGCTTATCAACATCACCAAAATGATTTTGAGAATCTTATAACTTAAAGTTGACACTAACACTTGTTTTGAGTTTTGTTTTTGAAAGAATAGCAAATAAGCGAGAAAAAATTAAAATAAATTCATATTCTTTGAGATTTTTCAGGAGGGAAAAGAAAAAGGATGGAGAAGAAATTTGGTTAATTTTCTCTCCGAAATCTTCTTAACAAAAGTGTGATGATTTAATATGAAAGTAAAGAAAGAAACTTATAACAAAAACAAAAACTTAAATGCATTAACATTATACTCCTATAATTTATGTAAAATAAAGTTGTTTGCCACTTGAGTTTCTTTTGGAGTTTGGGGAGGGGTTTTATCCGGGTTTGAGTTTCGTAAGTGACAAAGAAAATTCGAATTTTCCTCTTAGTGCGAAGCTGTGAGTTCTAGGGGTTTCCCTTCGCGGGTCTCTCCTAATGGTTCGGGTCGGGGGTCGGATTACAAGTGTGATGCCGTTCTAAAAAAAATGATATATACTTGTAAAATTATTAGTTTTCTTTATTTTCTCTCTAACTCAGGAATATAATTAAAAAACATAATTGTTGCTTTTTCTTTTCTTTTCTTTCTAACTCGAAAATGCAAAATAAAAAAATTAAATTTCATTTATCTCATCTTCTTTTCTACTCAATTATATCACTTTTCTTCTTTTATTCTGTTTCAAAACACGGGAATATAGCGTAAGTACTAAGAAACTAAATTTTTGTCAAACTCTGTTTTAAATAGTTAAACTAATAATTACTGTAGATGTTTTCATAGTACACTATGTATTTTTCATAGCATTTGGGATTGGGTTATGGGTGGTTGTTTGTTGGGTGCTAGTTCGATTCATCTCTATCATGTATGGATGATACCATCCCCACCATCATCAATTGTGCTACACTTTTTATTTGTATCTCTTGACCTAAATATCTAAAATAATGAACATGGATATTCAATGAGACTGACACAAGCATGTAGTCTACGACTCTACGCAATACGTTTTTTCCCGTCTTTGTGATTCTTTTGTGATTATGGCTATCGACATTCTATCGTCACACAAACACAAATAATGTAAAACTCTCATTTTTTTAGAAGTTTGGTGTGAGCACATCAAGTTTATTCACGTTAAAAAAATTAAACTTGAGGCATCTCGCATTTTTTTTAATGATAACAGTAATAAACGTTTTACCACTAGATCACCTATAACTAGTTGTGTGCTTAACACATTTATCGTATAAGGTACGTAAAAAATGCGCATATGTATGGCATTTTGTTAGACTTATATTATGTTTTATTGAATATAGAGTTGGATAAAAGTGTTGTTAGATATTTGGGTACTACTTGTTCGATTCATCTCTATCATGTATGGATGATACATCCCTACCATCATCAATTGTGCTACACTTTTTATTTGTATCTCTTGACCTAAATATCTAAAATAATGAACATGGATATTCAATGAGACTGACACAAGCATGTAGTCTACGACTCTACGTAATACTTTTTTTCCCCTCTTTTGTGATTCTTTTGTGATTATGGCTATCGACATTCTATTGTCACACAAACACAAATAATGTAAAACTCTCATTTTTTTTAGAAGTTTGGTGTGAGCACATCAAGTTTATTCACGTTAAAAAAATTAAACTTGAGGCATCTCGCCTTTTTTTAGTGATAACAGTAATAAACGTTTTACCACTAGATCACCTATAACTAGTTGTGTGCTTAACACATTTATCGTATAAGGTACGTAAAAAATGCGCATATGTATGGCATTTTGTTAGACTTATATTATGTTTTATTGAATATAGAGTTGGATAAAACTGTTGTTAGATTTTTTTTAGAAAGGCAACAATATATAGAAGCACAAAAGAAAGATACAATACAAGGCATCCCACCTCACTTAACAAGCTAATTAAGAGAGGAAAGGACCCAAAAACGAAAGCTCAAGAAACAATAGAGATACTACAAAACACTAACCTCAAACTGAATACTTGACAACTAAAACAAAGAAGAGTCTAAAGACCAATTAACACCGACAATTGTAACCAATGCCCACATGGGATTTAAAGAATTCCCATATGAGAATAAAGGCCAACAATGTCCAGTGGATACTAAAACACATCAATCTCAAACATATTAAAAAAACTACTGACCCATCTGAGCATGATGACGAAAAATACCACTTGAAACCACACTTCCATAAGGCTATATTGTCCATTGCTTATCCAGGCCCATGTTGGAACTAAAGATCACAAATAGAACCATGGCAACAAGGAGCACTAACAGTATATGAAACCTTTACTAATCCAAAATGTACTGTTGGTGCAACTAATACTGCAGACGAACTGACCACTTGTAGATAATACAGACATATAACTCTCCCATAAAACCAGGTCACGAAGTAAATAGATTTGCCATAAAACCTTGTCCCAGGCCACGAAACATCACATACACTTGACCTATGTCACGAAACAAATAACTCTGCCATAAAAACTTACTGATGCAGACGACTATTTAAAGGGTCCCTCAACCATTGTTGCCAATCTATCTCTCTAAATTTATTTGATCTTCGAACAATCCACTCGTAGCTTTTAAGTTGAATATCTTGAAAAATTTTGTTAGTACTTGAAATCTTGTTACCGAACACGCGTGCATTTCTTTCTTTCCAAATGATATACCCGGTAGTCCATATAACCGCTTGCCAAACGCGAGCAAAGCAAATGGGGACATTAACGTTTCCGTTTGATGAAAAGAATTCATCAATAGAGAAAGCATTAACACTCCCCACCTTCCACCAATTAAAGATCTTATCCCACACACTCATAGCTAAATCACACGTGATCAAACTATGAGCACACGTCTCAACCACATTATTACAACTTGGACATAGAACCGAATCCAAGTCAATTCCTCTTTTATCGAGCTCCACACGAACCGGAAGTCTTCCTCTTAGCGCCCTCCACACGAAAATGTTTACTTTCTTAGGCACCAACTTGTTCCAAAGCGTTTCTTGTGCTCCGTTGTCCAAAACTATAACCTTTTCCTCGATCATTCTCGATAGCTCTTTGACCGTAAACACGCCGTCATCATCAAGTGACCATCTCCAACGATCCTTACAATTATTAGAAACCACAACATGTTGCAAAACGCCTATAAGATCCTCCAACTCCTTACTAACTCTACCTCTAATACTTCTTACCCAATCCCATTCCCAAACCCACCTATTATCTACCCATACCCCTCTATCCATCACACTAACCTCCTTTCTCCTATCTAAATGATATAGCCTAGGAAATCTATCACAAAGTCTTTGTTTGTCCACCCACCTATCTACCCAAAACCTAATATCCCTCCCATCCCCCAACACCCCCACGCACGAAGAAGTGAACTCTATCCCCAAACCATCAATATCCTCACCAATCTTCATAATGTCGCCCCACACCCGACCCCCCTTCACCCCCCGCCCAAAGCCCTAACATCCCCCAAGCCCCCACTATCCCCATAAATACTTTTGATCACCCTAACCCATAAGCTACCACCCTCCTTCCTAAATCTCCACCACCATTTACCCAACAAAGCCAAGTTTTTTGCCCGTAAAGACCCAACATTAAGCCCCCCCAACCCAAAAAAAGACAAGACCCAACATTAGATATTTGGGTACTACTTGTTCGATTCATCTCTATCATGTATGGATGATACATCCCTACCATCATCAATTGTGCTACACTTTTTATTTGTATCTCTAGACCTAAATATCTAAAATAATGAATATGGATATTCAATGAGACCGACACAAGTATGTATAGTCTACGTAACACACTTTTTTTTTTTTCCTCTTTTCTTTTGTGATTACGGTTATCGACACTCACAAGGTTTTATTTTATCGTCACACAAAATCAAAGCAAGTAAAACTCACTTTTGAGAAGTTTGGTGCGAGTAGATCAAGTTTATTCGAATTAAAAAGTTTAAGCTTGAGGCATCTCACATTTTGTAATAATAGTCTCAATCGTTTTACAGCTAGATCACTTATAACTAGCTGTGTGCATAACACATTTATCGTATAAGATACGTAAAAAATGCGCATATGTATGGCATTTTGTTAAACTTATATTATGCTTTATCGCATATGGAGTTGGATAAGGTGTTGTTATTGATACCCGTGGTCCATCTTTTACCCCACTCCTCCCCCCTCACCTTTTACCCTCTCTATTAATAGTAAAAGATAATTTCTTATTAGTTTATAGATATTCTGTAATTTTTATCTTTTAATATTTTTAACTTGTTAAACTTTATATTTTTTATTCCGCACTTGCAATTTCGTAGCTTTATTAAAAAATAATAATAATAATAATAATAATAATAATAATAATAATAATAATAATAATAATAAGAAAAGAAATAAAAAAGTAGAGAAGGGGTTAAAATCCATTTGAGGGTATTAATATCCATTCCCAGTTGGATATATGATTGCATAAGACCAAGTATGATATTCGGTCATCAACTAGGTCTTCATGCTGGTCGACCCTCATATCCGGCGCATCCCTTCATTACACCCTCACTTGGGGACGTGTCTTACGAGAAGGAAAAAAAAAAGAGTCAATTGATGTGTAGGTGTTTACTTAATTGATTTTTATTAAGTTTTTGGTGGTGTCATAAGTTTTTTTATTACATTAAGTTGGTAATGAAGTTGTCAATTAGAGAGAAAGCTGATATGACAGTAATATACTGTCTGAGTCCTGTGAAAGTCATCATTACACTGCTAAGTGTTTCCCATCAAGTATTCAAGTTTGTTGGCCATGTAATATTAGTAGGACAATACAGAAAAAGATCGATGAATGGTTAAGCGTTGAATGCTTAAGTGAGACTTTGCTTAAAAGATCAATAAAGACCTTTGTTAAAATGGTTAAGATGTAGTTAGGAAAATGGCTTGAACAAGAAAAGGGCATTCAAGTCTAGGTAACTAAACAATCTAAAGCGAAGAATCCTGTATTTGGTGCCAATTTTTACTAGGGTGGTCAAAAATAGGGAGCATGTACTCATCGTAAATAGAATAATGTAGGTTTGACGAATAGGATCGGTGCCCACCCCTGCCCTAAAGAAAAAAGAGGCACGAAACGACTTGTGTTCTAGAACATCTAGAATGGTTATTTAACTAGTTTGTTGTTAGGTTAGAGAATTGATATCAACACTGATTTTCTTTTATTTATGCATCATTATCGGTGCAATATAGTGTTGCATAGTGTGGTTATTGTGTTTTATAACTTGTAAAAATGATGAATGTATAAAAATAGCAAGGTTGCAAAAATCGCGAATCGGTAGTCGGACGGTCGACCACCTTTTAGCTTGTAATCGGTCTAGATGAGAATAATCGGTGATTAATCGGATTGGCATTTTTGGCAAATTTTGGGTATTTCCACCAAGTTTTATGTATTTATGGCGAGTTTTATGTATTCCCGGCAAGATATTTTCTAAATAATAGCTTGCAATAGATTTAAACAGTTACTATAATTGATCAAAATAAGTTAACAGTGAGTTTTGGGTTCTTCTAGCAAGATGTGTAGGTTTCCGGCAAGTTTGACCACCAATGACCGCCATTGACCAAGGCTGACCTATTTGTTTGACCCAGTTACATAAATCGGCAAGGTTGGTGGTCTTGTTGTGCCTAGACGGCGATTAATCGGCCTTGTAGATTTTTTTTGCAATACTGAAAAATAGTGTATAAGATATCAATAATGTATATATTTGATTTACGAAATAGTGAAAATGTTTAACTATATTGAAGTATAACATATCAACAATATATGACTAATTTATAAGATCAAATTGTGACACGGTATCTTTGAATGTTAATTTTAACACATTTTGTTTTCACGTTGTTAGGTTGTGTTAGTTTTATGACTCGAATTTTTGTTTAATGTTTATAAATATTTTTGTTTCATAAGAATGAACCGCTTTATATTTATATAAATCATACATTTTATTACAAAAAATTAATATTATTATTTCATTCAAATTCAAACATTTTCACTTCAGATTCAGATATATGAATTGATTCAGATTCAGAAATTCTTAATAAACAAACATCACCCAATTGTAAATATGACAGCTGATTAGGTTAGTGTATCTTATGGCCCTTGTTAGACATCCTTAGCCGTCCATTATGATAAATCTTTGTAAAGCTTTATAATTTTGTTTTGCCGTTAACCTCTAAACTTTGTTGTTTTATAAAACTATCACCACTATATATAAACTCTATAAAGATTTATAAACATTTCATATAATACAAATGCATCAAATTGGAGATTTTTATATCCTAAACTTATTCATGTGGCGCAAGCTTGAAAAACATTGTTTTATGAACATTTGACATTTCCATAAACCGCTTTTAAACAATATTTGTGGAAAAGGTCCGGTCACGTTGTTTACCACTTATTCATGTTATTGATCGTATCAATGTCGTAAATTTTTCCTAAAACCGGTTTTCTTCTGAATAATGTGTGAGCATGAGGTTTGTCATAAAGGGAAATCCTAGTGTTATTGTCTAACTACACGAATAAAACATGCATCTAATCTAAAGGTTAGATAAAATAATTGAATACTACTTATCTAAAGGTTTGTCATAAAGGTTTGTGAAACACTAGATAAATTTGCATATATTTAAGCACATGGAGTTTATCTCAATTTTGTTTAAACCTTAGGTAGGTTTTTCTTTCTCGAGTAGTTTCTATAAATAACAAAATATAGTTGAAAAACATTCTCTTTATTGATGGTAGTGGGCATTTTTGGCCCATTTTATCTTTACCCAAAGAAAGGATATGGTACTTGATGGGCCCACCTACACTTTTGGATCTTGTTTGGGTCGGGTATCAGGGTACCAAAGTACCATAACCTTTTTATCTAAAAGTATTATGGGTGTGTTTGCTAAAGGGCTTATAGGGGCTTGGGCTTTTAGAAAAAGTCGAATAATAAAATAAGTCTCATTTGTCATGGGGCTTATTAAAGGACTTATAAAATAAGTCGGCTAAAAACCTTACCCCCATAAAAGGGACTAAAAACTTTAGCACGGGGCTTTTGAAGAATAAATTGCTTATTTACCCACAAAAATATCTAAAATATACAAAAACTCATTTAATTATGTCATTTTTAGTAATTTTGCAATAATAAGCCCCATCCCCAACCCATTTGCCAAACAAGTTTATAAAAATACAAATTTTAATTTTGGCTTATAATATAAGCCCCAGCCCCAACCCATTTCGCCAAACATACCTGTTTCATCGAGACATGAAGCGTAAACATGTGAGTAAATTTAAATGCATTTCAGTTTGGAAAATGATAAATGTTCATAGTTTATCTTTCTACAAATCCTCTTAATTATAGCAAGTGTAAAAATCAATGAAAGAGATTAAGAGAGGTAAGTAGTGGATTTCACATGTCCAACTTTATATGGAGTAGGAGTATATTATAGGAATGTATAGCATTTCTCTTTCGGTTTATATATATAGATTAGATAACATGTGTAATGTCAAACATCCTTATTCCATTATATAGTTTGGAACTCATGGATTCATGGCTTAATGAGTGGGATTATACTTAGGTCGGGCGTAATAGTGGTGGCGAGGACACATCCTCCCACTGCGTGCTTCATTAAAACACAACCCACAAATGACGTGTCTTGGGTCCTAAAAATTGGAGAAGTTGGTCTTTGCTAAGACCGACTTGTAATGTTGGTTGTGGTGTATGTGTGTGCATAGAATATTGTGAAGTATATTTGTGTTTAAGTGTGTTAAGTTGGGTTGTGAAATTAGTGGTCTTAGTACACGTGTTTGGTGGTGATGGAGTGAAGAGATAATGTGACTTTGAGTTGGCGATGATGATGTTGATCACCATTATACTTAGTCTTAGAGATGTTGTGAGATCGGGCTATGTTGTTGAACACATACGAACCATAGCAAATGTCTACACTCTCATTGAAATTGTTTTATTTGAACAGTATTTTAAACTTTTTTTATCCTTTTGCTGATAAGGAGTCGACAGATTCAACTGATGTCTGTGATTCAAGTAAAGATGAAGTCTTCATAGGTAAACATGAAATCACTATAGATTATGGAAAGCAATGTTCAGAAAATTTATTCATATGTAAGCAACAATAATGAGGGCTGCTGTTTGTGGCCGGTTCCAATGAAGTAGATGATAAGTTTTGGAGTTTACAACCTGTGTTTAAACCGAATGTGTAGAAACATTAGAAGGTCGAGCATATCAAGTGATGCACCAAAACAAGTACTCCGTGATTTTCAATACAAGGCGGTTGTTCATCATTATACTACTTCTAATTTCTTTAATACATATATGGCTATTGCAATTCAAACACCAACACAAGGAATGCGAATTTAGAGGTTATAAAATCTGTTACCATTGCATTCGAAAACTATCGTCTCTTAAAGTAAAAAATTACATGCCACTCAGTTTTAGTTAGCGATCCAAAGATTGAAAGACGATCAACTATGACAAGTTGTGTTTATATCAATCTTATCAAACATAAAAACATTCTACAACTGAATTTAGCCTGTACTTAGGCTTCACTAACAGTTATGTACTTAAGTAACTTAACTATGATGTTATCCAAAGGTAAACACCACAATTTAACCAAAAACCAAAACATAATTTTTTTTGTTAAACCTAACTACATACGACCATCCCCAAGTCCATGGAGTTGGTAATCTAATTTCAGAACCTGTTAATGGAAGCAACTATTGCCTAAACCTTGACTTCTACTTGAAATTGTGTTTTACCTCTACCAATCACTCATACAATGTGCTTAAAGCAATAACAAACAATTTGAACAAATACAAATAGTCATATACTACTGAGTATCTTTAAAAAATAAAACATAAGCTTTTTTAACAAGGCATAATCCTTCTGTGACCACAAGTCCAAACGAGTCAAAAGATAATAGAAGCCCCTTTTTCTAAAAATGCCCAGGGCATAGATGATAAATGTTGACACAATCCTACCTACCAATTCAAATGACAGATTATAAATCCATCTTCACAGCAAAATACACTGAATAGTTATCTAAGCTGCTAAGATCGGAAAATAGTACGGAGCACCATCATTGTTAGTCATGTCAATCTAGGGGTGTAATCAAGGCGAGCAAACTCGCAAAATACTTGCAACCTACTCGAATTAGACAAATTGAGCTCGAGCTACTCACATAGACTTTCAAGTCAAGCTGGAGTATAAAAACGCTCAGCTTATAAAGCTCTTTTGGTTATCTAGGTTGTCTCCTTTTGTATAAGTGTAATTACATGCTTTTCATACACTATAAGCAAGTCAAGCTGAGTAATCATTGATGGTGTTTGTGTTCACTTATTTAGCTTGCTTACGGGCTGTATGATTTTAGAAAAACCGATAAGCCTCTACTTTTTAGAGCCTGTGAACGTCACAAGCAAGTTAATAAGCTCCAAAGCTGAATAAATTAATCCAAACACCCCCTAACCTATTATTAATAACTCAACCCTTAGAAGTTAATGATCGCCCAAGCTCGAGTCAAAGCAGACCGAGAGGGATTTCGTGAAACATATGGATTTTTTCAACCTTTCCCAAACTTTATGTGGCTAAAAGTCTTTTTTACTTGGTTGAAAATGCATCAGGTATCTTTTAATGTTAAGTCCACCGCTAGCAAATCTACAGATTGGACTAACTCGACCTAAAATTACAAAAAGTAAGCATAATCATACGAAATCATCATAACAACTTTTCATCATATAGGCTCTAGCTTTAAATTATAAGGTGAGTCAAATAAGTTCAACACCCACTAAGCTCTATAAGAGAGAGCTTATCGGCGTTTCTAAAATTAAATGAACCCATATGCTATCTAATATAAACTATCCCCACCCCAGACCCACACACACACCCCGAAATCTTTAATAATTCTCACGAGCTCAAGCTTGAAACTTAAGACTCGCTCGAGCTCTTAGGTTTAGGTCAAGTAGAGTTTCCAGACTACTCGGGTGTGTTTGGCGCGGAGCATTTAGGAGCTGTGAGCGCTAAGCATCATGGCCTTTAATGCTCGTTTGACAAGCAGCAAGTAACTTAATGTATTTTTTCGGAATACTCATTTTTCAACGCTCCATAAAGTAGCATTCAGGAGCGTTGAGTATTTAAGAGCTTAAGTTGTTTTACATATTATGATTAGAGCTACGTTACCAAACATTTTTAAAAAAAAAAAAAAAAAAAAAAAAAAAAAAAAAAAAAAAAAAAAAAACTGGTACCGCTCACTGCTACTTTTACCAAACACACCCGACCTAATACAATAAAAAAAATAACACAATCATAAAATTCAAAATCATCATAATAATAACATAAAATTTATCATCATCATCATCATCATAATCATAACTTCATAACCATAATTCATTTTCAAGCAACATAATAATAAAAACTAATTATCACCGCCGTCAATCTCCTCCTCGGGCGACTTCTGAACAGGAACATCGACGTCATCAGGGTCACGTGTAGGGTCAGATTTATCCATAGCAGCACGCGCCTTGTCAAGCCATGGCTTGAAAGCTAACTCAATAGCAGCCCAACCAAAAGCTAAAGCTCCGATTACAACCACTACTGATTTCAATTGTTTCGAGTCTCCTTTTCCCATATCTTCTTTTTATAAAAAAATTGGTTGTGAGTTTTTGGGTTTTTTTAGAAATGAAGGTTTTTTATTCGTAACGTAAAGTGACTGACTAGTTTTGTTTTTCTTAGGGGACAAGTGTTGAAAGTGGAGGTGGCCAATAGGATTTGAGCCTTGTTTCGATGGCTAAACTATGGTTGAGTTGACTAGGCTACCTAGACGGAACTAGGGGGTTTCGCGGGTGCTCGGGACATTTATGGATTTTTTCGGTGTAGTGTTAATTTTTGAAAAAAAAAATATCAGTTTTTTTAAAATGCATTTTAAATGCACTCGGTTCATCGAAATGTGTTTCTACATTATGCTTCTAAAAAATTTGTGCGTCCGATTATATTTGGTCTGGTTCCGTCTCTATTTGGTTATCTTAATTTGTGTTTATTTTGTAGTTTGTACAAGTAAGTTACAACTTACAAATGATACTTAAAAGTTATTAATATCCTTTCAAGTTTGTATCAACATGAATTGTTATGTCTTTTTATAAACAAAATATTAATTCTGTGTTTGTTTGAGAATATGAGAATGAGAAAATAACTTTCATCTCAAAATATTGTTTGGTTTATGGGTTTTGTTTTCAAAATGTATGAAACCTACAAAAATAAACATTTTTTAAACCCCTCAGTAGCGATAGTGATGGATTTGTAAACCTATAATAGTGATTCCATAATACATACCAAACACCCCTAAGAGCACAAGGTGTCTTGACCTTGAGTTATTCAATAACTTAGTGTCACGTCAGCGCCACATCAGCTTTAACTTTTTCACAATAACTTACAAAAAAACACCATTTACCTTAACTTACCTATAACTCACCTCCACCTCAATTGTTTTCAATTTCAACCCCAAACTTTAACAAATATTTCATTTAAAACTAACATAAACATTTATATACACACGTTTTAAATACTATCCCGCCCTTCCGTTTGAATTTAAACTTTAAATACTATCCCGCCCTTCCATTTGAATTCAAATTTTAAATATTATCCCTATATATAGCATACCATGTCATACTATTTTACACACACTTCACTTTATAAATTTTTTTACAATTGCTAATCGTTGGTCTATTGAAGAAGAAAGTTTGCTTGCCGACATATGGCTAGTCATTCACGAATTTTCTCGCGAACCCGTTTTATGGAATGACGTTACAGCAAGGTTCAACGAACAATCAGACGGTCCTGTTCGTAACAAAAGCCAGATAATGGGTAAGTGGGCAAGACTTACCTGTGAATGTGAAAAATTCAATGATATTTATTTGAATTTACAGCCTACGCGTGAGGTCAATGGTCGTCTTTTTGATGCAATTGACGTTTTCAAAGAACGCTATAGTGGGCAAGGCTTCAAATACATGCACGTGTGGTTGATCTTGCAAAACAGCCCAGCATGGAACAGATATAGGAATTAACGTCCATATTTGTACTTTCCGTAACTGTTGTGTTTGTACTTTCGTATTTTGTGTATTTCTATTTCCGTATCGTTTATGGTTGTATTTATGTATCGTGTTTATCATTTTCCCTATGTTGTGCCATCTAACGATTAGTTTGAATATTAATAGAATTTGTAACGGCTAGTTTCCGTTACAATATCCTTTAACGGCTAGTTCCCCTATAAATACAACTTTAACAACACTTCATACTCTCATACAAACACTATGGCTAACGATCCATCTATGGTGCAAAGGAGTATCCTTACCCGATTACGAAATGAACAAGAAAAAGAGCTAAGGCTGATTAACAATTTTCTAGGTGAGATAACAAGAATTATGATGAAGAAGGAAGATCGTGCTCCAGAGATCCAAAGGTTGCGTAAGCTGCCTCAAGACCATCCAGCAATCACAATCGGTCTAGAAAGTCTATTAAGAAACGATGAAACAGATCTGCAAATTCAGGTCGCCTTGAAGATGGTTAGAGAACAAGTGTTGCAAGTGTGGGAGGAGAAGTCAGATCTCATAGACAATTACAAGTCTATATAATACCTTCGTGAGAATCGTAGGATAATTTTTGTTTTCGTATCGTTATTCTAAGTTTGAATGTGATGTACTGGAATTTTAAATTTATGGTAGACTTTGATTTATAATCACAAGGGGGTCTTGTGAAATTTTTGTTTCTTGAAATCAAATAATGAAAATCTTGCAAGGGGGCAAAAGTGTAATTTCTTTTCTTTTCTTTTTTTCTTTTTTTTAACAACGGCCTTAACGTGATGTTAATGGGGTAACTTGCTGCATTAATGCTCCATTAACGCACGTCCCCGGTACCTTAACGTGGGCAATAAGGCGAGAAAGTGAAGGGATAACACAGCCCTGCGTTAAGTTACCCTTTGCTCTAAGCTTATTGAAAGACCAATGTTTTTCAAATGTCTCACTATCTTTGTTTGTGATAGAAGATGACTTGTGTAATATTTATTCAAACTTGAGAGAATTTTAATATTTTTTTATCTGTATGTTTGGTGAGATTAATTAAGTTGAGTTGGAACAGAAGTTTATATCATAAATTGAAAACTAAATATTTTAATGTTATATGTGATATTTAAAAGGTACATAAGTTTGTTAATTAGTTACAAGATCTATTTATTTGTAAATGCTCATTTCTATTAACTATAAGCTTGTATGAAAAACACAAGTTATTTTACAAGCTAACTTATTTTAAAATTTAAAGTTTTTATTAGCTCATTGAAACTTGTTGCGGATTTGCAACGTTTTGTCACTGTACACGAAGTATAAGCCGACTAGGTCGAGCTCAAGTATTACTGTGTGAGAATAATCGGCTAGTGAGCTTTACAACTCTTGTGCTATTTCTTACTTAATGCTTTTTGTGTACATATTTTACATAACTGTTGCATCATCTAGACGATTCGAGTGGAGCTGAGAAGTAAAATTTACGCTCGAGTGTCTCACTTTGAAGAGTTGATCTTTCATTTCAAATGTGATATCCCCATTGATATGAGTAGATCGTTACTAGTCTTAAATAATTGGCTTTTTAAGGTTAATACTGATAAATGAGTTAAGACGAGCTCAAAAGTATCCGTCAAATGATCAAGCTCGAGTTAAACAAATACAGGCTCGATCGAGCTTAAGTCGAGTTTTGAACTTTGAATTCACTCTAACAATGTGACTCGACATGATTACAACACGGGTGGCGATTTCATCATTCTCACTAACTAGCCTCTCCTGATCTTTCTCTTCGTTTTACTTGTTAACACAACAAAATTGACTATACTTTCCTGACATTCGACAACTATCTTGATAACATAAATTAAAAATGACAAAGTTTAGGCGAGCTTTTAGCCTAATAGCAACTAAATTGTTCCTCAACTAAAATGTTTGTTTAAATCTCATATGTGACAAAGATATAGAATCTCAAGTTTGCCAGTGTTAAACATATACAGCTTAGACATTGCACCAATTAAAGACCGGATTTGCAAATTACTAAACATCTTGTGTTCGTTATTAAACAATGCTAAATAACTATGTTAAATTGCCGTTAAAAAAACAATGTTAAATAACAAATTTGCCATATAATACACGTCAAGTAGGTAAATTTGTCACCCATTATTTGAAAGAACTTTTATTTGCCACAAATGTCATTATTAACGAGAATAAATATGCATTTTTCGAAATAACTTGTAGTGTTTTAGCATGAATAAATATACATACTTAAAACAAACGTTTGCCAATCTTTAACCTGGCATACAATGCATAAACTCAGCTAGTAGCCTCAGCCTAAGCATCAGCCACGGCATCGGTGACGGCGTCACTGGCATCAGCAACAGCATCTTCAGCTTCTTTCGCCAACTCTTTAGCTTTATCCTCAACAGACTTGTCTTTGTTAGCCTTACTCAAGAGTGGTTTGAAGGCTAACTCGATCGCTGCCCAACCAAAAGCTAGTGCTCCAAGCACCACCGCTACTGTCTTGAGTGGGTTTGCCTCTCCAGCCTTGAGTTGTATTGTCTCTCCAGCCATTTCTAAGCGCGTTCAATGATATTTTTTGCGATTCTTTGTTTAGAACTTGAATTATTTTCTCTCACGGAAACTGAATGAGTTGAGGTCTGAATTTAATGGGACCATTGTAACATAATATCAGATTTTGTTCTTTTGTTGAGTGTGTGGCCAGTAGGATTTGTGGCATGTTTGGCTAGATAACTTATGATAGTATTTGATTGGCTATTACTGATATGCGTTTTATTTTTTTTCTTGTACTTTAAGTGGGTATTATTCCAGAATTTAAGTATACTGACATTTGTCGTGTCATATTGGAGTCGACACGATGAAAAGCATGTCGACATTTCATTCTCACTTACCAACCCCTCTCCGAAATAAGAATATCTTTAGAGCCTTCGGTACCCAGCGCCAAGGCTGGTGTTTTCCGGCAAAACGCGACCGGACGGCGCGAGCACCACACCGTGTCTCGCGTTTTCACGTCCCGAGCCATCACGAACAGCCCAAATCGTCCCGGAAAACGCAACGTGACAGCGTGAGGAGGGTAACGTGGGTCGCGTTTTCCCGTCAAATGGTCCCGTTTTTCATTTCTTTTTATTTCCTCTCTTTTTTAAAGCTTAGATCTAAGTTAAAAGAAGATAGAGATCGAAATGAGAAGAAAAAAAATGAGGCCAAAGATCATATATATTTTACAGTAGAGCTATGTGAAGAAGATGAAGAGGATATAGCTACTGAGTATTAATAAAATACTTTAGGCCCACTCAACTTTTTTGGATACTACTGAGTATCAATAAAATATTTTCTAGAAGACTAAATGTTAAAAGTACTTTGTTAGGGAAGTGTAAACTGAGTACTAGTAATATTATTTTGGAAAAAGCAATTTTAGCTTTGCTTACAACTCTTTTCATTTTTTGCTCAAAGAATCGACTATAGAGTATAGATGATGCGATTTTAATTATTTGTTTTCATTCTTTTAACTTTTAAGTATGTTTTTAATGTATTTTTCTACTCCCTCCGTCCCAAATTTATTGTCCAGTATTGACTTTTTTAGTCTTTATTCTTCAACTTTGACCTTAAATATTTTTGTGGGTGTTATATAATGTTTGATGCAAAATATATAAATGGATTGGATTTTAAGTATACTTTTCAATGGTATAATTTTTCATCAAGTATTATATAATAAAAAATATATATTTGTGGTCAAAATTATACCATTTTGACTTTGAAAATTCAAAGTGGACAATAATTTTGGGACGGAGGGAGTATTAATGAAATTTTAGTTTTAATTAAATGTGTTGTTTTATTTAAATAAATGAAAAAAATGTGGGGTTCATGGGTGCACGACGACATCAAAATCTGGTGTTATAGGAGGGAGTGGTGTTTTTGGTGTTGTGGTGAATTATAGTGTTATGGGAAAAAGTGCTGATGTGGCAACACTTTTCTCCATAACACCAGCGGGACGGCTCCAGGGTACCTAGTGCTCTTATGACTAATTTTGTCGCCAGATCCATCATATTCCTTGATTTATCACTTAACGATATCACCATTCTATCACATTAAAATTTGCCCATCAATATAACATACTTTGAAAAGAAAATTGTTTTGCACTAAAAAATATTTTAATTACATGTATTAAACACTCTTCACATGTTATGACGCACAGATCAATTTAACATATTCGCCTCCGATTTTCATATACTTTTGAAGCAAAGGTAACACCTTGACCATTTGTCTAGTCCGAAAATTCTTGGCCAAAAGATGCATTTCATCAGATATTGTTTACTTGGTCTTTTAACTATAAAGGAAGCTTAGAGCAATGTAACGGGTCTTTTTCCAGAAACAGATCATCAAAGCTGGCGTCTAGAAAAAAGTCTTAACACAACCTAGAAATTGTTAATAATATCTTTTATACCATTAAGCTAAAGGGTGCATATAGTGAAAATGACAAGTTAAACATCATGCAAAATAACTACTAGCAAAATGATCATAACCATACTCAGAATGCTACTTTGAAAAGTCTCAAACAATACAGCTGCTT
This sequence comes from Artemisia argyi, assembly GCA_030686995.1. NCBI lineage: Eukaryota > Viridiplantae > Streptophyta > Magnoliopsida > Asterales > Asteraceae > Artemisia > Artemisia argyi. The sequence continues at coordinate 52,814 of JARVZY010002131.1, forward strand.
ACAATACCAGATATAACAACAATGTTAGAAACTTAACGGCCTCGGCCACGACCACGTCCGCGCCCACGGCCCCTTCCACGACCCACCGGTTTTCCTGAAATAAGAATATACAGACCATAAGATGTTGACCAAGGACAAACAGACACTGACATTTGGATACACATGTGCATACATACCACAAGACTTTTTCTGGTGCAGAATAAAAACTGTTATTGTATTGCATACCCAAAAAGTTTTTGTTATAGCGAGAACATGACAATTTCAGCTCATTTACTTATGAAAAGGTCAATTTATGTAATGTCTTATCTCTAACGAGTCAAATGTGTAAAATGGAAAGATAGACTAAAATCTATTAAATCACTGTAAACGAAGGTAAAAACCCAAATCATTTTGACCGGTTACCCAACCCGCCATTTTGTCACCTCAAATACCCAGATTACAAAACCGAGGTCCACCATTAGAAAGAGAAACAAATATAAAAACTGTTCAAATGTGTTCGCAAATTAAGAGTTACTATACCTGCAGTTGGTTTTTTGGGTTTGACCCTAGGCGTTTCTTCAACCAGCAGAGTCTCAAGATTCAAACTGTCGGGCAAGATATAGTATCGGATGTTGTTGCCCCTGACACTTAAGTGATCTAAGGTCACTGGATTCTTGCCTTTGAGTGTAAGTTTAACCGTCTTCAAATGTGTGTTCATAGAAATGTCCACACCTGTAACACATCCAAAAGAGAAAAAGGTTTGGTTAAAATTTAGCATTAAATTTGACACAGTTTAAGTTATGCATATTTTGACATACGAAGTAATTGGACCCAGTTATGAACAAGCCTATAATGAGAAGCAAGCATCCAAGTATATAAATTAATGCTTCATGTTGTCCCAAAAGATAACAAATAATACTTTTTATTTTGGGTCACTCATAAAATTTTTGCAAGATGCACCATTAGGTAAGCTTTTGAACTTGCTCTATTTTAATCCTAATTATTGTTTCTTGAAATATATAACTTCAAGTTTGGTTCAATAGTTATCTTCATCTTGTCGTTTTAATAGAGAATTTTAGAAACTTTACCATTGTACTTCATTGCTCTAGTCAAATAGAGCAATTTGTTCCTCCTCAACCTGAAAGCAAACGGCAATACCTCCCCAACTAATTTATTGTAATCATCTATGCTTCCTCTCGTCACAACTAATCAACCTAGGGATCTTACTTAAATAAACGATGATCTTGGCAAGTGGGGACTATTAGTTTTTGAAACTTTACCATTGTACTTCATCTTGTCGTTTTAATAGAGCATTTTAGAAACTTTACTATTGTACTTCATTGCTCTAGTCAAATATAGAGCAATTTGTTCCTCCTCAACCTGAAAGCAAACGGCAATACCTCCCAAACTAATTTATTGTAATCATCTATTCTTCTCTCGTCACAACTAATCAACCTAGGGATCTTACTTAAATAAACGATGATCTTGGCAAGTGGTGACTATTAGTTTTTGAGTACTTAAAAATTAAAATAGATACTATATTAGAGAAAGACAACTAGACTAACTAAACAATGTAACCAACTTATTTTAATGCATACGCACTTAATAAAATAAATAATGTAGAAGCATTTGGTGTGTTTTGTTAATTACAAGTGCCCGCGTCAATAATGCACACAAGCACTCGCATCTTGCCCGGCTTGTTTATGTGCCTACAAATCTTCCTACACTTATGGACGTCACAATATCTCAAGTAAAAGGGCCAACTTCCTCACTCTTATGGACTCGGTCACAAAAATGCACATATACAAAAGAGGGCATATGAGTCAAGAAGGTTAGGTTAGTCACTAAAGAGGCACAATGGTAAACAGCATGCTTTATATTTCGTATTTAAACTGATGATGTTTAATGTTTATATGTTTTCTTTTACATGGTTTGTGTTCTGTGTTATTTATCTAGTGTAGTCAATATATACTATAGTTGCTGTAGTATTAGACTAACGTTTTTCATGTCCAAGCATGAGTAAAACAAAATCAAAGTGCGAGCTTTACAGTTATTATTCATCTCTGGTAATTCACAATTTCACATTGCCTCGAATGCTAATCTGAGTAAATGACAATATGAAACTAGCCACTTTGCAACTGTAAGCAATAATACTGTTTATTCCCCTTTTGTTTAAACCTAAGCATATCCGTGTTAAGTTTTGTCTATTCCAAACTGGCTTTTAATAAATAATTGTCCAATTTACAAACCACTTAGGCAATGTTTGAATAAGCTTATTTTTTAGTCTTTTGGACTTATTAATTTAGCAAAGCTCATAAGCCCATATTTATCGGCTATGAGCTTATCAAGTTATACTTATCAACTTAAATAAGCAATAACCTCAACTTGATAAGTTCATATGCCAATAAAGCCATGCTTATAAGCTTTTCCAATTTCAAATAAGCCCACACAACCTGAAAATAAGGTAATCTAAACACCACCTAAACACATACCAAAACAAACTAACTTCATCTTGCTAAAAATACATTCACACTGAATCCACATACGATATTCACCGGTACAATTAATTACTTGCTTTTTTTCGTACTCCTACATAGAATCATGGTTGTTTTATTATTAAATTATGAAATTATATGTATGACATATTGATAGGACCATAGAAATATGTTTTAAAAACATTAACACAATTTTTCAACTACTTAAATCCAAGTTTTGACCCGTATTTTGACCAAACAAAATTTTTTGTCCGATTCAGCTCCACTCACCTCAGTCACCAACCTTGTAGCGACTTATTGCTCTCCGAATTTTACCGCACTGATTTACCCACATTTCTAAGCCAGTCACCTAAACACATCACATCCTCTAAACGAACCAAACGAAATACGCCACATACGTAACCTAACCACTCTAATCACTAACATAAACACACTATACATTTCACCTACTACATTATTTAAACAACACAACAAATAACTGCCATTCATAAATCACTAACATTTGAGTAAATATCAAACCCTAATTATACGAAACCGTAAAAAAACAAATCAATACACTACATTTATGACATGTTTAAAGAACCATAGAATTGTTCATAAGACCCAACAAATTTTCAAATGCTTCAAACCGACCGAATTTTATCCAAACCAAGTATTTTCGCCAAGTCGGCTCAACTCATCTCGGTAACTGACCTTGTTGCGAGTAATGACCGACTACTTGACCTTGTAATCCAAGTTTTACAATACTCCTCTACTCACATTTCACCACCAGTCACCTAAATATCTTACATCCTCTAAACGAAAAACGACATACACGTAATCTAACCACTTTAAACCCCACATAACAAACTATACATTCCACCTACATTATTTAAACAACACAATAACTTTCAACTATTCATAGTCACTAACACTGAAGTAAACATCAAACCCTAACCTAACTAACTAATACAAAATTTCTACATCAAATAACCTTACATAACTCTCTTCTCTCCTTACATTTCTAAACAAGTCAGGTAATCATCCTCTAAACAAACTACGCGAAACACATCTACATTATTCACAATAACTAACTATACGAAACCTTAAAAACCACAAAAACAAGTAAACTAACAAACCTGTGAATACAAAATTTCTACAACGAGTAACCTTACAACGCGATTCAAACGCGAAACACGCCTAACAACGCCTACATAATTCAAATAACACATTAACTAACTATACGAAACCGTAAAAAGGCACAAAAACCAGTAACCTAACTAACTAATACAAATTTTCTACATCGAATAACCTTACAAAACTCGTTCCTCTCCTTACGTTTCTAAACATGTCAAGTAAATACCCTCTAAACAAACTACATGAAACACGCCTAACAACGCCTACATTATTCAACTAACACAATAACTAACTATACAAAACCGTAAAAAAACACAAAAGCCAGTAACCTAACTAACTAACTAATACAAAATTTCTACATCGAATAACCTTACATAACACTCTTCTCTCTAAACATACAACGCGAAACACGCCTAACAACATGTACGTTATCCAAATAACACAATAACTAACTATATGAAACCGTAAAAAAGGCACAAAAAACAGTAAACTAGCTAACTAAGCTGTGAATACAAACTATGCCAAACCCGCCAAACAACGCATACATTATCCAAATAACACAATAACTAACTATACAAAACCGTACAAAAACACAAAAAATAGTAAGCTACCTAACTAACTAAATAGGCGAAACACGCCAAAACGCCTACATTATTCAACTGACACAATAACTAACTATACGAAACCATAAAAAAAAACGTAAAATCAGTAAACTAACTAACTAATACAAATTTTCTACATCGAATAACCTTACATAACACTCTTCTCTCGTTACATTTCTAAACGAAGTCAAGTAAACATCCTCTAAACAAACTACGCGAAACACACCTACATTATTCAAATAACACAATAACTAACTATACAAAACCGTAAAAAGCACAAAAACCTGTAAACTAACCAACTAACCTGTGAATACAAAAGTTTGTAGGCATTGTTAGTTTGCTTAGTTTACATAACTCTCTTCTCTCCTTACGTTTCTAAACAAGTCAAGTGAACAAACTACGCAAAACATGCTTAACAACACCTACATTATTCAAATAACACAGCAACTAACGATACGAAACAGTAAAAATGAACCAAAATCAGTTACCTAACTAATTGAGCTATGAATACAAACTTTCTACATCGAACAACGCCTACAAACTTTCTAAGCAAACTACGCGAAACAAGCCTAACAATGCCTACAATATTCAAACAACGCAATAACTAACTATACGAAACCGTAAAAAAGCACAAAAACAGTAAACTAACTGACCTGTGATTGTTCCATGGACAACGGTACCATTCTTCAACTCAATGGAAACCGTTTCATTGTTCAGCTTCATCAAAAACCTAATTTAACAACAAAAAAAATAACAGTTATTATAAAAACTGAATAATAAACTAATTAATTAAATAATTAAAAATATAAAGAGTGAATTTGTTATTATTACCGTACGAGCTTCATGGTTGTTACAATTTAGGGTTCCGGTGAGGGGTTTTTGTGGTTTTAGGGCTTGTGGGAGTGATTGGGAGTGTGGAAGGGGGTTTATATAGTAATGGGCTGGGTGTCGGTTTGTTTATTAAGTCCAGTTGTTGTTGATCCAGTTGGCCCAGTTGTTTAGATAATTGGCAACACTTGGTTTAGATGTTATAAATCTTTTGGAAATGATTGGAGGTGGCAAAACGGGCGGGCTGTGCGGGCTAGGGGTGTTCACGGTTCGGTTACTTAACCGAATAAACCAAAAACCGAACCGAAATAAAACCGAACCGAACATATAACCGAACCGAACTTGTTAAAACCGAACCGAACCGAATTAAAAATTCGGTTTTCGGTTTGGATATGGGTTTAGCTATCTGAACCGAAAACCGAACCGAAAACCGAATTTATATAAATATATATATTTTTTATATATTTATATTATTTTAAATATAAAAAATATCCATTAAAATTTTATACTAATATAAAAAAACACTTTTTTATGCTTGAAATATTTTTTTTGCCAAAAATATATATAATTAAATTCAAAAAAAATATAAATAGTGTAATTTAAGTAAAAAATTCGGTTTTCGGTTTTGACCCATAACCGAACCGAACTTCGGTTCGGTTCTCGGTTCGGTTCGGTTTTCGGTTATGACCCAAAATTTTTTTTAACCGAACAACCCGAACCGAATAAACCGATTAACCGATAACCGAACCGATGAACACCCCTAGTGCGGGCACGGGCCACGAGTTAAATGGACACAGGCCAAACGGGCGCATGTTATACAAATTGTTTTAAAAAAGACCCAAAACGACGAAATAAATTCCTCAAACATAACACATCATTTATATTTCAAATGATATGTGGAGTGTCGTGTTTGATTTGGAGTACGTGATTAGGTTTTGGTTTCTTTCGAAAGTAACTGAGCTACGTGTTTAAAGGTGTGGCAGATGTTTGAAAGAAAAATAAAATGTGTGGAAATACTAACAACTCTTAGTTTAAAGTCACGAAACTTGACGGCTTTATTGAAATAAATAAATTGTTTGTTTATTAACATGCAACTCATAAAACCCTATAGATTTAAGTTACTCAACTTATCACGCATGGGTATGTTTGGCAACAATAGATTTTGTTGGTGTTGCTGCCGAAAAAAATCAAATTGATTGATTTATTTATTTATTTTTTAATTTGTGAAGAACAAAAAAATCTTCATAATCTTTTAAAAGTTAGTTTTGAGAATTTATTTGTTGAGAACTTATTTTTCTAAAATATTAATAATTCACAATCTTAGTTTGCCTAACAAATAACAACGCCAAACAAAGATAATCTTAAGCCTTCATAATCTTTTATAATCTCTCGCGCCAAACATGTCAAAAATACTTCTATGTTTGCTTCGTTTCATACTTTCTAGCGATTGTTTTGTCATCCAAAATAGTGCTTTTATAATTCTTGCAAAAATTTCGTTGGTTATTTTTGTTTTGCTTTCAATCCTCAAAACTGTTTTAACTTATCATTCTCAATTTCCAAAAATCAATGGCAATCAAAGTTCTTAAAGATTTTCTACAAGATTTTGTTTGATCTTGATTTTTTTTTCTCTTTTGTACCAGTTTAGGAATTTTCTATCAATTTATTTATTCTAAATTGTTGTGACAGATATTATTAGTACGAATTTTTATTTAAAAATGTAAACTACCTCTTAAAAATATATACATTACATTTTGGCCCCTCAAATAAAATTTGTCATGCAAGTTCCGTCAGAATAAGTTGAAGAAGTCTTACTCCCTAATCAACACGTAAGTTAATTAATAGTCATGGTCTATGGATACATAAGAGACATTTTTTTTGAACGGTTACTTTCTTTAAGGGAAATCCATGTCTAATTTAAAATCTGATGGGGGAAAAACCTTCAACTTAAGCCGCCCGAAGGCACGACACCTAAATTGAAGTAAACCCTGCCTTCTCCAGATTCGAACACTTGTGGGTTGAAACCTTCATTGAAGGACTTTGAAATCGTACTGACAGGGCAGTGGTCCACAAGGGAGGACTTCCCAGTTTGGTCACCCAAACCGGTACTACTCTCCACTAGGCACGCTTAACTGAATAAGACATGCCCAGTGGACCACAAGCCCATTGGTGGATACATAAGAGACATGATGTGTGTTTCTTTTTCATATATGGGGAGAGATTGGTCCATTACTAATTTAATAATGTTTTTTTTTTCCTATGGGGCCTACTAATTTCCATTCCTTCGTCTGTCTACTTAAAGCATAAAATTTGTTATCCTCCCACCAATAAGTGGAAGAAACAGAGATTGGCCCACATGTGTGACCCACATATAATACAACTTGCCTTTTTATAGGAATCATTGACGAAAGTTAAAGTTAAAGTTATAATGAAAGTTAAAGTTATGACGATGACACTACCCAAGTACCAACGGTGCTAAACTTTGCTAGAGAGTAGACTTGAATTGTCAATACTTAATAAGCCATTATTATCACCTTATTGCAACCTCAAGAGAAAATATAACAGGTGATGACTTGAGTCAAGTTGTACCTTTCAACTTGAGAGGATCCCAACCCCTAATACATATATCAGAACTTCATATCTTGAAACCAAGCAAGTATCCATAGATACTTTTAATGGACCTTGGTCTGTTTAGAGAGACATCCATTTTTGCGCTTTTGAGGTAGACATGATGGGTAACACTTTCTCCACCTCAATTTCTCGTAAAGTCTTTTAAGACAAAGACATCATTAACACTCTAAAATACGTCATCAGATTGTTCAACGATACTTGAAACATCACTCAAGCATACCATAGATACCAAAGTTTTCTACATTTGTTTGTGAAACACCAGATGCTATTTATTTCTTTCAATACAACTCCTACCTAGCAAAGCTGATCCAGTGTTCAAATTTAATCAATTATAGATAGACTAGAATAGAACGTTGAACTACTTTATTGTTATGAAGCTCAAATAGTTACATATGTTACATATCACATAGATAAATTCTCAAACAAATTAGAATTTGCATGATTCATAAAGTTTGAGTTGCATGGCAATCCATAACGACCACATACATCAGAACTTTGTGTCCTTAAGAAATAATACAAATATTTTGGAAGTAAAAACATTATTGATGCTCATGTTTAGATGTCGCGGAAAGAGACGACTTTACAACTCAACTTTTTTTAGCATCTTCTCGATGTCCTCATTAGACAATTTTCCACTCTCAGCAATTGCAATACTTTGCCTATTACCAGTAGATATCAACTCTGCCGTGACATGCAGAATACCATTGGCGTCTATGCTAAAGCAAACATTCATATTTTGTTTACCTGCAGGAGCTGGTGGGATACCGTTAAGAGTGAATTCATCAAGAAAGATGTTGTCTTTGGTTTTGCTGCATTCACCCTGAAACACTTTGATGTTAAACGCTTTTTGGTTATCAAAAATTGTGTAATATACATCCTCCTTGGTGACAGGTATCGGTGTGTTTCTCGGTATAAGAACACTCATCTTATCCTCTAACGTTACCTCAACACCTAGGGACAGAGGGGTCACATCTAAAAGAATCAAATCTTTAACAGTTTTACTGCCGTTACCACTTAAGTTTGCAGCCAAGACTGCCGCACCATAAGCGACAGCCTCATCTGCATTAATGCTCTTAGAAAGCTGCTTCCATTCAAAAAATTCCCTAAGCATCTGTTGTATCTTGGGAATCCGAGTTGACCCACCTACGATAACTATATCATCAACACCATTCGTGTTCATATTCCCATCTGACAAACATTTCTTGACACATTCAATACACTTCTTAAAGAAATCAGCATTTAGCTCTTCGAATTTTGCACGTGTGAACTTGGTAGAAAAATCAAGTCCCTCATAAAGTGAGTCAATGATAATTGCCGTTTGAGCTGTTGACGACAGGTCCCTCTTGGCTCTCTCACAGGCAACTTTCAACCTCCCCATTGCTTTTGCATTTTTACTTATATCTTTCTTATGCCTTTTCTTAAATTCTTGTACACAATAGTTAACCATTGCCTTATCAAAATCCTCACCGCCCAAATGAGTGTCACCGCCAACCGCTTTCACACTTATGGTCCCTTCCCTTGTGATAGTCAGAAGTGACACATCGAAGGTTCCCCCACCCAAATCAAAGACGAGAACATTTTTCTCGTTTGGTTGGTTTCTGTCAGCACTTTTGTCTAAACCATACGCAATTGCTGCTGCTGTTGGCTCACTAATTAAGCGCAAGACATTGAGGCCTGCCAACATACCAGCATCCTTCGTTGCCTGCCGTTGCTTGTCACTGAAATATGCTGGGACGGTAATTACTGCATCTGTGACCGTTGTTCCTAGGTATGCCTCTGCAGCTTCTTTCAAATTCTTCAATATCAAGGAAGATATTTCTTCAGCTGAAAATTCCTTGTTATGGCCATTATGTTCAAGCACAATCCTTGGCTTATCCTCAGGCCCTTGTATAACTTTGAAAGGCCATGATCGTATGTCCTCCTGCAATCTACTGTCACTGAATCTGCTTCCAATTATACGCTTAACATCTGCAAGTTCACAAGCATAAAATTAAAAGAAGCTAATTAACATTACAGGTTATATGCTAAATAAAGGATTTTCTTGTTTGTTAAATATTCAAAATATTTACCAAATACGGTGTTAGAAGCATTCATGGTTATCTGATTTTTGGCACCTTCACCAACTAGCAGTTCTGTTTCGTTACAAGCTACGCATGATGGAGTGGTATTGTTACCCTGTTCATTAGGTAGGATCTCAACACGGTTGTGCTGATCAAACCACACAGCAACGCAGGAGTATGTGGTTCCAAGATCAATACCGACTGCTGGTGCTTTAACTCTACTCGACATCTGCAGATTTTGACAAATAATGATGAATCAGTACAATGATAAAGATTGCAATGCAGAATTAAAAGAAAACGAAAATCAGAGACTATAGCTACATCTATTTGTTTTCGTTGTTGCTGAAAGAATAATAAGCCAAGTTGGACTCAGAAAATCAACTAAAGCTACATATATTACATTCAAACTTCTGAGAAAATAATAAACCAAGTTGCATTCATTAAATCAAGTTGGTCCACTAGTTATAATGGTAGGCAATGAATCTGTTTGGTCGACCGCGTTTGAGGAAATTTCATGGAATTTGGAATTAAAATTCCTTGAAAAAGCGTGAAAGAGTAAAGAAGGGAAGTAGGAAAGAAAGGAATTAGTAAAGTTCAGTATTTTCCCACGAAAGTTCTGAGAAAATAATAAATCAAGTTGCATTAAAATACAAAAGTTCATATCTTCCCACGAATCTTTTATATAATACAAGAATTACATCATTTCAGAGTGTTTTTGCAAAACTCTTCTCATTAAAAAAAAAATTAGACCAATAGAATAGCTCGATTTTGACACATAAGCAAAATCAAGCAATATGATTGGCCAATAGAAAGTCAAAATTGAATTGATTTTGGTCAAACTTTAATAAATTTGGTGGAGAATTTGATTGATAAAAAAAACATATAAAAATATTGGTGTCAAATTTAAAAAAAGATGAGGTAATTAATAAAACCTTAGTGGTTAAGTGTAAAATTATAAGTCTCCATATTTTTTAATAACTTTACATAATAAACAAATAACCCCTTACACTTCATACCCTCTATACTTTATAATGTTAACGTTGTTTAAAATTACATGAGTAATAGTATTAGATTTTTTTTTACTTTCATCTATTAAAATAAATTTGGTAAATATGCGAATTAGTTTTAATATACGTTAAATATTTTTTAAACTAATGTTAGTTTTAAACTTTCATCCATTAGAATATTTTTTTTAATAAGGACTCATGTTACTATTTAAAAGTTTAATTTATGCGTACACGGGTTTGAAATACGGTTAAATTATTAGTAACGGGAATATAAATATCAAATTGTAAGCATGAGTTACTGTGATATAAAATAAATATATGTGATTCTACTTATAACAACGACTCCTGGAATTGTTATTTAAAATTTATATATGGATATCCATAAAAATATTTTAAAAACTTTACGGAACATATTTTAATTTTCTCAACGCTCATTATGTGCCACTAAACTCGCATATTTTGTACAACAATATTAACCTCAAACTCAACATCTATGTCAGTTAAAAATGTTATACAAAGCTAAATATTAAAAAAAAACAAACAAACAAACAAAAACACATCGGCTAGATAGTCATTCTTTAATATAGAAGGTGTTTTTCTTAAATTATAAAAAAAATGCACGCATCACAATTCTTATTTGATAAGAATCATCTCCTAAATCAAAAAAAGAAAAACTACGTAGGTGATAACCTAACTTTATTCATTGACTTGATGTTTAAAAAAAAATAATAAAATAAAAAAAGAAATAATAATAGTTGGTTGTTGTAAATGTATTAAAAGTATGTACATGAGAATTATTCAGCAAGAATATATAGTTTTTAATTAGGTTATTACGTTATTATATTGCGATAATGTTATTGACTTGGTAATCACGGATGTGAGATACAACCATTATTCTATACTTTTGATTTATGTGTAAACCCGTTTTTGCTTCTGAATAGAATCCGAAAGAGACCTCAACAGCACTTTGGCTTATGCCTTATCTAGCTGATAGTTTTTAGTAAAATTTTTTATGGTTTAACTTTTTTGTTATACATACCAACTTTTAGTAATTTTTTTATGTTTTATTGAAAATTTCTACAGTTAATATTTGTGTTTTTACTATAAACACACTAAGCTATGATAGAATTAGTTAGGAGTTCAGGGGTTTTTTACTAAGCTTCTCAAAAAAGCTTATAGTTTTATCATAAACTTATTATGTTATGGTAATTGAATAAGCCAATAAGCACCTTTAATAAGCATAACCAAACACCCCTTTAGTTCTAATCTGAAGATTTCTGATTTGATGTTACGACTAACTTTGTTGTTATCCTCACTATAATGCAACATATTAGTGGTTTTTGCAGTTTTATGATCTTATCGCACACATTAAAGTGTAATGCAATTTATTGTGTCCTCTTTTTAGAGGAGGATTAAGTATCAACACATGATTGTCATGGAAGGTTAATGTACCAAAGATGTGTTTTAGTGCCTATATGGGGAATTTTATGGTAGGAATTCTTTTCATAGTGTAATTTGTTTTTGAATAAATTAATAAAACTTAGCAGGTGTTTGCCGTCATTGATAACACTATGGTTGCCAACCAACGGTTTACATTATGGGTGTGTTTTACCTTGATGATTTAGGCCAATTGTGAAGAAAGTTGCATTAAAGTGAAATGTCGGTAAGGATTTAAACAATCCTAAAAGACTTGCGGATGTACTCTGTCATTTTTTTATGCATTTATAATTTACTTATACAAGTAATAATAATTTCCTTATATAGTTCGGGTTTAGAGAAAAATTATTCTTATACATTATAAATAATCGTAAGATTAAATTTGAGTTCTACCAATTACATTTTTTTTTTGTTTCTCTTTATGTAATAAAGAAACTATAGTGTAAGCATCTATGTTAATTTGGTAATTTTATGATCAAATATGAGAAGTAAATAGCACAAACTTATGAAAATACAAATTTTCAAACAAAAAGTTACATTAGTAAACATGGTATGATGGTTATTCATAATCAAGAAAATGAATCAATCTTCAAAGTTATCTAAATATGCTACATATATTAACGAAAATATAAGTAAACAGAATACCAGAATTACAAAACACATCGTAAATTGATAGCACAGGTTTGCATAACTAAAAGCATATATCACTAACATCTCATGCAAGTCAAGTATCATCATGTGATTTTGCTTGAATAATAAAATATAATTTTTAATCCAAAACCATTCTCCTAAAATAATAGGTAGATTATAACATATATACATATGATTTTTTATTTTTAGTCCACTAAGTAAAACTATTTGAAACATGTTAAGTGGTTCATTTCTTAATCGATAATAATACATAATGAAAACGAAATTTTAAAAACCATGTGCGTGCACAGGTATTATAACTAGTTAGTAAATTAAACAGGATCCTTTGCACATAATAAAAAGTCGCGGCATTCATAGACAATGAATTTGGGCCTGTTTGGTAGGGGCTTTTTAAAGGAGTTGTTAGCTTTTTGTTACAAAAATATTATTATCTAAAATAAAAGCTCCGTTTGGATATATTAACTTCAAGTTTTTTATGTCAAACAAATAGCTCCTAAATGAAAAGTTGATTCATGAAGCTTTTTAAACTTCTTAGAGCTGTTAAAACTTTAAATTACTGATATACCCTCCAAACATTTATTTATAATTATAGATATGTCCTTTTATGTCATTTTACATCTTATAATTATATTTAATAGCTAACTTACAAAACACTTTTATTGAAAAAATAATACAGCTTGTAGCTCATGTTAACAGCTTACAGTTTACATGGGTATTTTTAAGTAACGTCGAAAAAATTAGTAAATAATATTGCGTATTTATGAAGTTATAAGTTAGAAAAAACCACATCTAGATAAACAAATGTATAGTATACATTTGGTGATATTCAAACATACGTTATATGAAACACAATACTAAAATATCCAAAGAAGAAAACAAACATCTTCAATCCTTTATTTCTACTAATGTGAGGTACATATACATATAGATGTGATCATAAATTGTGTAGCACTTCTTTATAGATTAACAACATCCGACGTCAATTTACTAAAACCAATTGCATTAAATATCCATACACGTGCGTCTCAACAATCATCAAAACATTACGCGTGATTCGCAAAAATCACATATGATTCGCAAAAATCACATATGATTTGATTTTTACAAATCACATATGATTGATGATTCTTACTTTACAAATCACATGTGATTTTTCTGAGCGGAAATTTTGAAAAGAAAAAAAAGGTTCGTCGAAAAAAAAAATCGTCGAAAGTATATAATAATGCATATCTATAGAAAGATAATTTAATTCTCGTCGCGATAGTATGATTTTTTTGACGTCACGATTAACAGTTTGCGAGATATTTAATTTTTAAAAAATATTGTGAAAGTTTATTTTTTTTATTTTGATATTCATTCGTTATACGATAAATATGAGTTCATCGGTCTTTTGTCAACGTGGACAATCTACAATTTTAGGAATTTTCTATTAATTTATTTAGTCTATATTGTTGTGGCAGATATTATTAGTACGAATTTTTATTTAAAAATGTAAACTAACCTTTAAAAATATATACATTACATTTTGGCCCCTCAAATAAAATTTGTCATGCAAGTTCCGTCAGAATAAGTTGAAGAAATCTTACTCCCTAATCAACACGTAACGTAAGTTAATTAATAGTCATGGTCTATGGATACATAAGAGACATGATAGATCCTTATTATAATATATACTAAAAATCAATAGGAACTGGGGCCCTTAACTCATCATCCCATTGGTCTGTGTGGACAAAAGTCATAAGCCTATTGGCTGAGTAATATAATTGCTCCAATTATGCACAGTATCCATGAATAGTAATCACTTTGGAAGCACTGTTTTACACTGTAATATACTGTAGTGCACTGTTCCTCACTGTGGATCTTTATTATTGTATATCTCTATATCATGTTTTGCTGTTTATAAGAAGAAGAAAAAAAATCTACCCTCCTCATAGATCCTTCCGGATCTTCCAAAACTCCACACTTTCCAGAAATCAACCAAGCAAAAACAATGTCCCAAAATTAAGTGTTTCATCCACACGAATCTGCGGCTCACCAACATCAACCCCATCTCGCCCACAACATCCTTTTCCAAAACCATCGAGAAAATCGAGATTTTTGTAACCCATTATCACATCATGAAGCAACAGAGATGAGAGACGGTTCTAAATCACAGGTATATTTTTTTGCGCGGTTAAATTTTTCTTGCAAATAGTTCTGCTGGTGTTAATTTATCCTTACTTTTAAACCCCATTCAATTTACTAAACATGTTTTAGGGGTTTGCTTATGTGATTACGGGCTTTGATTTTGATGTTATTGTGGTTAGTTAAAAGAGGTGCCGAGTTTAAAAGTCTGGGTCTTTGGAATGTATTCGTGTAGATCTGGTCAATGTATTTGGGTGGATTTGACTTGCTAAAAATTGTATATGCCAAACACATATACTGGCCTATGAGACTTCCAGCACACTAAACATTTAAGTTGATTAGTTGCCTTATTTATATTTGGGCGCCTTTATATGATGAAATTTTAAGCGGGTTTTGGGATGTTGCTTATTGAAAGTGCTTATCAAACTATAAACCCTTGACTTTGATATGATAAATAAGCACTTTTGGGGTGTTTGGAATTGTTTATCAGATTATTTGATAATGGTAATCAAAGGATTGTTTTTAATGTGATAATGGTAACTCAAGTTTCAAATAATGGTACCACAAAGTATATAAGCTCAATGAGAGGTGTTATCAATGTGATAATGGTAACTCAAGGATTGTTCTTATCAAAGATAGGTAAACCACTTTCTTTCTGCTTAAAAACACTTCAAATGAGCTTATTTGGTGACCTATTCGTGGATTAGTCGGCCAAAAGGTCGGAAACTATGGTCACCCAAAAAAAAAAAAAAAAAAAAAAAAGACCTATTAGGCCTCCAAATACTTGAATTGAGATTGGTTTGATTGGAAGTGATGAGAGTGAATGTGATGATTTCAGGTGTGACATCCTTCAACATAGACTTCTCGGCCAAGAATTCGACTCACTATTTTTAGTTGCAGGTGCGTTTCTTAAGATAAGATATGTATATATGTATAAGTGACCAAAAGTTTCCATTATATGCTTTATTAATTAATGTAGCTTGGAAAAAGATTTTGATTGCTTTCTTATTCTTTGGGTGTCATTTAGGAGGGGTAGCTGTCGATTGACATGTAGGTGATTCGTTTTGTGCTTATGAGCTTTTTCAGTTGTTGTGTCAATTATTTTTATTTTCGGACGTTTCTGCATTTTGAGCATGTCTACCCTTTTTTGCTCTGTCTTCTGCTAAATGAATGGGACTAAATGGATGTATGTTGTTGTCCATGGTGGTTTATGTTTCCATAGCCATTTTGGAGAATTTCAGGTAGGAAGTCCGAGTCAAAAACCGTGGATGCTTGGAAAAAAACCCTTGAGGTCGGGTCTGCAAACTGGGAAGTTTTAGAAATGACCAGAAACTTCTCAAAGTATATCTACTTTTCAAGTTTATTTTTTTGCCTCACATACACTGTTATCTTATGCAATCTTACTCATTTTTAGTTTCTCATTTTAGGGTCAAACGAGAGGAAGCTAAAGTCACTTTTTGGGAGAACTTGCAGAAAGCAGAAGCAGAAGCTTCTATTCATAAACTTGAGGCTTTCTTTGTTAGTTGTTTGAGATTTTCAACTTTTGCCACTCTATTTTTTCAATTGACCAGGTTTTTTTTGCATAAGTAACGTTTAGCATTTTAAAAACTATGTTGTTGAAGTTCATATATTTCAATATTTGGATGGTAGGAAGGATGCATGCAGTTGGTGCCACAGGTGCTTCTAAGAACCCAAGAGAGTTAAAGGACAATAGCAATTCTTCGCGAGAAGAAAAACTGGTATGTATAATCTCATATTTGACAAGAAACAATAACATCAAAACTTGCATGAAAAGCAAGACCTGAGCTATTCGTATGATTATTGCTTTACCATCAGCTGATGAATCAAACATTGTTCATAATTGTTTCTGAATCATTCTAAATTTATCTTCTGTTTTAGATGCAGATTTCGCATGGATTCCATGTCTGCATGATTTCAGATTAACTGTTGCATTGTTTCAGGGAAAAACCGCGCATCACTAATTCACAAACATATTTCAGGTACGTGTACATTCAGTTACACATAGACTTTTCGGATTTGAACAAAGTAAATGCTGATTTTTCTATATATGTTTGTGTGTCTCTATTGGGATTATATTTATTTAAGCTGATAAGTAGGAATACCAGTTGGTAAACACATGCCAAATTCCGAGAAAATGTGGAGCACTTTCTCCGCCATTTGAGATATTACTTTTGTATATATGCTTGCTGTCGAGTCCTACCGATCCACACATCTAGGACTCCTGACCGCCTTACTGTCGCGAACGAGTTTAAATATTTACTTGAATTTAAAAGGGATTTTAATTTTATGAGAAAGTTAAAACTTAATTTTCACGATATTCAACCACATAAGGAATGACCTCATAATACATAGTTGCACACGTTATTGATAATTTTGAAATAGGGTTGTTTTTTATTGGTATCGGTTGTTTTTTATTGGTATCAGTTTTTTGTGATATTTGCAGATTCGAGCTTTCAAGTTTCAAGATTTAGGTGTTCTAGGAACTTGATGGCTTTTTTTCCTGAAGATGGTTTGATAAGATATTATTTGACTCTATGTATTTGATTGAATATTGCCTAATACCAAGCTTATCATCTTGAGTAATTTGAATCTCGCTATGTTTGATTATAGCTATCTTTCTGTACTGATCAGTGACTTCGGCTATGAATCTGAAGTTATGGTTATGAATGTATTTATGGTTATGAACGTGTAGTTTTTTTATAAGCAAATGCTTGCTGTTAAAGTTCTGTTAAAACTTTTTCTGCTATTGCAAAGCATTGTTACTACGTGTATATCTATTGTTATTTGTTTCAAAAGGTTTTACATTCTGTAAGTTGTTCGCGACTTTGAATCGCTTTGCAAAATAAAAGGTTCCCCGCAGCAACGCGCGGGTTAACCTGCTTGTTAAACACTAAATTTTGTTAACAACTTGCCTTTTTATTGGAATCATTGACGAAAGTTATAATGATAACAACTTGTCGTTGATACATTCAAACGGTGACACTACCCAAGTACCAAAGGTGCTAAACTTTGCTAGAGAGTAGACTTGAAATGTCAATACTTAATAAGTCATTATTATCACCTTATTATTCCTCAAGAGAAAATATAACAGGTGATGCCACTAATACATATATCAGAACTTCATATCTTGAAACCAACTAAGTATCCATAGATACTTTTAATGGACCCTGGTCTGTTTAGAGATACATCCATTATTTTTGCGCTTTTGAGGTAGACATGATGGGTAACACTTTCTCCACCTCAATTTCTCGTAAAGTCTTTTAAGACAAAGACATCATTAACACTCTAAAATAAGTCATCGGATTGTTCAACGATGCTTGAAACATCACTCAAGCATACCATAGATACCAAAGTTTTCTACATTTGTTGGTGAGCCAAAAGTTCTTTATAGATCCAACTTTTACCATAGAACCTATCAATCAATCTTAGCCACTCATTTTTTTAATCAAAATAAAATAATAAACTTACACTTTTTTTTTAAAACTTAAATATTTTTCAAATCGTAAATCGTCAAGTTACAAAAAAAATACCATCGTGACGAGAATTAAATTATCTTTCTATAGATATGGATTGTTATATACGTTCGACGAACTTTTTTTTCGATGAATTTTTTTTTCGCTCAGAAAAATCATATATGATTCGATTTTAACAAATCATATATGATTCTTACGAATCATATATGATTCTTAAAAAATCATATATGATTCGTAAGAATCATATATGATTCGTAAGAATCGAATCATATATGATTTTTTATGAATCATATATGATTTTTACGAATCATATATGATTCTTTCTGGGTGGAAACTAAAAAAAAAAAGTTCGTCGAAAGTATATAACAATGCATATCTATAGAAAGATCATTTAATTCTCGTCGCGATGGTGTTTTTTTTGTAGCTTGAAGATTTACCGTTTGCAAGATATGTTGTTTTGAAAAAAAAGGTGGAAAATATAAATGGATGGATATGATTGGTTGATAGGTTCTATGGCATGTATGGGTTCTTTATGGATCTCAACTCTTGTTTGTGAACACCAGATGCTACTCCTACCTAACAAAGCTGATCCAGTGTTCAGATTTAATCAATTATAGATAGACTAGAATAGAAACGTTGAACTACTTAATTGTTATAACATATGTTACATATCACATAGATAAATTCTCAAACAAATTAGAATTTCCATGAATCATAAAGTTTGAGTTGCATGGCAATCCATAAAGGCCACATACATCAGAACTTTGTGTCCTTAAGAAATGCTAGTAATACAAATATTTTGGAAGTAAAAACATTATTGATGCTCTTGTTTAGATGTCGTGGAAAGAGACGACTTTACAACTCAACTTTTTTTAGCATCTTCTCGATGTCCTCATTAGACAATTTTCCACTCTCAGCAATTACAATACTTTGCGTATTACCAGTAGATTCCAACTCTGCCTTGACATTCAGAATACCATTGGCGTCTATGCTAAAGCAAACTTTCACTGTTTGTTCACCTGCAGGAGCTGGTGGGACACCATGAAGAGTGAATTCATCAAGAAAGATGTTGTCCTCAGTTTTGCTGCATTCACCCTGAAACACTTTGATTGCAATACTTACTTGGTTATCAACTCTTGTGTAATATACATCCTCCTTGGTGACAGTATCGGTGTGTTTCTCGGTATAAGAACACTCATCTTATTCTCTGCCGTTACCTCAATACCTAGGGACAGAGGGGTCACATCTAAAAGAATCAAATCCTTAACAATTTCACTGCCATTACCACTTAAGTTTGCAGCCAAGACTGCTGCACCATAAGCGACAGCCTCATCTGCATTAATGCTCTTAGAAAGTTGCTTCCATTCAAAAAATTCCCTAAGCATCTGTTGTATCTTGGGAATCCGAGTTGACCCACCTACAATAACTATATCATCAACACCATTCTTGTCCATATTCCCATCTTCCAAACATTTCTTGACACATACAATACACTTATCAAAGAAACCAGCATTTAGCTCTTCGAATTTTGCACGTGTGAACTTGGTAGAAAAATCAAGTCCCTTATAAAGTGAATCAATGTCAATTGCCGTTTGAGTTGTTGACGACAGGTCCCTCTTGGCTCTCTCACAGGCAACTTTCAACCTCCCCATTGCTTTTGCATTTTTACTTATATCTTTCCTATGCCTTTTCTTGAATTCTTGTACACAATAGTTAACCATCGCCTTATCAAAATCCTCACCGCCCAAATGAGTGTCACCGCCAACCGCTTTCACACTTATGGTCCCTTCCCTTGTGATAGTGAGAAGTGACACATCGAATGTTCCCCCACCCAAATCAAAGACAAGAACATTTTTCTCTTCTGGTTGGTTTCTGTCAGCACTTTTGTCTAAACCATATGCAATTGCTGCTGTTGTTGGCTCACTAATCAAGCGCAAGACATTGAGCCCTGCCAACATACTGTTGGAATATATGAATAATAATAAACTATAAACATATAAGCATCAAAGAGTACGCAGCGGAATAGATCAAATACAACTAATAAATTAACCGAATATAAATGGATGCGTACCTCTTTGTGATTTCTAGCAAGAACAAGAAACCAATGGAACAAGAACTATAAACCCTAATTAGGTTTAATGGTGAATCGACTAGGGTTAGTCGAATAGGGCAAATCACCTTGTTAGCAAAAGTATGCCAACACTTCGTTCTTGAACACACGTATTAGTAGCGTTTCAATAAGAAAAGCTAGGTTCTTAATTCACAAGCAATCCGAACACAATGTTTAGAAGATCGCGTAGGAACCCTAGAAGGGTGTAGTTGATCAACTAAACAAGAATGGTTTTGAGCTTAGAAATCTAGTAGGAACCCTATAAGGGTGTAGTTCGATTTCTAACTCAAGAGGAGAAAGAGAAGATGATTTTGTTTGCAAGTGAACCAAGGGATGATTAGAATGAACAAAGGGGTTTGTTTATATACTAATCAACATCTTGGAGCACAAGACACAAACCCTACACCCTAATGGGTTGGGTTTGGCCAAACATGGGTTTTACAAGCCCATTCCATGTTTTTCTTGAACTCTATTATAAGTTCAGTCCTTCATCTTTCCTCCAACGATCATTTTGTGAATTTAATAAATATTCGTCACCAAAACAATAATTATTAATTAATTGAAACTCATACGTAAAGTGTGCAATCCCGAAGTCTCGAGTTCGAGTCCGGTCATGATATATTAATTTATCATCCGTCAAACTAACAGCTCCCACTCGGATATAGATTAATGTAACAATGACAATAGTTAGTCTAGCATAACACACCAATGTCCCCAGAACGATCTCGAGTATGGTTTCCTGGAAAAAACCACCTTTGATGATTCATCATCATACTTATCCTTTTGATTCTAATACTATGTTAATATGGATATGGATCGAAGTCATTCCATAATTAACTAGTGTTTCTCGTTATTTATGATTAAGCAAGATTACCAATTCATCTGAACGCATTCCAGATAGACCTTGGGCATGGCCATGCAAACATCTTGTTAATCCTACGAGTGGCCAAACAGTATTAAACTTCAAAACAAATTTGAAGGAACCAAATCCTGTATTGACTACAAGCATAACCTATGAACTTCGCATCACCTCTGATAATAATCCTTATAACTACCAGTTACGGATAGCGTTAGATTATCTCGCAGAAAATGAGCTACATCCACAGTAGTTACCTGGTATCTCAAGTCTGAGGATAAATATTCATGATTTACTCTAATGACAACATCCATAAGTACAATCATGTAATTGGGATTTTGTCCTATATCCAATTTATCCAGTATTGAATATCATGTGAATTTGGCTTGTCCACGCATCAATATATTTTAATATATTATACCAAATCTCACATTTGTCTTAGTTCAATGATACTCCCATATCATTAATTGACAACGGACTATTTAGAATAACTTAAGTTATTCATGGATTAAACATGCAAATATAGGATACAATATTTATGAATAGAAATAAACATAACACAATACTTCATTTCATTCGAATAATTATTGTTTACAATCCTTTATCCAAATACTAAATAGATCAATGCATGAAAAATTCTTGTTAATGAATTTTGTCTCAAGTAATAACAATCATACTTGTTGACAATTATGCCCAAGTAATGATAATCATACTTGTTGACAAGGCATTATTCAACTAACTTTGATCTATCGGAATTTTGAGAATACTTATTTCAATAATGAAATTCTTGTATATGTGCATTCAAATAATTTGATATAACCACATAATACATCATAAAATGTGTATGACATCCTCAACATACAATTTATGATAATTAAACTTCCAAACCTTTAAAGTTTAAAGTATTCTTATTCTTTAACGTATAATGCAACTATGCTTTTCGTTAAGCATAACTAGTACACATGGCTATTAACAAAGATGAAATCCTTCCATGACTAGTATTGAGTGTCATCTCAATTTATATTAGCATCATTGTATGCAAACAACAATATGCTCTTTTCCGTAAACTTCAATGTGTAATGTTTTATTCCTTCCAAACTTTCAAGTTTGTTGGCTATGACAATTTTACAAATTGTTCATTTATAGAATCTAGAAATGGTTCCAGGCTGAGGATGTGATTCTATATCCAAATATATTCCTTTAGAATATTCATTACACAACTTATCTAATATCTTTCATTAGATATCAATGTTGTCAAATCATCTTTTATCAAAGCATGATATAACAACAACATGATGTACATGAAAAATTCTCGTGTCCAACTTACATTTCATTCATGTACTACATATCCATTTAAATTTTCTAAATGATATATCATGTTCTATTAGATTCATTTACCGCACATGTTTACATCAATAAACATATATTCAAGGTTGTATGTTTTACTTATTAAATCTTTCAAGTAAAGTTTCATTCCAAGTTATGACTTACCATTTAACTTATATAGAATGTTACTTCCTATATGTTATACAACATATATGATTTAAATAAGTAAACATAATACTCCCACTAGCTTTTGGAATTACTTAGGAGTTATCTTATTTTAAATTATAAATCAAAACATAGATTTAATATTTAAACATAAGATTTATCTCCTTGATGCATGCATCTATCCATACTTGGATTCTTGCATTTTGTATACTTTCAAAGATTAAATGAATTCATAAAACTCTTTATTACTCATCGTCCTCGCTTAAGTAATTATATAAGAAAGAGGTTTTATAATCCATTGTCAAATTTCATATTCATAAAAATGAATATGACAACTACCATCTTTGTATTTTAATGTGCTTAGGAAAGAGTATTCAATCATAGTTAATTACTTAAGTATGATTAATAATCTTGTCATAAGACATACATTAAAATATGTATACAATTTTGTCCATATGATTCTTTATGCAAAGATTTAAACCTCTAGGGTTTTTCTTCTCTTGCAGAAACTCATCTTCATTAAGATAAACCAAGTTTTCAAAGTTGACTTATCTTTATGGACAGCATCTTAACATTCATAGTATGAGCAATTTACCATAATTAGTAAATGCGTCATTATGATTAACAGGCTTACATTGATCCTGTAATTCATAATTCTCAGCATGAGACATCCCTATGGATCTATGAATGAGAGTTTCATCATGTTGAGATTTAACCTTTACATTTCAAACCTCATCATGATTTTCACTAGTGTGGTTTTAGAAGATTATATATTTTGTAATTTTGATCTTTCAAGATCTAAACAAAACTCCCACTTGCCTTTTGTATTTTATGATTACTTTAGCAAGATGAGCAACACAAATCGTTCTCATTTGGGATATTACAAAATATTTTACAGTTCCTGACTCTTGTTTGTTAAAACTACTTATTAACAAAATCAGAACTTCATTTTAAGACTTTAATGTGATTCATCACATTCCATAATGTCTTATTTAATCTTCTAGGTTGGAGTCTTATTGAGTATATTCAATCCATACTCAATTTTCTAACCTTGATAACTTTTGGAAGAAAAGAAGTCATATTTATCTTTTAATTAAACAATATAACAAGAGTTTGATTTTTCCTAACTGAACACACCACCAACTTGTGATGTTTCATTAGAATTAATATTGTGAGACAAACTAACAATATGTAAGATAAACTTATTCCCTTTGGCTTACCTATTTACCAACTAAGTCAACTTAATGGTACAATAGAATTTCCAAGCCAATTGCATGCTATATAACATAAGTACCTTTTGAACAAGTTACTTCATGTTCATGTCTTAAGAAGACATAAACTGTTATATTCCCACTTTACGTTGTACATTGATCAACTCAATGATTTCTTGTTTGAAACATAACAAGTTTAACGTCTTACTTTATTATAAGTCTTGTAATAGTTAAAAGACTTCATGTTTATAAGAAGATATAAACATAAATAACTAAAGTATTTGTGAACACCACCACTTGGTTTCAATAGTAATTTCAAGTTAATTTACTACTTCATTTGCTTATGTCATTTTATGAATTATCCAATTTAAGAAACTGCAAACTCACATAATTCCATTACATCAGTTGATCTGCTAGTAATGAAATCATGTAGTTTACCTTTCTATTGCAATCTAGGCAGGTTACACCCTGACGTAAATTGTAAATTCAAGTGTTTCTTTTAATTTGAATATCATAAGACATAAAAGTAGTCTTATAATCACGACACATGTTCTACATAAGATAATCTTACACATTAAATGTATAAGTCCTATTAGAACATTGATCTCTTACCTTGCAATTAAGAGAATCCTATCATCATATTTCTATGTATTGTTCCTTTGCACACAATAAACAATTCTCCCACTTGTGCATTGAACAATATCATGTAGTATATAAACAACACAACATAAGTTTGTTTATGTGATTCAATATGATTTGTGTCATAGGTAGATGTAGGACTACTTTGTCTTATCAGGAAACGCATATGGCTATCCTAAGAACATGAGTGTCTACATGTTGAAAGTAATTATCTTGAAGATAATTTTGGCTACTACACAGAAATTTAGTCTTGTAGCTCCCACTGAATTAGAGAACATAACAATAACTCTATATTCAGTAAACAACACAAAGCTCCCACTGGATTTGACAACATTGTACGTGTTTCATAACCAGTGAAAACAATTTGCTTGTTTTTACTTTCCTACACATTTAGAAAAACCCATACGTAATAATTACTCAGGTTCTAAAATGTGTATTCTACTATGTTTATGATGGATTATCCATCAATGATATTAACTTGAAGAATTTGAGCATGCAGCTTCTTCCTTAATAGGCCTACCACCCCCATAATGGTATGTAGCACCTTTAATGCACAACAACTAGATAAAATACTAGCTTTTCCTTTTACCAATTTTGTGGTAATCTGTCCAGCTTCTAATAACTCATATTTTCCATTTAACCAAATGCCTTGTTTGTTATAGAAGAATTCATTCACCAAATAAGAGTAATGAAATTTCTATGGAAAATAAGATGTGCTATATCCTTAAATATTAAAGATTGCTTTGAGTTATATATTAGAATGTAGACAATTCTAATGTTCCTATCATACCTTTCTCAATCATGAAAAGGGATAGAATTGAGTCTTATTCTTTTCTCATGGAAAATAGACTTAGGATTGAGTCTTATTCTTATGTTCCTATCATACCTTTCTCAATCATGAAAAGGAATAGGATTGAGTCGTATTCTTTTCTCATGGAAAATAGACTCTTACATTTCGGTAAATTTTTCTCAATCAAACATTATGTTTGAAAGCAGAATTATATCAATTTACCAATTTAAGACCAAACCACGTTTACGGCTTTAATGTTGCATTAATACGTTAAAAAGAATTACAAAATTCAATTTTAGTATTTTGATAATTAAATTTTCAAGAAAATTAAATACCCATGGTTCATAATCAAATGACCATTTAATTTTCACTGAAAAACTAGGATCCAAATTGACATAAGTTCATCACATCAGTTGATCTGCTAGTGATGACGTTATTCAATAAGGTACGAGACGTGTCCCAATTGCCAATATTCAATTGCAATTCCTAGAATCGATGGGATTTACATTAATTGCCAACCGCAGTTGCAATGTAAGCATGTTTTATCCCCATCTTCTTATGCCTTGAGTGATCAGTTCCCACTATCAACTCAATTAAGTTAACCAATTTAAGAAACAACAAACTTACATAATGACACCACACCAGTTGATCTGCTAGTGATGAAATCATGTAATTTTCCCTTCCATTGCAATCTAGTCAGGTTACGCCCTGGCGTAGATCCAATTTCAGGTGTTTCCGTTTCATTGGATGGCATATAACTTAAATTTAAGGGTAGTATTTTTGATGTGTGTAATCAAAATATATGTACAAAGATGTCATGCATTCATCTTGTAGCATATGTTTCATGTAAAAAAAAAAACTTTTACTCATAAGTTTCTTTACGAGCTTAAATCTCCAAACTTTTGATTGAGGCGTTGAGAAACTTACAACTTTGCCTTAAGTGCTTCGTAATTATCATGGATGTTAGGTAAAGACTAAAATATGACTCACATGCGAGCGGTAAGCCAGAATGGAGGCTCACTAAGGCCGCAATTTAATGCGTAGCCATCCTTATACCCACTTTAATAGTTTGTCATAATTAGTTCCACCTTTCAACCACTTAATACAGTCGCGATCAATCAACCAAAAGTCCAAGATTTATTAAGTAAGCTCAAAACAAGATTTCACCATTATTAAGTCCGTTTAATATTTTATTGAAATTACCCTTTGTTACTATCATGTTAAAAACATATAAAACAAAAGTAATAAAATAAAATAAACAAACAACAACAATAATGGTCATGCAAATCAAAATCAATATAAAACACACTATTGATTTAATACACGATTAATAGGGTCTTCCCTAATATTATAATTAATCAAATTTTAGTAATCTTTATACATAATATTTACTAAACAATATCAATAATAATAAAATCGCATAAATAAGCATGAAATCAAACAAATCATAATCCATAACAACACATGCATAGTGTGTCATGAATGCCCATATTGCACATATTATACAAATAATCATGTCAATCAAGGAACGCAACCAAACGGCGTATAACAATATTCATACACATAAATTACATGCAACCTAGGGTTTCTACAAGTTTTTATTACATAATTCATCAAACCCTAATTTCCTTTTTTAAATAAAAAAAAAATTCGACATTTATAAAAAAAATAAAATCTAGGGTTTATGAAAAATATAAAAACATAAGAACACCAAGCATGTGATTAATCATACGATTCAATTTTTATGTGTTTCGGTAATTCATTATAATGTATTAACGGCTCTTGATGCCACTGTTGGAATTTATGAATAATAATAAACTATAAACATATAAACATCAAAGAGTACGCAGCGGAATAGATCAAATACAAATAATAAATTAACCGAAATATAAATGATGCGTACCTCTTGTTTCTAGCAAGAACAAGAAACCAATGGAACAAGAACTATAAACCCTAATTAGGTTTAATGGTGGATCGACTAGGGTTAGTCGAATAGGGAAAATCACCTTGTTAGCAAAAGTATGGCAACACTTCGTTCTTGAACACACGTATTAGTAGCGTTTCAATAAGAAAAGCTAGGTTCTTAATTCACAAGCAATCCAAACACAATGTTTAGAAGATCGCGTAGGAACCCTAGAAGGGTGTAGTTGATCAACTAAACAAGAATGGTTTTGAGCTTAGAAATCTAGTAGGAACCCTATAAGGGTGTAGTTCGATTTCTAACTCAAGAGGAGAAAGAGAAGGAGATTTGGTTTGCAAGTGAACCAAGGGATGATTAGAATGAACAAAGGGGTTTGTTTATATACTAATCAACATCTTGGAGCACAAGACACAAACCCTACACCCTAATGGGTTGGGTTTGGCCAAACATGGGTTTTACAAGCCCATTCCATGTTTTTCTTGAACTCTATTATAAGTTCAGTCCTTCATCTTTCCTCCAACGATCATTTTGTGAATTTAATAAATATTCGTCACCAAAACAATAATTATTAATTAATTGAAACTCATACGTAAAGTGTGCAATCCCGAAGTCTCGAGTTCGAGTCCGGTCATGATATATTAATTTATCATCCGTCAAACTAACACATACCAGCATCCTTGGTTGCCTGCCGTTGCTTGTCACTGAAATATGCTGGGACGGTAATTACTGCATCTGTGACCGTTGTTCCTAGGTATGCCTCTGCAGCTTCTTTCAGGTTCTTCAAAATCATGGAAGATATTTCTTCAGCTGCAAATTCCTTGTTATGGCCATTATGTTCAAGCACAATCATTGGCTTATCCTCAGACCCTTGTATAACTTTGAAAGGCCATGATTGTATGTCCTCCTGCAATCTACTGTCACTGAATCTGCTTCCAATTAGACGCTTAACATCTGCAAGTTCACAAAAATAAAAGAAGCTAATTAACATTACAGGTTATATATATGCTAAATAAAGGATTTTCTTGTTTGTTAAATATTCAAAAATTTACCAAATACGGTGTTAGAAGCATTCCTGGTTATCTGATTTTTGGCACCTTCACCAACTAACAGTTCTGTTTCGTTACAAGCTACACATGATGGGGTGGTATTGTTACACTGTTCATTAGGTAGGATCTCAACACGGTTGTGCTGATCAAACCACACAGCAACGCAGGAGTATGTGGTTCCGAGATCAATACCGACTGCTGGTGCTTTAACTCTTCTCGACATATGCAGCTTTTGATAAATAATGATGAATCAATATAATGATAAAAGATTGTGATATTGCAGAATTAAAAGAAAACTAAAATCAGAGACTATAGCAAATTGGACTGAGAAAATCAACTAAAGTAAAACTGTTAAGTTAAGTTGGTCAACTATTATACTCTTAATTTAGTATTTCTTCAAATTTCATTGCCTACCATTATACTCTTAATTAGTCCCCTCTAAGGGCATGTTTGGTAGGGTGAAATGATCTCAAGGAAATGGAAATGATAATAATAATAATAATAATAATAATAATAATAATAATAATAATAATAATAATAATAATAATAATAATAATAATAATAATAATAATAATAATACTGATTTCTTGAGTCAATTCTCTGGTGTTACCAAACACTGGAATTATTATTCAATTTCCCTGGAATTCATTTCTGTGAATTACATTTCTGAGCTTCATTTCATTTCTCTGAATTTCACCCTACCAAACGTGCCCTAACTGTTAAGCGACTTAAGCGAATTACGGCAAAGTATATTGAGCGACTTTTTTAACTTTTCGCTTTTTTTTTTGAAAGGTAATGCATTTTAAAATCTGAAGTTTCATGGAACGATTAATTTCTATTTCTTGTTAATGGTGGAAGGGTAAAGTCCATAAATTAGCAACGTACTTTCCCTACTTTACAGAGTTAGTTAACAAACTTTTTTTATTACCAATATAGTCGTTGAAACCGGCTAATTTTTGACAATATAGTAAATATGACTTGCTGATTTTCCAAATACATAAATATTTTTTTTAAATCTTAATTTTTTTCCACCTCATTTTTTTTCCAGTCCAAAACCAAGAACAATAGCTTTACCCACAAACTTATATCTCCCACAACTTCATATTCTTCCTCTTTTTCATGCTCAGCCCTTAACAACTTCTTTGTCTTCATCCTAATCTAACCCATAACTCCTACACCGGCTACCTCCTTTTCACCGCCACTGACTCCACCACCACCAATCCTTAAAAGTTAAATCCGAAAATTGATGGGAACACATCACGAATTTACAGAAAAAATAATAATCTTGTTCCACAAGCAAACTTCCTAGATTCAGATTGTGTTGTTGCGGAGGTAACGACGACGGCGGCGATGGGATGGCGGGCATGGCAGGTAGTGATGTTTTTAAAAAAATTTGTTGCTTGATGAGGGATGAAGTTTGTTTTGCTACTAAGAATATAAAAAAGGAAAGAAAGTGGTTCTACCAAGTGAGGGTCTAATGATTCATCAAAAAAAAAAATTAAGTTCCAGAGTTTAGAAATGGGTTTAATTACATATGTACGTGGGTTCCATTTGTGTTTTTGAGATGCAAATGATGTCTGTTTATGTTTGTGTTTATGCAAAGATAATGGAACTTTGTTTCAATTAAAGTGGATCAAAAAAAAAAATATTACTCGATCTATGATTGTTGGATCAAACATAATGGGTTTAATTACATATGTTTGTGTTTATGTTTTTGAGATGCAAATTAAGATCCAGAGTTTAGATCTATGGAATATTGTTAAATGAAAAAAATTGATAGTTGTCGAAAAATATGGTGGTTGCTGGAGAAGTTGATGGTTGCCGGAAAAAATGTGGGAGAAGCTGGTGGTTGCTGGAGAAGATGGTGGTTTTGTGGTGGACCGTGAAAGCAATGATAGTATTGATGACATAAGCTCACACATAAGCAAAAATATTCCACATAAGCTTACACATAAGCATTAAAAATAAAAAATAAATGCCAAATAAGCTTGGTTACCGGTTTACCAGGTAGCCGGTGATCATATTTACTATATCGTTAAAAATTAGCTAGTTTTAATGACTATATTGGTAATAAAATAAAGTTTGTTACCTAACTTTGTAAAATAGGAAAAGTAGGTTGCTAATTTATGGACTTTACCCATGGTGGAATTCGTCATCAAGATTATTTGACCGAAATGCCCTTAAAATTAAAAATAACTTCATCCAAATCGCTACTATCATTTATTTATGGGTAATTCCGAAACATTTTTTAGACCAAAAAAGGGACTCTTCCCATTATAGATCGAGCGACATGCGACTTTTTTACTTTTGATAATCTGACAAGTGTCACCAAAAAGTTATTGTACCTATATAAGGTACTTTGTAAAGTACCTTTATGTCTACTTTTTAAGCGACCTAAGTTAAGCGGGTTTTTATACTTTGAGCGATCTTTTATTTTGTCATTTTCTTAAAAAATAGTCAAACTTCAAAAAATATTATTTTACTCTTTTTGTCCCCTCTAAAATAAAGCGACTTAAGCGAATTACGGCTAAGTATATTGAGCGACTTTTTTTTTTTTGATGGTAAGAGAGAATATGTCATTCAACAAACAGGAGGTACAACATCTTTCGAAACTAATACAGACGCGCAACTTGGAACTTCGCATTCTATAATAACATCGTTGGTGCATCCTAATGCCCATGTCGCTATACTATGAGCTACCATATTCCCTTCTCTCTTTACAAATGACCAGCTGCAAGTACTAAAGGTAAGCGAGTTAGACAAAATATCTGAAAACATGACCGCAATTTGTAGAGGTATCGATTGGTTACGGAGTGCGTGAACCAAAGTTAATGAATCAGACTTAAAAACAACTTCAGAGTAGCCTTTACTTTGAGCTTGTTTAGTAGCCCACCAAACAGCTTTAGCTTCAGCCTCTAAGGGTGAATTTGCATAGAATTCTGATCGAGCTCCTGAAAGTAACACTTCTCCGTTGCAATTACGAGCTACAAAACCGATACCCACTTTCCCAAACTCTTTTTGCCAAGCTGTGTCACAATTAAACTTAATCTGGGTGAATTGTGGCTTCGTCCATACATCCCTCGAGTCAGTTTGTGGCATTCCCACTTGTCTTGAGAGCAGCTTTTTATTTGCATTGGAGTAATCTAATAATATTCGCTTCACCATAACTTCCACATCAGCTTCCCTTCTATCAACATGGCCATGAAAATGCTTATTACGCCTTGTCCACAATCCCCAAATAATCATCATGAAGTCGTCCCAACATGTAGGATGGGTGTCCAAAATGATGCCACAAAAATCCTCCATCGTGATAGCCCCTGGCGTATCATAAAACTTACCAAAAATGCACCGATCCCACACCTCCTTAGCTTTTGAGCACCTGAACAGTACATGTAATACATCTTCCCCTGGCTCGCCACATTGTGTACAAGATTTCATTGTTAGATTCAGTCCCCTAGCACGTAGGTTGTCAATGGAAGGAATAAAATTATGCCATGCGCGCCATACAAATATTTTAACTTTATTGGGTACCTTTGCCATCCATATAGCATGAAAAAACTTGATAGCTTCTTCTGAACTGTTTTGCACCAGGTCTTGTGATGTTTCAATAGCCAAAAGGTAAGCTGACTTGCATGAGAATTCTCCTCCCGGGCCGTTATGCCAGTACAAAGTATCAGACCTCAATTGACTCACAAAAGAGCACGCGATTTTGTTGGCAATATTAGGTTGAAACAAAGATCTTAGTTGTTCATAGTTCCAATCATCACCTTCATTGTTTAACAAATCATGTACAAAATTTACCTCACTGTTATATGGTTTTGGTCCCAATCTCTTGTGATCAGCAAGCCAAAAGTCATCCCACACATTGACACTTTGACCATCGCCTATGTTCCACTTACAACCCTTATGGACTAAATCTTTGACTGCAAGAAAACTGCGCCAGATATAGCTCGGGCGATAACCAGCTTTTGCATCAAAAAAGTTAGATCGCGGGAAATAACGAGCCTTTAATACCTTACCAGCTAAAGTATTCGGAGATCTGATCAAGCGCCACACTTGTTTCGCAAGTAAGGTCTTGTTGAAAAGCCCCAAATGTCGAAAGCCAACACCTCCCTGAAATTTTGAAACACGCATTCGTTCCCACGAGCACCATCAGATCGAATTTTGTTTTATACCATCACCCCACCAAAATAAATTTAAATCTCTGTGAATGTCATCAATTAATGTATCGGGAAGAAGAAAAACATTCATCACGTACATAGGCATGGCTTGAGCAACAGATTTAATAAGCACTTCTTTCCCTGCCATTGAGAGGGTCTTCTCTTTCCATCCTCCAAGCTTTCTCTTTATCTTGTCTAGAATAGACTGAAAGACGATCTTTTTAGATCTACCAATGATCGAAGGAAGGCCCAAATATTTGGTTTGATATGCAACTTCACGAACTGACAGGGACTCGGTAACTCGAGATCGTACATGTTGCTCAACATTTGCGCTAAAAGAAATCTCTGATTTCTCGTAATTAATGACTTGCCCTGATGCTTTGCAGTATTGATCGAGAATGATTTTAAGTCTACAACTCTCCTCTTCCGAAGCTCTAGAGAAGAATATGCTGTCATCGGCAAAGAATAGGTGTGAGATTGTTGGAGCTCCCCTACACACTTTAACTCCCTGAGTATGACCTTGTATAACTGATTTCCTAATCATTGATGATAAAACTTCCGCACACATGATAAAAAGATAGGGCGAAATAGGATCTCCCTGACGAAGACCTCTAGTCGGTGTCACATGACCTGACACTTGCCCGTTAATATTGAAGGAGAAGGTAACCGAGGATACACAAGCCATAATCAGTTTTGTAAACTGTGTTGGAAAACCAAACTTTTTAAGCACCGAATGAATAAAGGGCCACTCGACTCGATCATATGCTTTGTATTGAGCGACTTTTTTAACTTTTCCCTTTGTACCTTTTTTTTTTTTTTTTTTTTTTTTTTTGAAAATGTCGATACTTTTAAAAATACTTTATTACTTTTAAAATACTTTTTAAACACTGCCATCTAAAAGAGCCAAAAAGAGCGCGAATTATACAAAAAGTACAATCAGGAAAAGCTAAAAATAGCGTGAATTATGCCAAATACACTGCCATCTAAAAGAGCCTTGAGGAGCCTAAGGTTGCCTGGT
>JARVZY010002132.1:0-427000 GCA_030686995.1 Artemisia argyi
ATGCGTTCAAGTCATTTCGATTTAACACCAAAATAATAGAACAGTATGTTTCCTGTAAATTCAGTAACGTAAGTGAACAAAATAAATGTTGAGTACTTCAGGCACATTTTTTTAAAAAGTTTAGTAACATCTTTGTCTAACGCAAATGCTTTTTAGCTAGGCAAGTGTGCAGAACACTAAATATAGTAAAAATATATGACGTACAGGGGCGTAGGCATGTAGAGGCCAAGGTGGGCCTTGGCCCACCCACAAATCTTCAAAAAGTGTACATATATATCAGCCCAATATGAGTGTATAGTGTTGTTTTTAATTTTTGGCCCACCACAAAACTGATCCGTATACAATACTTGATTTGGGTAACAAATAAACAATTAACAATCCTCATTCCTCAACATTACGCAACTTCTTGTCGACACAAAGTTTCGTCAAATTCAGGTTGAGGTTAGTAACTTAATTTTATTTTCAATTTGGCCCCCCCATAACCAAATTCCTGGCTACGCCACTGATGACGTAACTATGAATGGTAGGCCTAGATGGAACTAGGTTCTTTTGTGATGTCACGAAATATCGATGACATATTTGTAGTGTTAAGTTTTGTAATAATAGCTAATTTTTGGTAAATGTGCATCCAGGTATTTCTAGTAGTTGCTCGGTTAATCCGTTAGAGCATAAGATAAGTTGCCCTTTGGTTAAGTTATAACTCAATGCCACGTCAGCGGCACATCAGCTTTAACCTTTTAACCTTAACTCATCACTTTCTACCATGGTAGCATAACTCACCTATAACTCACCTTAACTCACCTTCACCTCAATTATTTTTAATTTCAACCCTAAACTTTAACAAATACTTCATTTATTTAAAACCATAACATTAATTCTTAAACATATTACAATACAGAATTAAAAACATAAATATTACATTAAGAAACATATGAAATTTAAAAATATAAATATTACAAACACTTATTCATTGTCCTCGGAACCTTCTTCTTCATCTTGGCATTGAAGACGTTTTTGCTAAACATGCTCCATAAGGTCTTGTTGGAGTTGAGTATGCATATCTAGGTCGTGTATTTCTCTATGTATGCGATGTTGGGCTTCACATCTATCGATCCACCTGTCTCGGCTAAAACGTGGTGTCGAATCCACCCACATTTCTGTATACTCACGTAGTACAAACATTTGATCTTTTAAGATCATGTTATGCCAAATTATGCAAGTATACATTCTTTGTAACTTGACTACTTCCAATGTACGTGCCGGTTGTCGTAGTATACCCCAACGTCCTTGAAGCACCCCAAAAGCACGTTCGAGATCTTTTCATGCACTTTCTTGCTTCCTTTTAAAATAAGCATGTTTATCGTCAGTGGTTGCCGAGAAGGACTTGACAAAAGTAGACCACCGTGGGTAAATTCCGTCAGCTAAGTAATAACCCCGTTCATACCGATGTCCATTTATTATATACGGTGCTCTTGGGGATTCATTAGCAAGAATGTCGTCGAATAATGGAGAGTTATCTAAAGCATTAATATCGTTATTCGCCCACGTCATCCCAAAAAATGTATGCCAAATCCATAAATCTTGCGAAGCAACAACTTCAAGCATTATGGTTGGGTATTTTTTTAAAACCGCTACCATATTGCCCTTGCCACGCAACCGGACAATTTTTCCACTCCCAATACATGCAATCAATGCTACCAAGCATGCCCGGAAAACCATGTTCACGCTCATATTTTTCATAAATAGCCTGATCGTCGGACCATGTTGGTTTCCATAAAAACTCCGGCATAAACAAGTCCATAACGCATTTGTTAAAATTATCAAGACATTCACGTGCAGTACGCTCACCCATTTGTAAATACTCATCAAGCGTATCGGGTGAGTTTCCGTATGTCAATTGGCGTATGGCAGCTGTGCACCTCATAAGTGTACTAATACTCTGTTGACCCGTATCATCGGCTCCTTTGTTCATGAATTTAAAATGATCTGGAAGAGGATCGGAATAATAAGATTGAATACCTTCAACTATTTGTAGAAATAGTGTCCGTCTCATACGAAACCTTCTTCGAAAATTCTGGTGCGTATACTTACACCCTTGATAAAAGTAGTCGCTACGCAAAAAAAATAAAATAATAGGAAGGGTTAGAAATGGAACATAAAAACTCCCCTGTATTTGCTCGATATGATCAATAGACGGCACTTCCCGTAACATGCTCCAAAACTGCCGCCTCGAGCAACATCCAACTTCATCAACATCTCATCCACCACCATAATGGTACTCAACTAATCGGATAAAAAGTGTTCCCTTGCAGCCAACACCACTCCATAATGCATCAACCTGTATTACTGCAAGAAAAACTAATACCAAAAAGCTTAATTCCGGATAAAAAGCAAAATAGCACGAAATGTACAAATGAAAAACAAAATAAAATCTAACTCACTTTCGTAGGAATCACGGTTGCATTTAGCGTATGCAACAAGCCTTTTAAACCACTTGGTGTCCCGAGGTGGACGAGTGAAGTCTCGTGAGGGTTTACAGGGAACACACCCACGAAGTTCATTTAAACTACTAATACATGGTATGGAAAGGTTTGAAACAACTTTAGAAAAATTATTGCAAAAGGTAATAGCTACGGCGTAATGGATCGGCCCAGTTACGCCGTAGGTCAGTTGAACTGAAAATAAGTTTGCCAGGAATAGGTAGGTGTAACTGGATCGGCCCAGTTACATTTTAATTGAAAAGTCAAGTAAACAGAATACCTGGAATATACAGGTTACGGCTTAGCTAGATCCGCCTAGCTACGCCGTAATTATGTTGAATAGGGCGAATGGTCATACTGGATTACGAATTGCGGCGTAGTGGATCGGCCCAGCTATGCCGTAGTTACTTACTGTTGTAGTTATTGCCCGAAATTTAGACTTTTCTTCGTATCTAGAGGAGTTGACGGCCCTCCTTTCTTCTATTCTGGTCTTTAATCCTGCAAACATGATAAACAAACAAACCAAACCAAGAACCAATCCTATAATCTAATAAAAATTGTTCAAAAAGAAATCTTTAAAATTAAAAACAAAAACTAATTCTACCGATAGGGACGGGTAGTCTCCCGACGAGCACTTTTCTTTAAACTTCTGAGTCTTTAAGTTAGACTCCATTCTTCATCATCAACGGCCACCAATTGGACGTCTCCAATCATGTCCATTGCTCTTGTCATCAAGGCATGCCAACATTTATCTCCACTTGTTCTTATTTGCTCAAATCTGCACACTATCACAACCTCGTGCATTAAATGTGTAAAAATAATAAACATGAGCAACAAGTGAGATAATACACATAATATAAAATTTTAAAAATTGCAGATAGGGTTACGACGTAGTCCAATTACTAACTATGCCGTAACTAGGCCTGAAAACAGGCTACGCCGTAGCAATCATCACCATGGTACGCCGTAGGTCCTTTCTGAGGCCAGAATAAAATTTTTATAATAAGAATAGGTTACGGTGTAACCATTATTACAATGTTACGTCGTAGGTCAAGATAGAGAAAAATAAAAACAGAATTTCAATCAAAAAACTAAAAGGGGTTTTAATAGTTGATTAATATTTGTTGTGATCAATTGGAGTGGTTCTATAGGCAAACAGCTAATGGCAAACAACTAATGGGATTATAATTGTTCTAATTCTCATATTGTATTTATTATTGCAATATATGGGGGTTATATACATTTAGGATCAGAGGGTTAAATCACCTAAACCTATCTTGCACCTTGTCTTATTCCCGACTATTGTAAAGCCGAGAGTTCATCGGGCGGCGTGAACCTACAAAGATGTAAGAGTCATTAAGCACCACTATAATTAAATACTTATTCTATTGAAA
This sequence comes from Artemisia argyi, assembly GCA_030686995.1. Taxonomy (NCBI): domain Eukaryota; kingdom Viridiplantae; phylum Streptophyta; class Magnoliopsida; order Asterales; family Asteraceae; genus Artemisia; species Artemisia argyi. The sequence continues at coordinate 3,875 of JARVZY010002132.1, forward strand.
CCCGGCATGGTCAGATCTTAGGTTCTCTCTAACTCCTTAAGTATATCCAATTGGTAGGTGGTCTTAGGGTTAATTCGCACACAAGGAAAAGTAGTACTATGGCCAATTCTTACCAATCCTCGCAACCTACTCGTCTAGGGTCCTAGGGTTAATTCACCTAGACTAATAGATACTACCAAGCTTCAATACTACCGAAACAAGAGGTTCTACGAATAAGCAAGGAAAATATGCGTATACGACAAAGAAAAAACCAATAATAAAAACCAAATAATTAATTAATTAAATATATCATTACGCCGTAGTTAAATATATTACTACGCCGTAGTCAAATATATGACTACGCCGTAGCTCAATAAACAGCTACGCCGTAATTAATTAATTAAACTACAAAAGCAATATAATAAAACACGAAAGACATCATGACAATCAATAAACAAGCAGAATCACAATCGTGATCAATAATAATGAAACCGAATAAAATAATGAATGTCAAAAAGAGATTACATATCATGCTAGATTAATGCTCTTGATCCCCTAGTCGAATACCGGGACAAACCCCGAAGGATTTGCCCCTTAATTAATTGCCGCCTGCTTGTCCTTTTCTGCCTTCGTACGGCGCACCACAGAAAACAAAAGCAAATCCAAAAGATGATTCTAGTAAACCTATGCAAGGTTATATTTATATAAAATAGAAGTTTCATCTTGTCCAACTTTGGTCCCTAACTTGCGCCATTTAACATTTTCGGTCCTTGTCTTCATTATTTCTTCTTTATAGAATCATAATACATAAGAATATGTATTATAACTTGCAACATTAACGGATTTAGCCCCTGGACTTCAACACTTCGGGCCCAAGTTAATAACTATGGCGTAGGTCTATGACAAACTACGCCGCAGCCTTCGCACTATATTATTACGGCGTAGTCTCAAAAGTGACTACGCCTGTAAAAACTCTCGTTAACACTTCTACGCCGTAGCCCTATAACTAGCTACGGCGTAGACTTCATCATGCAGAAATATGGCTAAGTTATAAAATATCTACTGTGTAGCTTCAATAACCAGGCTACGTCGTAACTTTGCGTCTTTGTCTTTTATTTTTGCCATTTCTTGTATCTTTTCCATTCCAACACCTCAATTAACATGAAATACAAATATGAACGAATTAAGTATCATATTAATATAATGAGGCAATAAACAAGGGAATTTGATACATAAAATATGGGGTAAATTTGATGTTATCAGAGAAACTCCTTTCTTCTTGGTTATTTTTATTTGGATCCATTGTGAGTATGAAAGTTTTGGTTGATTTTTTTTTCCTTATAGAGAGGAAGTATATAAGTTGAACTTGAGTTGTGTAAGTCTCAAAATAAAAGGTGTGTGAGATGAGTATTTATAGTTGTAAGAAAATGGGTTGGAATATATATATATATATATATATATATATATATATATATATATATATATATATATATATATATATATATATATATATATATATATATATATTTGTCTTTTATTTTTGCCATTTCTTGTATCTTTTCCATTCCAACACCTCAATTAACATGAAATACAAATATGAACGAATTAAGTATCATATTAATATAATGAGGCAATAAACAAGGGAATTTGATACATAAAATATGGGGTAAATTTGATGTTATCAGAGAAACTCCTTTCTTCTTGGTTATTTTTGTTTGGATCCATTGTGAGTATGAAAGTTTTGGTTGATTTTTTTTCCTTATAGAGAGGAAGTATATAAGTTGAACTTGAGTTGTGTAAGTCTGAAAATAAAAGGTGTGTGAGATGATTATTTATAGTGGTAAAAAAATGGGTTGGAATATATATATATATATATATATATATATATATATATATATATATATATATATATATATATATATATAGGGAGACTTTCTTACGAGAACCATCTTATCTGCGAGAACTGAGAGAACCACCAAAAACATGCATGCACGCATTTTAAAATACATGCAAATCATCAATAATCGTAAGTATCCACCTATGTTCTTCAATATCATCATGAACTCATCCTATTTTTTAAGAAAAACCTTACACACGGCCGCAATATTATCGTTGCACGCCTTATAAGAACATACATGCACACCTTCAAAGAAAATTTTATATTTCCAATTTCTTACCAAATTCTTTAGAACAACTATGTTTTTTTTAAACATATGTGTTGTTTTTAGAACATATGTGCAAAAATATAATTATTGAAGGCGTGTATGTATGTTTTTAGTGGTTCTCTCAGTTCTCGCTGATAATATGGTTCTCGCATATATATATATATATATATATATATATATATATATATATATATATATATATATATATATATATATATATATATATATATATATATATATATATATATATATATATATATATATAAAATAGCCGTTGTAACGGTAATAAAAAGTATAGGGGCTAGAATGACATTTTTTTTGAATAAATAGCCGTTGAGGAGGTGGATATGCAATTTTTTTTAATCCATGTTCACCTTTAACGCACGTTAATACCATAACTCACCAGGTCATGGCTTGCCCTTAGCGCAGGTGCCGATAAGTTAACGAACCCCAAAAATGTGGTGCGTTAAGGTATAACTCGGGAGAGGAGGTTAACTTACCGTAGGTGTTTGTAGCACTTGCTTAGATAATCCGTTAGTAGATCAAAAGTAGACTATATTTTTAATAACTAAAAAACAAACAATTTTTTTTTCCTTTTTTTTTATTCATGCGATTGGTCACTTTTACTTTTGTTTCTATCAGTGTGATAGATTGATAGGTACACTTACTAGAAAATGACAAAAATGTTTTAAAAAAAGTTAATTTGTGCGGTAACATTTTCATGAAAATGGTTAAATTACAATATTGATATTGACCAAAATGAACTATTTAGAAAATTAACGTTTTGGTTTAAAAATACAGGCCACATCCGGATTCGCATTGAATGAGGGAGTATCGTTTTCGTCTTCGAGATCGTGATGACATTCGGTCTAGTCTACACAGTTTACGTGACCGCAGTCAACCTTAAAAAGGGTATTGGCACAATTGCACCTTTGGCAAATTGGTTTCATTGTGGGTGCCAACATTTTAGCTGGTGGTGCACTTACTGGTGTATCAATGAACCCAACTGTGGCTTTTGGGCCTGCCGTGGTTAGCTAGACCTGGAGTAGCCACTAGATTTACTAGGCTGGTCTCGCTGGAGCTATTTATGAGCTCATTTTCATTACCCGTACTGGCCATGAGGCGGTGCCCGGGTCAGACTTTTAAGTTCGTCAAAAGACTTTTATGTCCTCGTTAATAACTTTTATTTTTTCGTCTTTTATTCCCATTTATTAGTCGGAGTTAGTATGTTTGTTTGCATTGTAATTGTAGTTTCTTTTTTAATTTTATTTTCTTCATGAGTTGTTGTTTAGTTTTTGGTATTGAAATTTATTTATCTATGGTATGGTTAAATGTTGAAGATTTATTGGTGAACTATTTTTCATTGGATACAAAAATGTGCTTCCACGAAAGTTTGTAACTAAAATTCCAAATGGGACATTCGAAACAAAAATCATTCATCCCCATTGTGCCATATTGCCATGTGATACATATCGAGACATGATAATTCAAATAGAGTTGTGGTTTGGAGATTGAGTGGTCTGATGATCAATTAAAGCAAAACTTGTTTAGGCTAGACACAATGGTGATCACACCCTTTATTGTCAACCATCATTCAGAATATTATCATCATCCTCACCATTCAGCCACAATGGTTCTCACTCTCCTCGGCCCTCACCTTCAAAAAGTGTCTGGCTTTGCGTAAACATACCTGACAAAAACACTCACACACACTAAAATAAAATATAAAAAACAAAAGTAAACTGCACGGCTGTCGTATATTCAATATGTTCATAGTGGTTCAAAGATATGGATCGGACTATCTATCTTAAAAGAAAACAGCTAAATTGGGTGTAATGGTCACCTACCATCACCTTCATCTCAACTCAACATCAACTTTTTAAGACATCATCTTTAAAGACGTAGTGGTCACCACCTAACTAAACACAAAAAATACTTCACTTTATACAAACATACCATATAACATACCTCACACAAACTCATAAACAAATAAAATAATAATAAAAGAGTGTGTTTTAGTAAGGGTTCAGTTTGGCGGTCTGCACCGCCTAACCAACACAAACATAGGGACTTCGCGCGCCAAGGTGGAGAGCCTTCATGGCTTTCACATGTGATGGAGGTGCTTCACGTGTGGTGATGCACAACCATAACACCCGATCTTGAAAAAGATTCACTTATGTGTTTGACATGTATTACAAAAACATCTACGGATCCAAAAATCTGTCGAATAGAGTGGAGTCATTGTTAACCTCTTGAAAAACACATATGATAATCAAATGATATATACATATGCCATCTACTTCGTATATGCATCTTTCACAACAAATTGATATGATTGAATATGAAAACATCTTTCAAATAACGTATACAAGCTAATTTATCATTTTGTCTATGCCTCTTTGATAATAGAACTCAAAGTACGTCTTCTCGAAATGAATTTTTTTGGACATTTTCATACGATATGTGTTTTTCAAAAATAATTTGTAACATACAACTATACAACCCTTTCTGTGTCTCATGTGGTGTGGGTAAAGTTTTGGACAATTGTCAATCGGTCTTTTTATTTGGGCCCCTGAATCGAAAGAGTCTTTAGAATTCAAATACTATTTTTAAAAAAGTTTGAAATATTAAATGCACCATGTAAAAGTTATAAATACGAGACATTCAGACATGTGCATTGCACCGTTTTTTTCTTCGAGATAAACTATTGCACTATTGCATATGTCTTAAACTTAACTTTTTAATTTGTTATTACAATTAAACCCCAACTTTAACAAATGATAGCTCTAGTTATTGTCGTAATGACATTCTTTTATTTTGATCCACACAAACCGATATACGATTCTTGATTGATGATCTAGGTATGATAAAGTCATTTTACTTGTACCTTTGTTTGTTGAGATGATATTCTAGTGTGTTTAATGGAGTAGTTGAAACATATACATAGAACCTTTGTTATCAACGAAACATTTTTTTGTTTGGGGAGTTTTATTTTCGAAAGAAAAGAAGAGAAGTGGATGGTAAATTAAAAAAAATTGTGTTCCTGAGTTTTTTTAAGAGAGAAGAGAAAGGAAGAAGAGTGGAAAATTGCCTAATCTTCTCTCCTAAACTTTCTTCTCAAATGTGGGATGATTTGGAAGGAAAGTAATTATGGAAACTAATTATAATCAAAATGTCTTAAATGCCATAACATATAACATAAAATATATCTATAACATAGGGCATTATTGTAAAATCATCATTTTAATTCTTGATCTTCTTTTCTTTTCTCTCTAACTCAGGAACACGAATTAAAATTTTAATATCTCTTCATCTTCTCTTCTTTTCTGTCTATTTTAACCTCTTCTCTTCTTTTCTTTCATATCAAAACTCAGGAACAGTGTCAAAGAGTAATAATTAGTAACGAAAGGTCTAAATTTAAAGTATCGCTATGATTAAGTAGATAAGATGTCAACTCAATTACAGTGACATTGCGCATTTGATGATATATCCAAACTTTCCACATCAACTGAAGAAACATGAAACTTGATTACTATTGTTTAGTAAGACGGGACGGGTTAAACAAAAAATGTTTTCTCAAACTCCACACATTAAGTTGATGGCCCAACTTGGTTACTTGAATCATACACAATTATAAATAAGTTTCGTAAATAGCTTACTAGAACAAGCGAGCTAGAAGTAGTGAAAAGGGTGGGTTAGATGAAGATCAAAATGGGTTCTAGTAAGAGTGGGTAGGTTGGGTTGGGCCAACCCTGCAATACTATTATGTTCCTCTATATTTAAGGGAAAATTACCAAAATAGACCAATCGCCCGGGCAATTTTTTTGATAGATCGGGCGACCGGGCAACTTGTACAACGGGACACTTGTCGAATTTCATAAGCTAACAAGTGTCCCGTTGTACAAGTTGCCGGTCTATTTTCGAATTAAAATTACCCCTGTTCTAAAAAGTGACAAACCATAGGGTAACGATCTAGTCATATAATTATCCATATATTTAATCAGATAGCTTGATGTATACTATTAATGGTCTATCTGATTCTCTTTTTGCAAATTTAGTAAAATTAATTAGTATATCCATACGTGATATGATGATAGATAGATGTAAACTGTTGTTATAGTTCTGTTATACAAGGATTTACCATATGTTATCCAACATTGGCTGCCGGAAATGAATCCAACCAAATGAGCTGTTGGCAGAAAACTTAATTGTTCTAGTCATTTATTTTAATTTTTATATTGCTCATCATCTGTTTCGAAACCACAATTGTAGAGCTTGTAAGCTGTTCTAGTAGGAGAGTATTAACAAAAAAATCTATTCTCTTTTGCTGTTGATAATACTGGGGCTTTAGGCTGATTCAATTCACTACATAAGAAGATACAGTATTCTACAACAATCTTGACAAGTCGGCCGGAATGTTAAGAAATAATTGAATACGAAGGTCCATTTTAGTACAAGGAATATATTTAGGGCCCGTTTGGTTTGTAGGTGAGTTTAGAATTTGATTTGGATTTGAGATTGTTTGAAAGATTTGAGAAAAAAGTATGAGAGAAAAAATATATTATTATATATAATTATATAGAATAAAAAACATTATTTGAAAATAAAAACGTATAAAAACAAAATTTGATAATATAATATGTGGTCTACAAAATTTGTGAAATAAAATAGAAAATTTAATTCACATGATTCAACCGAAACCAATGGGGTAACGCTAGATTTGAAATAGTAGACAAAAGTTTTGTGTCAGAGAATTAAATGATACCAAACAATCGATTCACACTATTAATCAAACCAAACTGCTCCACACCCGCATACCAAATGAGCCCTTAGTCTTAAATGGTTAATTAGGTGGTGTTAAGCATGTGTTTAAAAGAAAACGTTAAGCGTGTGACTTTTGTACAAGGTAGATATTTGGTCTTAAATGATTAACCAAGTGGTGTTAACTGTTAAGCATGTGTAATGTGTTTATTGTCAAATAAGTGTGTAATGTTTTTATTGTCAAATAAGTGGGGTAGCCATGTATATCTTAACTATATTATAATGCATTTATGACTATTATAGAATTAGAAAAAATTAAAATTCAGACTTCTCTACTTGCTTTTTATGGAAGAATTTCAAAACTTTTAACAATATTATAACTAATAATCAATTAAGTGATTTAATGGAAATAAAACATGTAATCACCAAATCAATACTTGTAAGTTGTAACATATGAAACTGAAAAAATTATTGATATACATTAAGATGTCAGTTATGAAATCTTAATTTAAAAAGAACTCATCGTTTATGAAAGAATAAAAAAGCTACGACACAAACTAATCATACTTCATGCACAATAGATTCATCCATCATAGGTTTTTCGGACAACGGTGGCATGAAGCTCATCCTCCTCCACCCCTACATTCAAAAACAAGGTTCCTCGAACTGTCTTTATTGGCTCGTGGCCTCAGTCTCTATGCTCGCGGCAAAATATAGTCACATGGTGCTTGTCGCTGCATTTCGTGGGTACGCTGCTAGTATTTATATGAGATATAAAGAAGCCTAGCACATGTGGTGAAATCCACCAATTCGAATTATATACGTTTATCATTTTCAACTTCACCTTAACATGGAGAATGTTTATTCCTACTTGTCTCTCATTTTCATATTCCTGATGTCCACCATTTTCATCTTCAGATACAGTAAAGCTAAATCTCATCTTCCACCAAGCCCCTTAGTCGTCCTTCCGATCATTGGACATCTTCACCTCCTTTCCCACATCCCTCACCAAGCATTTCACAAGCTTTCACTTCAATATGGGCCAATTATTCATTTATTTCTTGGCTCAGTACCCTGCATTGTTGCTTCTTCACCAGAAACTACGAAAGAATTCCTTAAAACCAATGAAAATGCCTCTTTAGATAGACCCAAAAGCTTAGCTTTAGATTATATAACTTATGGATCAAAAGATTTCGTGTTTGCCAATTATGGACCCTACTGGAAGTTCATGAAGAAGATTGTTAATTTGCAGCTCCTAAATGGCGCAACACTTGACTTTCTCAGTTCAATTAGGCACGATGAGCTTACTCGTTTTATAAGATCATTATCTGAAAATGCCAAAGTTGGAAAATCAGTGGATCTGGGCGGGGAGCTCATGAAATTGACTAACAATGTGATATCAAGAATGGTTACAAGTGAAAGGTGTATGGACAAGGAGGGCGAGGAGGCAGACAGTATGGGAAAATTGATTGCTGAGATAACTGTGGCAGGTGGTAGCTTTAACCTTTCCGACTACATATGGTTGTTTAAGAATCTAGACTTGCAGGGATTCGAAAAGAGGGTGAAGGATCTTCGATCAAGATTTGATGTAATAATAGAGAGGATCATGAAAGAGCATGAAGAGGCAAGAAAGCACAAGGAGATTGGAGGAGTGCAGGACTTGCTTGACATTTTACTTGATATCGCACAAGATAAGAGCATGGAAGTAAACCTGACCAGGGAGAACATCAAAGCCTTTATCCAGGTTTTGCCAATATATGCATGCTGCTTAATCTTTTGAAACATATCAAAATACTCATTATTTAACCAAAAGTATTCAAATTTTTTAAAGTAGAGGACTGATGATTGCAGTAGAGAAGGGGTGTTTGTTCTTATATAAGAAAGTTATAGGGTTGTTACTATTGGGAGCCCTAGGCAATCTTAATTTGTTAATACATTATTATTGTCGCTCATTTTTTTTCTTTTTCTTTTTTTTCACCCTTTGACCTTTGTTACAGCCTTCGTAGGGCTTTGGCTGATGCTATTGCAGCGATCATCCATTTTTAGAAATGTTAACAAAGCTAGCTAAATGCTGCACTGAACGGTTAATTACATATTGCACATTTAGTAAAATGGATAAGTACATTTATATTAAATAGCCTAAAAACTCCATTGCGTATATAAGTGATTAGTATATTTCATGTCTTTGTTATTTCAGAATATATTTACCGCGGGAACAGACACTTCAGCAAGTACTATAGAATGGGGTTTAGCGGAACTTATCAATCATCCCGATATAATGAAGAAAGCAATTGAAGAAATTCATCAAGTTGTTGGTGAAAGCAGACTAATACAAGAATCAGACGTACCAAACCTTCCATACCTGCAAGCGATTGTGAAGGAAACGTTACGTCTCCACCCAACTGCCCCACTAATTCCAAGAAAATCAACAAAACATTGCACAGTGGCAGGTTACGACATACCAGCAAACACGCATATTTATATAAATTTGTGGGCCCTCCATAGAGACCCAAACCATTGGGAAAATCCACTAGAGTTTAGGCCAGAAAGATTCCAAGAAAACAAGCTGGATGTGAGGGGACAACATTTTCATTATTTACCATTTGGTAGCGGGAAGAGAATGTGTCCTGGGATATCACTAGCACTCCATTTGGTACCCAGAACGCTTGGGTCTATGATCCAGTGTTTTGACTGGAAAGCTGGGAAAGATGGAAACCTCACACGTGTTGATATGGAAGAGGGATTCGGGCTCACACTCCCTAGAGCTAAGCCTTTGGTTTGTGTTCCTTATCCCCGACTTGATCCAATCCCATTCTCAATGTAATTAACAATGCTCAGATTGTTGTGCTTTGAACAATCTATTGGGTTATTTGGAGTTATAGAAACAACGTTTGCTTCTACTTGAAACCTCAGCGCAATGATATTGTTAGTGAAGACATAAAAATCCTGTCGCATACATGGATTCTCTCTAGGAACAATAAGATTAACCGTAATTGGTAAGATTGTATTAGTGATCTAATTGTGGCTTGGACAAACTATTGTAATGCTCTCTTGTATCTTTTTTCACTAGCCTCTGCTAGTTATGTTTATTAAAAATATCGTCGTTCAAAAAAAACCCAAACAAGGCTGTTTGTAGTTGAAAAGAAACGTAATCGATCATTTTGTAACCCATTGATCTCTTCTTTTTTGAAATTTTGTAAGTCCCATTTTGTTTCCTATATACTAGAATTTGGTTATTATCCATCTGTTTACAGTTTGCTAGTATGAAGTGTGTACTGCCGATCATATAAAAATTGGAAATAGCTTTCAATTTGCTTTACTGCAAATATGTAGTTTCACACAATTTTGTAAGTTTGTTGTGAGATTTGGCATTTTCTAGGGTTTTTTTTTTTTTTTTTTTTTTTTTTTTTTTTTTTTTTTTTTTTTTTTTTTATGGTAACAATGGTTTCCAACCTTTTGGCCGATTAATTCACGTACTTTGAACTTTGAACCCACCGCCACACATACTTAAACCGGGTAAAGCCCTCCCATTTCAAGAGATTGACGTAGCCATTTCAAGGTTATTTGCACCTACCAGAACTTGAGATTTCACAAATTTTAAGTGTATAATAGTCACAAGTCTTTTTTACCATTAATAGGTCACCCTAAGTGGTTGAGATTTGCATTTTGAAAGTTACATCAAATACTGCGTATAAGAATATCTCAATTGAGCATACACACAATGATGCTACAAACCTGACATGATTGTTCTGTGCATCTATCAAGAAGCTCACTAGAGAGAGGATTTGTTCCTATTAATGACTATCGAAAGCAGAACCACACTAAACCTCAGAGGGTAAGATTGTTTCAATTTTCCATCTGGTATTGAGTTATTTAGTGCATACGTGTTCCTTGGTTTTGGTGGTGATTGGTTCAGTTCAGTCGCATTAACATGAAATGGAGTTTTCCTGTAGAATGAAAAGTTTGTATTAGTGCGGTTGATGAGGTTTGTACTGGTTGAAAGTTTATAAGGTGATATCATTTTGGCTGTAAAAAGAAGTATCAATATATCGATGCTGATGTTTGTGATTCAAACGCTTTGCAATATACTGTATGTTTTTTCCTTAGTCGCACATTTATATGTCATCACACTTTATCTTGCCATAATGTAGGTTGTTGGTTTTCTGCTTAACATGTATTTGCATGTTATCGGGTGGTTACACTAATACACTCAATTATGGACAACATCTCGGATTTTTAGGCATCATTGTCTTCTCTTATAACCAAGCGACTAAGGAAAAAACATAACAAAGTAACCAACTACAGACACTTAACATACCAGGAGGTTTAATAAACTTCCCTTTCCTTGAGCTTCAAGTAGAAAGTGATTAAGCTCATCCTGTATGGCATATTTAAGAATCTGGAGGCTGGAGCTATTCACAAGGTTATCATGTTGTACTTATCTATTTTTGTTTCACAAGAGACTTTTACGAGAAGTTTTTAAAAATAATACTTGTTGGAAGCAGATGTTGTGGGAACTCAGTTGTTAATGTTAGTTAATTATACTTACAAATATAATGCATATAGGTTGAGAAATGGGTGGGTTGGGTAATATCTCAGCACGGGTTATGGTAAAAGTGGGTAATTTTTGGTATGGGTTGAAACAAGTTTGGTTTACCTGAAATACTTTGTCCATCTTTATTGAAATGAGCTGTTAAATTATTCATGTAAACTGCTAAAATATATATGAAACATATTTGAGTATTCAGTGAGTAGCAGTATTCGTTGCAATATGATTTATTTAAACTCATTTCTATCATTTGTATATGCAAAAACATTTATGCTCTCAACTATACCTTGCTTAAAACTAAATGCTGTGTTTGGCATTGATTCTCACTTGAAGAATGAACTATAACTAGTACACGATACTTACAAAATTTCATTTACATGTAAATGACCTTAAACAGTGATTTAAACTTTGTAACAGTGACTTACTGAATCATGTCTGCATACTGATAATGTGCTACACATTTACATGTGTTGTTCACCATAAAATTATTGTATACCTCAACTTGAATCTTGTTCGTGCATCTTAATCGTAAATCCTGATATCTACATGCAGTGCATTGTCGGAGCATGGAATGTTTCATATCCAGTACAGTTCTTATATGATTTATAAAGCAAAATGGGGGAGGGGGGCAGTGCATTGTCGGAGCATGGAACGTTTCATATCCAGTACAGTTCTTATATGCAGTGCATTGTCGGAGCATGTGTAACTTTGGTATGGGTCGAAACAAGTTGGGTTTACCCGAAACATTTTGTCTATATTTATCGACACACGCTGTTAAATTTACCATCCAAACTGCCTAAGGTCAGGTTTCTTGACATGTAAGGACCTTATCTTTCAAACTTGGGTGAATAAACCAAAAAATTGAACCAGTCCAGACTATATTTGGTCCAGTCCTAAACTTTTGAAAAGAGAACAAAATCAGTTATTTCATTCTGTCATAGTTTGTGAAAAGCTGCAAACTATCAATCTCACTAATGTGAAAAGCTGAGTCGACAATGTTAGAATAAACAAAACCACTGGTGCCACCAGCTAACCTGATGAACGAGACTCAGAGCTATTGAATTTCGGAGCAATCACATGATCATACTCAAGCACCCCAATTGCACACAAAAATTATGGTGGGATGTCAATTAATAAATCATAGATTCACAATTTACTAACTTATGTCTGCAAGGAGCCATAGATTCACAATTTAGTAATTTCATAACATCAAAAAGGGTACCACAAAGGGCCTTAGTTTCAGAAAATGCAATAAGCTTATGTAATCTTTTGAAATAATCAAATTCAAAACACCCCCTTATCTCATAATCCTAACACATTACATAAAATAAAATTATATATACTAAAACAAAAGTAAGTATCAATATATATTAATATCATCCTCTTCTTGAGTGAGGGTAACAACCCCTTCAACACTAGAAGTCCCTTTAAGCACAGCAACAACTTTCTTGGTAGCAGCCATAACTGTCAAAGGCTTAGGTGCTGTGGCGGCTGAGGCGGCTGAGAGGGATAAAGAGTGGCGGCTGATGGTGGGTTTTAGTAACATACCGGTAAAAGATGACTGAAATGTGATTGTGTTGGGATTTGAAGTGGGGAATATGAGAGTGTGTGTGGCGGCTGAGGATGAGAAGAGGATTGTGTGCGCTGCCATTACTGCTGCAAGTGCTGCTTGCATTCAGTGGTGGGTTGGTGAGTGGTGAAGACCAGATAGATTTTTTTTTGGTCGTGATGTTTTGGATCTTGTTTTGTTGGATTCGGGTATAACCGTTGAATGACATGGATCTTCATACCACTTGGACAAGCCCAAAAGACATGTCGAGTTGTCAATCACGGTTTCTTTTAGAAACGAGGAAGGCTGCGAGCCGCCGCATTGCAGCGGGGCGGTGATCTTGCAGCAAATTTACGCGTTTGGTTGCTTCATAGATGAAGTGTTTGGTTTATGAAAAACTGTGGTGATACTACTGCAAAATGCAACAACCCTAGAGTGTTTAATTTCATTTGATAGCTCAAATATATAGTAATTTTATTTGACAGCTACAAATAGTAATTTTACAGAAATGGTTTCTATTGTGCATAGCATATAAGGTAAATTTTAGTTTCTGCTCTTATTATTCGATAAACTTATATTCAAGGAAATGCCTTATATGATGAAGTCAATCACTTTCTACTTGAAGCTCAAGCAAAGGGAAGTTTCCGAAACCTCCAGGAAAGCTTTGTGAGCAAAAGCTTGATATATCAGATAAGTGCCGGTAATTTGTTACTTTGTTATGTCAAACTATGTCCATAACAAATTGGACAAATAAATTGAAGTGTACGGAATTGTAATAGCAACTAAAGACTAATTGATGTGAAATATTAAGTATGTTACATTATGCATGGCTTGATTTACAGTGCACTATATAACAGATGTGATTTGTGGATGCACGATAATGAATCTTGCAAAACATTGATAACCACAAGTTCATCCTCAGCCTCCTTCACACAAGATCTGAGAGAATCCTTGTCATCCTCAGCCTCCTTCACACGATAATGAATCTTTGTCACCATGTTTAAAGAAAGTTTAGTTGAAGAACTGTTTTAAATTTCTGGAGTGGAAGAGAGAAATATATGGTAAAAGTTTATAGCGATATATCACAGAACCGTTTTCTTCCATTTATTCCTATTCCAATCCCAAGCCAAGGATTCAAGAAAATAGTAACCAACATACCAAGACTTATGTATGCAGCATGAAATACACAGGTGCGTAACTTCATATCAGATGGAAGAGTTGAAACAAGCTTACCGTCTGAGGTTTAGTTTGGTTCTGCTTTCGCTGGTAAAGAGCAAGACCAATCCTCTCTCCAACAGGCTTCTTGACAGATGCACAGGTTATACGCTCAATTGAGGGATTCTCATCCAGCAGCATTGAGGTTATATGCTTCCGATCCTGTAGGACATGGATTAGAACTTGTTTTAAACACAAGAGCCGAAACCATAACACCACAAGGATGATCTGTTAGAAGAGAGCAAGGGAGATACAGCTTACTTTCATGGCATCCATAACTCGCTAATGAATCAATGACATACAGACTACAGACTCCGTATTACTCAGTACTTGATCTGTAGAGATGGATTTGTGTCTGATCGCCTTATTCACCTGCAAGAATCAATCTCACTAATGTGAAAAGCTGAGTCGACAATGTCAGAATAAACAAAACCACTGGTGCCACCAGCTAACCTGATGAACGAGACTCAGAGCTGTTGAACTTCAGGGCGATCACATGGTCATACACAAGCACCCCGATTGCACACCAAAATTTCGGTGGGATGTCAATTAATAAAATCATAGATTCACGATTTACTATCTTATGTCTGCAAGGAGCCATAGATTCACAATTTACTACAGTAATTTCATAACAGCAAAAAGGGCACGCACAGTTTAGTAATTTCATAACATCAAAAAGGGCACGCCCAGTTTAGTAATTTCATAACATCAAAAAGGGTACACAATGCATAAAGTTTATTGATGTGTTGAAGTAGAATTTCATAACATCAAAAAGGTTTCGAGGACTTCACTTTCATTGAGCTTCAAGTAGAATTTCTACAAAGTTCATCATAATGCAATGTATAAAATTTATTGATGTGTTGAAAATAAAGTTTCTACACGTTATATTTAAAGTCGTAAACACAATGTCATAGAAGAAGAGGAATAAGTTACTAGCTAGTAATAAGTAGGAATACATAATAAATATTGATAGTAACAGGCAAGTAGCGCTGAGCTACCACTGAGTGTTGGGCGGAGCTAACTTATGTCTGCAAGGAGCCATAGATTCACAATTTACTAATTTCATAGCATCAAAAAGGGTAAGCACAGTTTAGTAATTTCATAACATCAAAAAGGGTACGCGCATAGATACCTCAATTGTTGCCTTACAAGATGTCATTATCGTCAGCAAGATCCACCATTCTTTAATAAAATCTCTCAGTAAATAGTCCAAGCGATGACACATTGTCATCCACGACATGGAATTATAAAACTTTGCTATTAACGTATAACTTGAGACACTCCCTTTACCATTACGCCAAAACTCTTTGGATAATCACATAATAAAAAAACATTATCCAACACTACAAACAGGACACATAACCACAACAACAAATTATTAAACTTGAGGTTTCAAGCATGAGGGTCCCAGTTTGTTATTCTGATAGTTTCGATTCAGACAAGAAATGCACACGTAGAGAGGTTTTGGGAACTTCAAGTAGAATTTCTAAAAAGTTAATCATAATGCAATGCATTTAAATACAACCACAATGTCATAGAAGAAGAATAATAAGTTACTACTAGCTACCTAAAAAAAAAAAGTAGAAATAGATGAGAATAAAACCGAGTCCCAAACTAATGATAGTAACAGGTAAGTAGCGCTGAGCTACCACTGAGTGTTGGGCAGAGCTTGAAAGAATCGTGCCTGAATCCAAACACCTCATCGCTCATCACAGTTTATAGCCCGGCATTTTGTAAGTTCGTTTGGGAACACATGTTTCTTATTACTGTTGGGGATGAATGTGTCAAGTATACAGCCGCAAAGATTGAGAGGTTTACCTTGTCGAAGGTCAAAAGGGTCAATAGTGTTGAAGCGGCGTGCGTGATACCTGTAGGCTCGACGCAACTCCCCATCCGTATAATGAAAGGGGAGACCGTGTATATCCTTAACAATATCCTTGACGGGGTGATGGTACACTTTGTTATCTTTGACAGAAAATTTGAGGACACGTTTCCAGTTATCCAAGAAGTAAAAAGTTTGAGTGTTTTGGTCGAATGCTGCACAAGTCATGGTGGTAGAAGCGGGCCATGAACGTCTTATGGTTTTGGGAACCTTGTGGCGAGTCCAAGCAGTGTGACCTCTAGAGATGACGAGAACCTGAGTGGGGGTCCTAATGGAGACGATACAGTGAGGGGAGGTAGGCAGGTGAGAAAAGGCAGAAGCTTGGTGTGGGATATGCTTGTATGGGAAATCAGGGAGGTTGATCTTGGATTGAGAAAAAGGTGAAAAGAAGAAGATGGAGCGATGTTTTGGTTTGAATACAAGGAGCCAGCCTTGATATGATGCGAGGAACATGCAAGCTTTGAGATGAGGAAGGTAGATGCGCTGTGGAGTTCGTCTGTGATGCTTGTAGAAAAGGCAGGCATCGTCGTCGGGGTTGGGATTGTGGGCGAGTATCCATGGCATTCTAGAGGACTCAATTTGAGCTGATGCATCAACTGAAGCACGCCGAAAATCCTTGCAGGTACCACGGAAACTTAGAAGCTGGTTGATGGGTAAGCGTTCTGCAATATTGGAGAGAATGTCTGTGGGAAGATAAGCCCATGGTCGAAATCGATTAGTATTATTATTATTCATTCTTGCAATCTGCATATATATATATAGTAGTATTACAATTGATTAAAAGAAATAGGAGTCAAAACAACATAAGAAGCCTAGGTTGTTGTATATATAAATATAAATTAAAAAATAAGAAGAAAAGCAGCTGGATGTGATATATTTATTACCTCACTCAAAAGATAACCACCGATCCTGACCTCTGCTTTTTTGTTGTCGAAAAGAATTGAAAAATCAATATTTATATATACTCCAATATAGGTCGACATTGTGTTTACTTTCCTAAAATCTAATTACCTTAATCAAAATTCCTACCTTAATAAATCAATATAATGATAAAAGTAATAGTAATTAAAGAAGAAAAACCTCTTGTACTTGTAAATCAACCACCCATCTTCAAAACCCACATCTTTCTTGTGATGAAGATGATAGATAGATTCCCCTTTACTGATTCATTTTGCAGCTTTTTTTTTTTTTTTTTTTTTTTTTTTTTTTTTTTTTTTTATGAATGAAAGATAAATTATAGTTTGTTTGTATTATATGGGGTGTTTGTTTAAGCTTATACGTGGCTTATGAGCTTATTTGTGTTTCTGCTTATATTTCATAAGCCCAAATTTTCCGACTTATTTTGAGACTCGTGGGCTAATATAAGTTTCTTACGATATGATAAACTTACATAAGCTCATAAGTCTCAATATAAGCCACAAAATTGGAGCTTATGTTATATAAGCCCAAATCAAATAAGCTCATAAACCCACATATAAGCCGAAACAAACACCCCTACTGTAACCATTAGTCCCTCTGGTTTGGCGGCATTTTGTCACTAGTTCAAAATCACGAAAATTCTCAAACATCCAATCAATTAAGTGAAAGACGTATATTAAAAAGAAGATTAGAAAGCAAGAACTCTAATAAAAACTTAAACATAAGAACCAAATTACATTAATTCTAACTATACTACAAAACACAAAAATAAAAATTGAGATTTTTATAAAAATTGAAATTTCTGACTTTTCTTCCCACCATAAAATATATGTCCTTGCGTACTCTTTTTCTTTTTTCATCCCCTCATTTTAGTTATTATTATTTATTCTTCCAAATCTCTACCACATCTTATTCTACCCCTATGTAAAACCTATACCGATTGTGATTCCGTATAACAAACCAAACGCCTCTGTTTTAGGGTACGTTTGTTACAAGATTATTAAATTTGGGTAGGTTCTTGGTACTCATAAAACAAGTTTGGTAGAGGGGTTAGATTCATATTTAACCATAACTTCTAAAGGGGTATTTGGTTCGGAGGTAATGAGTATTGAGGGGCCGTTTGGTTTGTTGTTAGAATGACAATAGATATGAAAAAGTGTATCATTATTATTGTTTATATTTGGATGACAAAATATGGTATGAAAAAATGTATAGATATTTGAATTTTGTAGCAGAAAAAAGAGAGACCCACGGAATGGATTTCATAAACATCAAATTGGTGAGAAATGAATCTATAGGTATGATATACCCATTTCATTTCTAGACCCACAAAACAAACACTTTTAATGACTTTCAAAATCATAGTCTCATTCCCATACACCCCAACCAAACGGGCCCTAAGAAATGATTTGCATTCCCACTATAGTTGTTTAGTTATTGGGTTTGATATACTTAAAATGGGTATCAAACATTCAAAACTACTCATTTTGTTAAGGGTGCGTATAGTTTGTAATTAGGAATCACTTTTTTTTTTTTTTTTTTTTTTTTTTTTTTTTTTTTTTTTTTGTAAAGGGGAGTAATCTTGCACCCTGGTAAATATATAAACCAAAAAACGTTTAAGTACAATGGATATGGTGAAATCCCATATCTCAGCCCGTTACATAGGCAAAAAGCTTACATAACAAGATATTCCAATTTTCTAACCAAGCAAACAACCACTACTCAAATAGTAACATAAGACATAATGAAAGATTACATCCTACGACTTTGAAGCTTAGTACCATACATGGCATTAAAAGCATCCAAATTCCTTGGAAGATCATAAACCTGGTTCGCATAGTCATCATAGTCTTCTTCATACCTTTGACCACCACCGAATAGATTAGCAGACTCATCAAATGTGTTAAGAACCTCATCATCAGAATCAGAGTCCACGATCTCTCCCACCTTAGAAAAAGGGTTAACCCTTTTAGTAGAAGGGGTGGAGGGAGTAGAAGAAACACCAATTTTAGGAGCCACAACTGAATCCTTCTCTTTTAGATCACTCACAAGAGGTTCTTGTGGTGTAGTACCTGTCTTATTAGACGTATCCTCATTAACTTCCATTGGACGACCATAATCCACATCCTTGTTGGTGTCATTAGTAGGAATACCAAACGCATATGTATCAACCATATTAAGAGCATCAAACTGATTAGATGTAGAAATCTTCATTCCACTCGAACTAGCCACATCCGAAGCATTTTTCTTATTTCCATCCACTTTCTTATGATCAGAAGGAGTCTTTTTGTGTCGGTACTGAAACTGCTTACCCATAACAGGTTTAGAGAACCCTCCTTGACCCGGAGCAATAGGACCACCTTGCTTACCTTTCTTCTTATTATTGACAATCTTGAAACCATCATCAACAGGCTTAGTAGGCTGAACAGAAGGCACAAAAACTTTATGACAATCAATAAGAGTACGACCAAAATTCTTACACTTATCACAACGCGGTGGTTTCCACTCATATTCAACTCGAATCTGCTCAATAGTCGACCCCGTACCATCAAGTAAAGGTATCTCAACAGTAAGGCTATCCCGAAGTACCTCATCTGACTTCACTTCAATCATACATCTAGCAAAACTACTACGGCCCCAAGATTCCTTACACATTTGGCTAGTATAAGCATCTAATCTTTTGGGTGTACCAATCAATGTGGCAAAAAGACTAAGACCGTCATCAGAAAACATAGCTAGAGGAACATCATGGAATTTAACTCACACCAGGATGTTAGTTAAATCCTCTTTAAGTAAATTGGTATTCAAAGTCCATGGTTTAAGAATAATAGGAACATTTCTAATCAACCAAGGACCATTTTCAAGTACCTCATCAACACCTTTCTTCGAGTTAAACTTAAAGAAAAAGAATATCTTAGCATTCATCAATACCTTTTGTATACCAAACTTTCCCCACGCATTGCGAACATAGTAATCAACAACAGGAAATGCCAGGCGTTGACCAAGGAAATACCCATATAGAGTATTCTCAAACCTCGTGTTCACCTCTTCAACCACTTTCATAGGGACAGAAAGATCCACACCATTTGATTTCTTGCTACATTCCAGCCTCCGAAAATTAGACGTGTGTTTCATAGTTTCACTAGAAGTAGCACTAGCATATGATGTAGGAGGTTGTTTCAAAGCATCCACGCCAACCTTATCAATACAAGCAGCCCCACGTGAATTAATATCAACCTTTACAGAACCATGAGCTTGGTTAGCATCCTCATGTGAACCATTCTGATCATTAACTAAAGAACCAAGTGAAACCGGCATCACTTGTTTATTCTTGTCCACAACCGTATTCAATTCAATATCACCATCCTCAACACTCCAATCAGAAATAATAAGACCAGGCGAAGCATGTATAGGCTGATTAGAATTAATAGGATCATTACCATGTGAACCGTGAGACACCAATTCGTTAACCTCATGATCAGCAGCAACAAGTGGTGTTTGAGACACCACATCATCATTTACTTTCGCAACATGCACCACATAACCAGAATCATTTGTGTTCCTAGCATTCCTAGCAGCTTCGCGGGTTTTAAAACGTTTGAATCTAGCACTCAATTCGTCTAAGTTCACATTAACAGGCTGTGTTAGTGAACTAGTACCCATCGAATCATTAGCAGCAGAAGTATCACCTCCATTAGGGCTCATCGATGGGTTTAGAACATGTTGTTCAATGGAATCCTGCTTCTCATTGCTAACCACGGTTACAGGAACATCCTTGACTAATAACGCAACATCATGCTTGTTTAGAAAACCTTTATTCATCTCTCTCAATCCCATGCACAACAAACCAATCCAAACTCAAACAAACAGCAATAGTAGACAGCATGCAAGCACGGCCAGTATTGAAAAAAATAAAACCCAACTGTAAAGTTAGGGCTTTAAACGTTAAGCTTCAAGAAGACTAACCTCCCACCATGTTGATCGAACCAGGAATATAATAAATCAATTATAATATGCAATCAACTAATGATTTACAGGAAAAAAATGAGAATGAGAATATAGCATTCGACAAAAACGAATCTCTAAAAGTGCTTAAACAAAATACGTAACAACCGACCCACGATCAATCCTTAAATTATTAAATTAATTCAAGGACCAATAGTGGATAAGCAACCCACAATGAATCCTTAAAATAATAAATTAATTCAAGGAATAATAGTAGAGATCAGAGAAACGAAATAGTTTAAGGTATCGATATAGGTTACTAGGGATTCGTCTTTTTTCGCCAATTAGGAATCACTATTGGTATGGGTATCAAACAAGTAGGGTTGGATCAGTTGGAAAACCCCTTGCCTCTTAACCTAGAGGTCAAGGGTTCGATCCTCACTCCCTAAAAAAGGCCGGAGGTCTTTTTCTACCTTAGGTAGAACCGGAAGCAGCCTCTCTACCTTAGGTAGGGGTATGGTTGTCTACATCTCAACCTCCCCCATACACCGTGGAAGACGGTATTGGGACCCATAACCCGTGGAATATGGTATTGGGAGTTACTTTACTTTTACTATTGGTATGGGTTTGATAGTATGTTTTAATGGAAATGAAAATAGATTTCTAAACCTACCAATCTACCATTATAGGCAGGTACGGGGACACCTTTATTTGTGGGTTTCAACCCAATATCAAAACCTATATTTCTCAACCAAACATCCTTTTAACATTTACATTCTCATACCCCATTGCAAAACCCATGAACCAAATGCACCCAAGCTCACCAAAGCTAGTGGGATTGTAAACCCATTCCTATTCTCAATGTCATTCCTCATTATAAACCAAACACCCCCTAAATACACGATTCTTGTAAAACCTTTCAGGACTCTTTGGTTTTGCTCACTTTTCTCTAAAGAGCGGGCCACTGATTTTTTCGAGCCACGCATTTGTACTAATCGAAGATTTTTTGTAAGCCCTTTTGTATTAGACTTCCTTACAATCTTACATGTACAATGCTTTTTTCCTTTTGTTTTACAACGTAACTGGTGCTTTGTTTTTAGTTTCTTTTATCAACAATATCAAAGCAAAGATTTGCAATAACAACCGATTTGTAGTTCTAACTTTAACATACTACACTAGATGGTGCTTTTTCAAACCTATCTGTATTAAATATGTTTGCTTGATAATCTTAATAGAGTATACTTAGATAGTGTTTTGTTCAAGTAAATATTTATCAACTATCTTTCCAAAGAGTGTATATATTGCTCAACTAACATTAGTTATCACCACTTGAACTTATCAATTAAACTTGCATAATGTTTTAAGGAAAAAAAGAGTTTTTACTTATGATTTTCTTTAAGTCATGAACCCACCGGGTTTATTAAATCTGTGAAAAACTGCCAGTTAAATTAGGTTCTTAAACGAGCAAAAAATTGGTGACATCCAGCCTCGTCCTCGTATCGATTCTCAGTTTAACCGATTAAACTGGCCGTGTTTTTAAGATAGGGTCACTTGCCACTTTACACCCCTAGACTATAATAAAAAGGCCCATTATAAAAAGCGCCCCAATTTCAGCTTCTTCCCCATTTACAAACCTTAAACCCTAACCCTAATCTCCATCATGAAACAGAACATACTCTCCGATTCCGACACCGTCAACCTCAACACAATCACAATCAACAAAGATTACGCCAAATGCTACGCGCACAACAAAAAATGCTACGAAGAACTCAAACCCAAAAAACAAATCGAAGACGAATACAACGGCCCTGAACAATACGACGATTCATCAGGTGAAGATGACGAGGACGAGTATTAATACTTGATTATTATTCTTTGGAAAATGGCTTCTTTCCAAGAATATTTTCTTTATTTATTTTCTCTACAAAGGTTTTTTGATCTTGTTTTAATCTTATCAAGTATCAAACCAAAATACATTGAATATGTAGTTTTCCAAAGATATTTTGTGGTGTTCGTGGTTCAGGTTGTGGACGTCGTGGTCGAGGTTGTGGGTCATGGTTCAAGTTGTTGAGGTTGTAGTTTTGTGGTGATCATGGTTTAAGTTGTGGATGGTCTAGGTTGTGGGTGTCGTGGTTCACGAAGGAGGGTTGTGGAGGTCATAGTTTGGGTTGTGGAGGTCATGTTCCGGGTTATGGTGTCGTAGTCCATGAGGGTGTAGAAGGTGGTCCAAGAGGCTAGGAGGGTGGTTTGGGTTGTTGTGTCGAGGTTGTGGAAGTCGTGGTTTGGTTTGTGGTGTCGAGGTTGTGGTCTCGTGGTTTAGGTTGTGGCGTCGTGATTTTGTTAGTGTCCTTGTTTAAGATGAGTGATACTTGGAATCTGTAGTTCATGTTAAGTTTATAGTTAAGAGTCGGTAAGGGTCATGATAATCTCAGCTCTGTGGTTTAACAATTGGGGGTATTTTATCCATAAAAAATCTCGGTATCTCGCTTTACCACCACTCGGCCGGATTGTGTGGTCGGAAATTGTTTTGTTTGTGATTCCAACGGGTTTTGTTCAGTTGTTAGGATCATGGTCGTGTTTTCACCCGTTTTCATACTTTCTACTAGGTGATTGCCCTTAATGTGGTCTAAAGCCATTTGGTTGGGTGTTTTGAGTCGTTCGGGGTTGTAGCCGAGTTGTTTGGTCAAAATTATGTATCATCGTCACACCTAGCATCGTTCTAGCTTTAATTATTAATGTAACTAATTGCCTTTCAAAATAATAATAATAATAATAATAATAATAATAATAATAATAATAATAATAATAATAATATTTTTGCCTTCCATTGAGAATTTGGATTTGCTTTTGAAGATCGAGAGGTATGCTCTTTTATTAGTCGTATCTTAGAATTTTTCCATAAAACTGATTACATGTCCCAAACAAGCCTTAAATGATTGTGAATGATGTATTGATACATGTTTGAAGTTTAGTGAATTTGGATAGCGAGATTATAATTTTTGAGATATCGAAAAGTGGGGTGGGTATAGAGCTCATTTAGTTTGAGCTACCAATTAGTATTCTATCCTATTTATAGGGATTTTGGATTGTAAACTTTTTATACCAATGTAGAATTTTTATAATGTTAAAGGTTTGCAGAGTAATGTTACATAATGTCATAAGTTTTTTTATCGTGTTCTCTATCTACATAATGTTATACAAATCCGTGTAAAAAGTTACACAATGTCATAAACCATTCTAGAGAATATTAGAATGTCAGTAGGTCACCCTTTTTCTTAGCGAGAGACGCAATCCGTAACTAAAATAGTCATAGATTATGTGATTATGTGTAGTCAATTTTTGTGATTATGTGTAGTCAATTTTTGACTACATCAAATTTGACACTTTTTGTGATTATGTGTAGTTAATTTTTTTATTTTTTTTTTCTTCTTATTGTGTGTATTAAAATTTTAAATTTCGATTATTATGTGTATTTTGTAACTATTCTGCCATGTAAAATGACCATTGTACCTTTCGAAATTTGAAAATTTTAAAGGTAAAATGGTCACAAAATACACACAATGATCGAATTTGAAAGTTCAATACACACAATAAGAAAAAAATAGTTTGCTACACACAATAAGAAAAAAAATAGTTGGCTACACACAATCACAAAAGTATCAAGTTCGATGCATTCTTTTGTCATTTGCCTAAGACTAAAACGGTGACAAATAAAGTTTATTATAGATTTATTTAATAATTTTCACTAAAATACTCTATCAAGTAGTTTCAATGCATACGAAACTTCTTAAAATGAGTTTTTGTTACTCGTGCGTTGTAGCGAACTCAAAAACATTCCTTTTGTAGCTAGGAAATCAAGTTATCATTTAAGTGATGTATAACGAAAAATCATAAATCATAACTTATGTATGATAATTGAGTTTGAGTTTTATTTTATTCTTCTTGCAAACGCTTTTCAGCAAAAAATGTAAACAAAATTTTGTAAAAAGATGTGCAAGAAGTTATAGTATAAAGTGTAATGAGTTTTGTGATTAACTTATCAATTTACAAAACTTAGAGAGTGTTAAAATATAGAGTTAGAGTTAATTTGTCATTCCACTAAATATAAAAGGGTGTAAGGAGTTCTTGGTAAACTATAAACTTTGAGCTCAATAATCATTTTGTTAAAGTTGGGGGGTTGTTCAGGATTTGCTTCAAACTCTACTGTTCAAGTTGAAGTTCATAATATATTATGCTAAATGATTAAAAAAGATATCATATAATTTCCTCTTGTCATCATTTTTTTTTGTGGGTACCGAATTAAATTTTTTGCTTTTGGGGTACCTTTATTTCAAATTTGTCATTTTTAGGTACTAATTGATATTTTTGGCCTTCTAGGAAAAAAAATTCTATTAGCTCAAAGAGGTAAAAATGTCCAAAAATTTTACAAAATACCTTAAAAAAGATGAATTTGAAAAAAAAGTACTCACAAAAGCAAAATTTTTATTTGCTTCCCACAAGAGAAAATGATGACAAGTATAATAATTTTTTTTTAATCATTTTCTCTAAATATTAATACTAAAATAAGTTCCAAACCTATTCTTCAGCAATCCGCCGCTTTCATTCACTTAGCCATCTCTCCAAGTTGAAAAAAATAATTACTATATTACATTAAACATCAAGTAAGGATTAAATAAAGTATTTTTTTTTTCACATTCTTTATCGTTATTATATAATTAGCAATTCAATATATAAAACCTACTTTTCACAAATCAAATTATAAAACCCCAATGTTATATTGGGTAAGAGAATAATTTTTTTTTCCCAATCAACATATGCGTATGCTAACCTCTACCCACTGGGCAGAGACTAATCTATTTATAAAATGAATGTTTTAATTCATTTAAGTGAAAATCATGTTCAAATATAAGGGTGGTGGCAGTGGTTGCGGGGTGGCCAGCGGTTTGCCCCAAACCGCCGGGGAACACCGCCACCACTCCAGCAGTTTCGGTGAGCGGTTTGGTCCAGCGGGGATTTTCACTGCTGCGGTTTGAATTGAAATGTATACGTTGGAGCAATTATGAGTGGAACGTTGGGGTAAAAAAAAAAGACGTTGGTTATTGCTTTGGAACAAAATAAAAAAAAAATAATAATAAAATAAATAAAAATCCTATAAATATGTCACAACTCGTAATTTCCGGTCATTTTCTAAACCTCGATAATTTACTATTCACAAGTTACTATTCATCGATCACTATTCATCGTTTTACTATTCATCATTTTCGAGGTCAATTTGATATTCTGAGAAGCGTTCGGAAATTTTACTATTCACTTGACACTATTCATTTCCGAGAGGAAACCACTATTCACGTGCATTATTCATGTCATCGTAAATTTAGTTTACGAGTATTCAAATTCGCGTAACCGTATTGGTTCAGGAGCGAATTCATGCATTATCATTGGGACATTTCATACAGACTAGAAATAGTCTGCATATCATCTTTATGGCACTTGCATACTATTCCACTCGTAGGGTATTCAAATTATATTTTTTAATATAATTAACGATTTACATATGTTTATTTTAAATAAACACTAATACGCGAACTATAAATGAGACTAACACGTCCGACACTTCCGACTATTATCCCAATATATTTTTATATTCATTTTAATAATATAAAAATTATAATATTAATTTACCCGGTATTTTGGAAACTTATTTATTACGTATCGTACGTCTAACTTAATAACGACGGTTTTCACCAAAATTAAACAATAATCACCCAAACTCTCCGTACTTGTGCCCGACATATTTTTACAATTTTTACGACTTTATTACGTCCCGAATAACTTCAATAAAAATTTATTTCTAACAAACCCGGTACCCGATTAAACTTAAAACTAACATTACATCATAATACCACTAACTTTCCTAAATAAATACCCAACACAACCCCCCTTTTTCTCTCCTTTGTGAACCGGCCCCCCCCCCCCTCCTAAGCCATCTAATGAGCTAATCTCACCAACCTTATTAATGACTCACCAAACAATTGTCTCCATGTATAAATTAAACTTTTCATTCATTTTTAATCACAACTCATTTTTACAAGTTCAAGCAAACTAGTTTCTCTCTTTTCTCTTAAGTTAGGATCGACCTAGGTGATCCAAGAAGCAAGAACCACAAATTTTACAAGATCTTGGTATAAACTTATTCATATAGTCATCCTTGTTGGAGTTTTGAAATAAAAACTCAAGGATTAGTAGGTTTTTTTCATCATCTAAACTCCCTAAACCTTCAAGTAAGTTAACAAACTCATTTTTATGATTTCTACAAGTTATTACCATGTTTATATAATTTTCTTACAAGATCTCATACATGCATTAGCTTATACCAGTCTATTTTTGTATATATTTAACTTTGAGCCCTAGAAATGAACACATGAGTAACCCTTGTTAGACCTAGTGGATTGATGATGTTTAAGGACCCATGACACCCTAAGAAGGTGTATGGTAGGTTTAGACTAGCTTTGTGGTGTTTGAAAGTGGTTTGATGGAGGATGGAACTAGTTTGGAGACTTGAAAATGGTTTTTGAAACATTTGAAATACTTACTGTCCCTATTTTAATTTCGTGGGAAAATCAGTAGATAGTGGCTAAGTTTTGACCAAAGATTTAGAAAATACATTCAAAAACGAAACTTTAGGCGAAAGAATGGACTAAAACAAGCTTATAACGAAGGAGATATGATTTTTGCAAATTTAACGACGAAAACTACTTTTACAAAAACTGCTTGCTGTTTGGCAGATTTCAATGGGTAAAAAGAGGCATTAAACGTAACCTAAAGGAGCCGAGTTGTCAAAAATATACTAGTATATACAAAGACGAATCCGTGGACATAAAGAACGAGGAAAACAAGCTTAAAACGACCGAGTTATACCCATTTTAACATCGTCAAAAATATATGTATATATATAGTCACAAATAAAAATAATAACGTACGTACTAAATGGTATATTTTCTAGAAACGTTACTAATGACTATATTCTTAACAAATGAATACGTACGACCCAAGAGTATATTTATACGACTTAACGACGTTATTTTAAGGTTTCCGATACGAGGATTATAACGCTAACATTTTCGTACGAGTTAATATGACAAGTTATATACTTCTCTAAATGGACCTATTTTTCCTAAGTATGGAAACTATTTTACCATGACGATAACTAGTATTTCCCAATTACGAGTGGTATGAGTATCATGTGCATGTGCATTCATTTCATTACGGCTTGATCTTAATTAGATCGCGATTATTCATTTAGGTTGCGGCTAGTGTTCGCGCCTCATTGTCCCGATTACTTTACCATCGTTGTACCATCTTTGTACTATCACTCCAGGTGAGTTTCATAGCCCCGTTTTAATTCTATATTTTGATTTCAAATCCCACGGGGGATAATACATTGCATTACTTATTTTTGTGTACATGCCTAAGTATAAAATTCATACATTGCTTAAGTTTCCTTATTACCACGTCTTGAAAAGTCCCCTTTTATTATCATGGACCGTTAATTTCTGGTACTAAGCGGGAGTGAGTGGATAGATCTATCGAGGGTGACGCCTCCATTCGTGTTTGGGTTGCTCCAAATGGGACGAATGCATTTCATGTCTTTATTATTAGAGTGTCTGGTAAACACTCATTGGGGCCAAGTATCGTCTAGCTTCGGGGTCATGAGCTTAAGAGCCAATGTATATATTTTCCGGACATCCTATTTCTTGGCATTACTTATGGCATATGTACACTAGAATTTACTTATAAACCTATGATTATTCACCAACATTCGTGTTGACCATTTTTCGCAATGTCTTTCTCAGGTTATTAAGGTAGCTCATGTTGCATACATTTGGACCTTCATGGAGTCGCGGAGTCGACGCGTCTCACCATATTTTCTGCACTTATGAAACGTTTGATCTTGTTGAACTTATTTTAACAATATTGGCAACTCTTTTGGGACCTAAGCTTTGTAAACTCTGAATGTTTTTAATGATCAAACGCTGTATTTTCTAAACGACACTTTAGGTCGTTCAATATAACTGTAACTATGGTGCTATGACAGTCACCCCCAGGTATTCCATTCCGCTGCCATTCAGGTAAATTGGGGGTGTGACAGATTGGCATCAGAGCTAAGGTTATAGCGAACTAGGATGTATCATGGACCCTAGACTATAACCACATCATCATAGCATCTCATCATTTTATCATAGGTGCATATTCACTATACTTGTTGCTTTACGCACACACTGTTCGAGTTATTCATACCCATACTTATATATATATATATATATATATATATATATATATATATATATATATATATATATATATATATATATATATATATATATATGACCTGGTTCACAAGTGACATGTCTTCAGATACCCAAGCTGTTATCCTTTCGTCGGATTCCAACATTGAAGATGCCTTGTCATCTTCCACTACCATTATACCACCAGCTGTACTTACACCACCATTAGCACTATTGAATTGTCATAAGAGCAAGGTTCTCATTCAGCCTATACATAGAATGCCGTTTGGTAGAGTATTCAGACTTAATTCTAATGGACTTATTAGGATGCTTATTACAAGGGAGATAGCATGTTTTCTTTCCTTCACTAGTAGGACGCTTACTACTTAGGTACTACCACCACCGTTGGTTACTTATTACACTATTGGTCGTCCCATAGTGCGTATTTCAGCTTTACCTCTTTGATGTCGCGAGATAGCGCGAAAGAGGGTAGTATCCCATTCACTATTATCACCATTATCTCCTAACTCATCACTGGGATTTCATCGTCATCAATGTTATTCTCATCCTTTAGAATACCACCATTGTCAGTTTCCTTTTCCATTTCCACTTGCCACGAATTAGATAACACTTTGTGGATAATACCAAGATTACGGACTCAACAGGAACATCCGCAGGTTCCTCAAGAATGGTTTAGAACCTACGCTATCTAGAACTTGATCGATGTACAACTACAGACACCACTTCAGGACTATCTCGACCTTATGATGCCATAAACCTAATTTCACCTAGAAGGATTACAGGAAGTCTTTAGACTAGACTTATATCCTTACTAGCTTTTACTATTACCCTAGCCACGAGAGGGGTGGCATAGTTCAAAGAAACTTGTAGTATTTTGATTGATGAACAAACGGAATCACCAAGTATTGACTCTACTATAAGGGAATGGTTGTGCTATCTATGATATTGGTCCATATTGACCGAAACCTTCATGTATTATATTCATGTGTTATGAATATGATGATTTTATTACCTATAGATTCTCATGGACTCTTATGATTTGATGGAAATAGATTTAAGCAAACCACTCCAAGCATGACGCAAGCCGCTGTTGGACAATTCATTGCCAGGAACGTAACTACCGCCCTCACCAAGCAACTTACTCACGTGGAATTTATGGGTTGTAATCCCTCCTCCTTTAGCGGAAATATAGACACAAAAGAATTTCTCAAATGGTTCGAAGAATTAGAAACAATCTTTCAAAGTGGTGACTGCCGTAAGGAAGACAAAGTTAAGTTCGCCACTTGCACTTTTCAGAAGCATGCCCAGAAATGGTGGACTAAGTATGTCCAGGTAGTAGGAGTTGATACTGCTTACTCACACTCTTGGGAGAAACTAAAAAGGATGATGAGTTTGAAGTTCTGTGTGAAAAGCGAATTACAAGCAATTGAACAGGAAACACTAAACCTTACCATGGTAGGAGATGATGTTGTTAAGTATACTGCTTCTTTTTATGATTTAGCCCGACTAGGCTCTGCAATGGATGAGCCGGAGAGCAAGAAACTTGAAAGGTACATAGGAGGACTTTCTCCTGAAATTCGTATGTTGGTCAACTCATTGGAACCCGATACCATGCCTAAAGCTATCAGAATGGCAATCGAAGCAAAGGAGCGCATAGCTCACACCAAGATTTTTGGAGGCAATAGTAGCAACAAGAGAAAGTGGGTCGGTAATCTGGATGCTAATGCTTCTCAACAACAGTTTAAGATACAACAAGTGGTGGAGACCTGTGCTGTGGGGTCAAGCCAAAAGAAAAGGTATGTTGGTACATTACCCGAGTGTAACAAGTGTCAGTTTCATCACAAAGGATCTTGCCCCTCTCAATGTAAGAACTGCCAAAAGCTTGGACATGAAACCAAGGATTGCAAGGCTTCCACCCTCGCAAAGCATCAGAAACTCTCGGTAGCCTGCCGCGAGTGTGGAGTAGTGGGACACTTCAGGAGTGAATGCCCGGAGTTGGGAAACCAGAATTGGAAGAAGAAGTTTATGTTTTAGTTATGTGAACCATAGTTTGAGCCCTCTAGGGTTGTACTTTCTTTTGGTACTTTCCATAAGTAAGTTGATGTAACCTAGTTGTATTAAGCACTTTCCTATCCAATGTAATGACTATCTTTTGTTACCTCTGTGATAACCGTAGCCTTTGTTTATTCCATTTTCTATTGCAATTGCGCAATTTTCAATCATTTAGCAACATTATACCATTGTCTTATTAGGGATTTGACCGATTTCGTATTTGACGGATTTGTAGATTATTACCAATCCATAGGATTTACCCATGTATCCGATAAACCAATCAACGAGTTTTATTTTAAACTATTCTACTACCTTATGGGGAAATTGTTTTACCAAATTTCTAAAATAAATCGTTTTGTTACCGTACTATAAACTGATTATCCAATATGACGCCAAATATTTACTATTATTACGCGAAACAATTTTTATATTACTTTGGAAGGAAATAATTAGTATACCATTTTTAATAACAACGCGTTGAACACCATCTAAAGCTTTTGAGGAAAATAATATTATTTTGACTAAATCAAGTATCGCATCATTAGTCCTCAACTATACATAGCCTGATCACCTATGTATACTTCAGGAAGGATTATGCCATGAAGGGAATAGTTACTTTGTAAAGTATTATTAATAACAATCTTCATCCAAAAGCGTTTTAAACAAATAAACTCTTTTATAAATATTTCTTTCTGACAAATTCTCCCTGGATACTTACCCCACCTGTCACACACTTAGTCATTAAGTTGGACTTTCCATTGACCTCTTTAGGAGAGACTTCCCATATTAAGTACTAGGAGGATTCCTCGATACAAGAAAAACAATAAAAGGGTTACGAAACTACAAACCTAGACTAGAAGTATACACCAAGACAATTTATAGCTCAATAACAGTTCTAAGATGCCACTGGACCATCCGACCCACCATCTCTGACCTAGTTGTCCAATTTATTATTCAAAGGTACTAGCTAGACTGAGCTACAGGATCAAACACATTGTGAAGGTACGCTAAGCAACACCATGGGAATAAACCAAGCCTCCTAACCGATACTGTAAAGTGTTTTGAGTTAACATGGTCTCATCCATACACAAACTTCCCTGCAGTGAGTTTACGACAAGAATGATTGATTCGAATTATGGATATCGATATAGATTCCCCTAAAGCATTATGTTCTCAGGAAATTCTAGATAACCTCACCTATACATCGAGAGAGACATCAGACTCAAGAATATCTCCCCAGCTACATGTGAAGACAATACGGAAATTCATCGACATAGTATCAATTGAAACCCTCATATTGCCAACATGATGACGATTTCAACGATAAACCATCTCAAGACTTAAGTTGGTTGAATACCTAGGCTTGTAGTTTTGCCAGATAACCACCAATAGGTACCGTCCAATAACAGAAACCGGACGTTAGACATCTATGCATTATGCGAGCATTGCCTATCTTACTATTTTATCCTTGATAGTATTTTCACTTTAAGTAAAGTCAATTTAAAATTTGTGTTTATCCAAATCACATATCTCGTTGAAAATAATTTTTGAATTGCCTATTTTGAATAAATACGATCCTTTTTAGTCAATATTTTGCAAAACCATTGTACAATGGGAAATATATAAACATCACACTTTGGTAAACAGTCCTATTCACAACCTATTTGAAAACCGCGTCACATTTCCTAACTATTGAATTTTGAATCATCAAGAAAGATATTATTTAGTAAACCATTTGCTCCATTTTCTAAATTCGTTTATTCAGAAAAAGATTTCGACCAAAAACTCAAAAATCGCGAGATAAATTTTGAAAACCAATCACCATGCTACGTCGCTTATGCATTTAGGGCTTTGTGATTTGACAATAAGGAATATTGGAATATGTGATGAAGGAAATTAGGAGGAACACCATAGAACGATTACAAATGTCAGTAATGGAGACCAAGCACAATAGGCAAAGAATGACACATGTCTTAGCAATCCATTAGACCAAAACGCAAAGAATCAAACATTGTTACCCATATTCTATCTTCTTCGTGTAACGCCGTGTTCGAAAGACGTAACGTTGTGGAATTAGTCACAAGATTTATTGTACCTATTTCAATTGTTCCTGATAAAGGTGATCGAATCACCTCAGATTTCTAACAATCATTCTAAGATTTCCTTTGGAACCTCATTAAGATGTAAACACCGCCTATCATCCTCAGATCGATGGTCATAACGAGAGAACGATTCAAACATAGGAAAGTTATACACAGAGTATGAGTGATTGACTCTAGAAATGGTTGGACTAATCATTTACCATAAATCGGATTCTTTTACAACCATAGTTATCGCGCGAGCATAGAGACTACATCAATTGAGGCACTTTATGGTCGAAGTACCAATTACCCGTTTACCAACCGAAATCGGAAAGTTAAATTCACTGGTCTAGAACTAAACCATGGAACAACAAAGGAAATTTCACAAGTCAAGAACCAGTTACAAGCAACGAGAAACTGGTAGAAGTTAGGTTGGTACATGACGTACATCATACGGATTGGGTATCCTTGAACAAGCAAATTTACTAGATTCACGTGAAAGAACGAACTAAATTGAAAGCTTTGCCTTGGAGAGGCATGATACGATTTTGGTAACACGAGAGATTGAACCTTTAAGTATATTGGACCATTTCAGATTCATATTAGAATCGACCAGCTGACATATAAGATTTGAGTTCTGACAGAGTTCAACAACATATATTACCCATATTACATTATAAACCTGAAGAAGCACTGATCATCTATTGACGAACCGAACTCGGAAAAAGCCAAACTCACTATTCCAGTAGGCATTCATGAAATAACCAGAAATTTCCTACAAGTCAAGAATCAATTACAAATTCTATAAGTTGTAAACCATTAAAACCTCAAGTTGGTAGCCAGATTACGTTGAAAGTTCTGCCTAGGAAAGGCATGATATTATTCGGAGAGATTTGGAAAGTTAAAACCGATATACACAGGACCACTTAATAGTTCAGACAGAGTAGGCCTAGTGGCCGTCAGACTTGAGCCTTGTTAAGGAACAGCCGGATTACACAACTATGTTTCTCCTATGCAAATTCCAGGAAATGACTTTCAGAATAGTCAATCATAATCCCATTTGGAAAGGAATCCAACCCTGAGACAAACGTAGACTTGGTAAGAGAACCAGTAGAAAGCATGGACCGTGAGGTCGAACGGTTGAAGCAAAGTCGAATTCCTATCGTGAAAGTTCGCTGGAATTCTTGAAGAGACCCCGAATTTACTTGGGAACGGGGAGACCAAATGCAACTCAAGTATCCACGTCTTTTTACCAAATGTACTCCAGAGACCAACCAAAACTGAACTTCGGGACGAAGTTCCTGTTAGAAGGGAAGACTGTCACAACTCGTAATTTCCGGTCATTTTCTAAACCTCGATAATTTACTATTCACAAGTTACTATTCATCGATCACTATTCATCGTTTTACTATTCATCATTTTCGAGGTCAATTTGATATTCTGAGAAGCGTTCGGAAATTTTACTATTCACTTGACACTATTCATTTCCGAGAGGAAACCACTATTCACGTGCATTATTCATGTCATCGTAAATTTAGTTTACGAGTATTCAAATTCGCGTAACCGTATTGGTTCAGGAGCGAATTCATGCATTATCATTGAGACATTTCATACAGACTAGAAATAGTCTGCATATCATCTTTATGGCACTTGCATACTATTCCACTCGTAGGGTATTCAAATTATATTTTTTAATATAATTAACGATTTACGTATGTTTATTTTAAATAAACACTAATACGCGAACTATAAATGAGACTAACACGTCCGACACTTCCGACTATTATCCCAATATATTTTTATATTCATTTTAATAATATAAAAATTATAATATTAATTTACCCGGTATTTTGGAAACTTATTTATTACGTATCGTACGTCTAACTTAATAACGACGGTTTTCACCAAAATTAAACAATAATCACCCAAACTCTCCGTACTTGTGCCCGACATATTTTTACAATTTTTACGACTTTATTACGTCCCGAATAACTTCAATAAAAATTTATTTCTAACAAACCCGGTACCCGATTAAACTTAAAACTAACATTACATCATAATACCACTAACTTTCCTAAATAAATACCCAACACAACCCCCCTTTTTCTCTCCTTTGTGAACCGGCCCCCCCCCCCCCCTCCTAAGCCATCTAATGAGCTAATCTCACCAACCTTATTAATGACTCACCAAACAATTGTCTCCATGTATAAATTAAACTTTTCATCCATTTTTAATCACAACTCATTTTTACAAGTTCAAGCAAACTATTTTCTCTCTTTTCTCTTAAGTTAGGATCGACCTAGGTGATCCAAGAAGCAAGAACCACAAATTTTACAAGATCTTGGTATAAACTTATTCATATAGTCATCCTTGTTGGAGTTTTGAAATAAAAACTCAAGGATTAGTAGGTTTTTTTCATCATCTAAACTCCCTAAACCTTCAAGTAAGTTAACAAACTCATTTTTATGATTTCTACAAGTTATTACCATGTTTATATAATTTTCTTACAAGATCTCATACATGCATTAGCTTATACCACTCTATTTTTGTATATATTTAACTTTGAGCCCTAGAAATGAACACATGAGTAACCCTTGTTAGACCTAGTGGATTGATGATGTTTAAGGACCCATGACACCCTAAGAAGGTGTATGGTAGGTTTAGACTAGCTTTGTGGTGTTTGAAAGTGGTTTGATGGAGGATGGAACTAGTTTGGAGACTTGAAAATGGTTTTTGAAACATTTGAAATACCTACTGTCCCTATTTTAATTTCGTGGGAAAATCAGTAGATAGTGGCCAAGTTTTGACCAAAGATTTAGAAAATACATTCAAAAACGAAACTTTAGGCGAAAGAATGGACTAAAACAAGCTTATAACGAAGGAGATATGATTTTTGCAAATTTAACGACGAAAACTACTTTTACAAAAACTGTTTGCTGTTTGGCAGATTTCAATGGGTAAAAAGAGGCATTAAACGTAACCTAAAGGAGCCGAGTTGTCAAAAATATACTAGTATATACAAAGACGAATCCGTGGACATAAAGAACGAGGAAAACAAGCTTAAAACGACCGAGTTATACCCATTTTAACATCGTCAAAAATATATGTATATATATAGTCACAAATAAAAATAATAACGTACGTACTAAATGGTATATTTTCTAGAAACGTTACTAATGACTATATTCTTAACAAATGAATACGTACGACCCAAGAGTATATTTATACGACTTAACGACGTTATTTTAAGGTTTCCGATACGAGGATTATAACGCTAACATTTTCGTACGAGTTAATATGACAAGTTATATACTTCTCTAAATGGACCTATTTTTCCTATGTATGGAAACTATTTTACCATGACGATAACTAGTATTTCCAAATTACGAGTGGTATGAGTATCATGTGCATGTGCATTCATTTCATTACGGTTTGATCTTAATTAGATCGCGATTATTTATTTAGGTTGCGGCTAGTGTTCGCGCCTCATTGTCCCGATTACTTTACCATCGTTGTACCATCTTTGTACTATCACTCCAGGTGAGTTTCATAGCCCCGTTTTAATTCTATATTTTGATTTCAAATCCCACGGGGGAGAATACATTGCATTACTTATTTTTGTGTACATGCCTAAGTATAAAATTCATACATTGCTTAAGTTTCCTTATTACCACGTCTTGAAAAGTCCCCTTTTATTATCATGGACCGTTAATTTCTGGTACTAAGCGGGAGTGAGTGGATAGATCTATCGAGGGTGACGCCTCCATTCGTGTTTGGGTTGCTCCAAATGGGACGAATGCATTTCATGTCTTTATTATTAGAGTGTCTGGTAAACACTCATTGGGGTCAAGTATCGTCTAGCTTCGGGGTCATGAGCTTAAGAGCCAATGTATATATTTTCCGGACATCCTATTTCTTGGAATTACTTATGGCATATGTACACTAGAATTTACTTATAAACCTATGATTATTCACCAACATTCGTGTTGACCGTTTTTCGCATTGTCTTTCTCAGGTTATTAAGGTAGCTCATGTTGCATACATTTGGACCTTCATGGAGTCGCGGAGTCGACGCGTTTCACCATATTTTCTGCACTTATGAAACGTTTGATCTTGTTGAACTTATTTTAACAATATTGGCAACTCTTTTGGGACCTAAGCTTTGTAAACTCTGAATGTTTTTAATGATCAAACGCTGTATTTTCTAAACGACACTTTAGGTCGTTCAATATAACTGTAACTATGGTGCTATGACAGTCACCCCCAGGTATTCCATTCCGCTGCCATTCAGGTAAATTGGGGGTGTGACAAAATACTACACTTTAAATCAAACTATATCAAACTCTATTTCATACTTTTACAATCAAACTCTATAATCTCTATTTCATACTTAAAAAAAAAGTGTAGCATGGATCAAAGAAAATCAAGCTCAACAAGAGGTCGTGGTCGTGGCATTCGTGGACAACATTTTCGTCCGCAAGTTGCAAGTCAACAACACCCTCAATCGGGCTACTATCCCCAACCTCCACCACCGGTTCATCCACAATTCTTTCACTCTTGGCAAAAAAACGTGAGATCGCGGAGAACTATGGATAGCCTATTGATTTTTAGAACAATTATGTTTTTTTTTCAAGTATTGTGTAATTTTCTTTTTAAGTATTATGTATTTTTATTTTAATTATTAATGAAATATTATGTTTTTATTAAATTATTTATTTATGAAAATAAAAAATAAAAAAAATAAAAAGTTGGTGGTTTGGGAAGTATAAAAAAAGTGACCATTGCCACTAAAAAGGGTTGAGAGGTATGAAAAAAGTGTGAGTGAGGTGGAATGATATTATTGGTTGGTTGGGAGGTATGAAGATTTTCATAGTGACCACTGCCACCACTCTAATAATTTACAAGTTTATTTAATATGTAATTAATGCATTTATTGGTTAATTAAAAAAGTTTGTGTTTATCAGTGAGCATTGGTTAGCAAAATGCTTATAGAGAAAGTGAAACACAATAGTTTTTAATTGGGTAAAGTGCAAAAATGGTCCTTAACGTTCCACAAATTTGTAAAAACGGGACCGAGACAAAAAGTAGCGCAAAAAAGCCACCCACGTTCCAGATTTTCGCAAAATCGCCACTGAGAGCCCTTTTCCGTTAACTCCCGTTAGTTTTCCCGTCAGTCAAGGGTATAATCGCCATTTCACTCGCTTCCCGCCTTTGACTACCCCAACTTTATTTGAATGACCAAATTTGCAAAGTTACGAAACTTAATTTTGGAGGCACACTTGGCGATTAACCTTTCCCTCTTTTTTTGTGCAACTCGGCAACCCAATCGATTGCATAGGACTATAAAGTCCACGTTTATCCCGCTTATTCAACCATAACACACACAATCCCAACGATCAAAACGACCGACGATGGCAAACAATGGAAAAGGGAAGAGTATCTACATTGGTACAGAGGAAGAGGAATTTGATAAGGTTTTAAGAACCTATTATCTAAACGATTTACTTCTTGATGCATTTGGCGGAGAACCAATTGATGAGTATGGTTCTTATAGGAAGATACCTAAGGAGTTAAGAACTAAGATTCTGACCCATCTGAGGAAACAAGATGGCTACTATGAAGCGCTTTTGAGTGATGATGATGAGGAGGAGGAGGAGAAGCAAGAGCCTGTGGATACCGTTTTACCCAAGTTTGATGAGTTGGAACAGAAGATTTCCAATCTTGAAAAGGTGTTCAAGTACCTAAAGGAGAAGAAGGACAAGGAAGAAAAAGAATTGAAGAAAAAGAAGAAAAGGGGTAATGAGGAGGGCAGCGGTTCAAACTTCTAAACAAGTGTTTGTTTAGATATCTGCTGGAAATTTGTAATGGTTGTGAATTCTTATGATGAATGAAAGTTTGTATGTTTATGTTACTGATATGTTTGTGTTTCGATTTTCATTTCTTTATGTTTCTGTTTCATTTTTGAAATATATGGGTACTTCCTATGCAGCTTATGCAGAAAGCATTAGATAGTCAAACAGGTGAAAGTCACACTAGTAAGAAATTCACTTGGTTTATTGAATAGCACTAGTAAGAAGTTAATACTCTTGAAGAATCTCGGTGTGGTAAGGGCCAAGCATTACTTCAGTTAGCACATACGAGTTACAGACAAGCCTTAGATTAATATCACATTCAGAGTTGTTCATGGTTAAGGAAATAGGGAGTTGTGTTTTGCAAGTGTGTGTTTTAAGAGATGCGTATTTAGTAGCCTTCATGTGTTTGCCTATAAAAGGGCTTATAAAAGATTGCCAAGTACTGTGTAGTCTTCATGTGTGGACCAAAGTTGACTTTATGCAATTCAACATTTGCAGTTTGACTTTTGAAAGTCTAAATGCAATGGGTGGAAACATAATGCAAACAAACATAGAATATAGAATCCATTACATTCAGAAACATAAACATTTTTTGCAAGTTTGACTTTTGAAAGTCCAACTGCAATGGGTTCAAACATATTGTTCTAAAGACAATCAAGTTAAACAAAGATTACAAATATAGAATCCAACAGACAATAACGTTTAACATATTGTTCAAAGATCAGTCGGTAACACATGAAGAAGTTGGAAGTGCATGCTCATCATTTGACTTCATCTTTTTAGTTGGCCTGTCAACCTGAGGTCTGTGATTGGGTGGTACTATGACTGTTGTAGACTCAATTCTTGGCCAGTATTTGCGGCTTGAACACCCATTGATCTTGAATGAGTACGTACGCGCCCATGTTTCTAGGCTGTAAGCAGCATGAACCCACTCTTCAGGCACAGCAACTCCTTTTCCATCCTCATTCATATAGTTTATTGCAGCCACAGCATGTTTACATGGTATTCCAGTCAGCTCCCACATCCTACAACCACACTCCTTCCTATCCAAGTTAGCAACACAATGATCCTCGTTAGGCACAGATACTTTATATAACGAAGCTGCAATCCATTCAACAACACAATCGGTAGCTTCTTTTTTGTTTCTATCAACCATGGCTTGCACAGTAGGAGTAAGTTGTCCAACACTCCTTTCTATTATTTGCTGAACTACCACAATCCTCTTCACCAAGTACTCCCTTATATATTCAAGACAAACGATGATGGATTTATCTCTCACATCATTTAGCTGGCTACAGAACACCTCACATATGTTGTTTAAGAGTAGTCCACATAGGGCTTTGCCTGTTGAACAAATCACACATTATGTATTAATATATGATCAATTATCAGTATGCTTTTTTCCACTGCCAATTAATGAATTACCTGAAAAATGTGATCGGCTCCATTGTTCAGCTGGAATCTTCAGCAACCAATCATAAGCTGCAGCATTGTTATTCTTCAGATGATCCATCTCTTTGTTGAATTCAACAACAGTTGTGGCTCTTGCAGCCTTCCAAAGCATGTCCTTGTAAACACCTCCTTTCAAATGTGACTTCATTTCCTCATGAATATGCTTAACACAAAACCTATGTGCAGCATTTGGAAACACACTAGCAACAGCTTGTATCAATCTCTGTGAACAGGTAAGGTTATGGATGGTGTTAAAACTTTACATGTTCTCATTGTGCATAAAACACATGATTAATTATACAATAGAAATGTGCACCTTTTGCCTATCAGATATGAAAGTGAACTTGCAGTTGGTTTCTATCCCAAGATCCTCTCCTAGTAGTTTCAAAAACCAACACCAAGTTGCCTTATTTAGTGCATCAACTACAGCATATGCTACTGGATAAATCCCATTGTTTGCATCAATCCCAACTGCTGTTAGTAATTGACCTGGAAAAGGACTTGACATGGAGAATCCATCTAATCCTAAGAATTCTCTGCCACAAGCTTTGAAACCTTGTTTCATAGCTCCCAAACACACATACACCCTTTTAAAAGTTCTTGTTGAACTAGCTGGATTTGGTTCTAGCTGTACATCAATCCTAACAGTAGTGCCTGGATTTTGATTAACCAACTCTTTGGCATACTCTCTAATGAGTGCATAATGTTTGGTAAAAACAGGTATACCTGATTGAATTTCACAAGCTTTATGGCACAGCAAATCAGACTTACTTACGGGAACATCTTCATTTACCTGATCATCGTCATCAAACACTTCATCATCATTTCGATTATAGTCCAAATCCTCTGAATCACTCCCGCCACTCTGTTCCTCTGTTTCATTATCTACCTCTACTACTTTCACATTTCCCATCTGACCACCTACAATTGTAAGTCCATAACATTAACAACAAATACTCCTTTAACAAATAAATAAATAAATAAATTAAAAAAAAAAAAAAAAAAAGAAAAAAAAAAACTCACAAAACAAGAGGGAAATTAAAGCGGAAATTGCACTGGTAAAGATTTGGCGGCAAGAGGTAGGGTTGTATCTGAAGTTAAAGGGGTATATTTGTCATTTCATGCGATTATACCCTTGACTGACGGGAAAACTAACGGGAGTTAACGGAAAAGGACTCTCAGTGGCGATTTTGCGAAAATCTGGAACGTGGGTGGCTTTTTTGCGCTACTTTTTGTCTCGGTCCCATTTTTACAATTTTGTAGAACGTTAGGGACCATTTTTGCACTTTACCCTTTTTAATTAAAGAGCATCATAGTTCTCATTTAAAGCGTTGATCATTATTTGAAGTAACGGGAAAACAATAAATATATTTACTATGTCTTAATTAATGATATGGAGGTTGATAGCTCTAATTATTTATTCCTTGTCTGTAAAAGTTTATCTTCTAAACCGTTAGGTGAAATTGCTTTCACTCACATGAAAGTCATTTGGACTTGCCTCGATTTCTATAGTCTCAACCTCATCTTCATCTACATTAACAAATCCGTTGTTCGACTCATCGTTAACAAGAGCAATTTTGAAGATTATATTGAAGTCGTCATTATAAATCATATCTAAAATGATAATCACACGACCAATCATTTCTTCGTCTTCTAGCACCCCATGAACTAAACATGAGCGTCGTATTTGAAACAACTAATATTTTGGAAAGAATATTAAATTCAAGGGGTCAATAATATGCAAATGAACAACAATAACCGTAAGTAGTATTGAGTATGTCAATTAACGCCAACATTCCCAATAAAACTTTGGGTATGTTTGTGATTTTAGTGTCATCAACTATTTAAGGTAATCAGGATTTACTATGAGACTAACGAGATTTCATATTATACCCAGATACGAGTTGGGGAAGTATTAAGTGCACACTCATTTAAGCTAATGTGTTTCCACCACGACAACCCCTTGCAAATGACTTGGCCGGTTTTTTCCCTCCTTTTTCCAAACCATTATGACTGTTGTTTTTAACCAACTATAAACGCTTTTAACTCTTATGTATATGTTATAATTACAAGTACAAGTATGTTAACAAACATTTTGATTTAAAAAACAACTACCCACTTTTAACAAACACCCTTTATCAAAAACTTTCTCGTATAAAAATGTTGTACACGAACAAAGTTCATGTTAAATGTTACGTATAAACATTAATAGGTAAATGTCTAGGATCGAACCCGAGACCTCGGGATTGCACACTTTACAAACAAGAATAATGTAAAATAAATATATATGTATTAAATGTATTGAATATATATATATATATATATATATATATATATATATATATATATATATATATATATATATATATATTTATAACACTTAATGGACTAAACGGTCGTTAGTTATTAACCGTATGGACTAACTATCGTTATTAAAGGAAGATAAGGACTAGAGTGAAACTTGGGAGTCAAGAAGGATCTAGAAACCCTTTGGGTTTGTCTAGGCCGGTCGACCCATACCCCATAGGGTCGATCCATGCTTGTTTTGTCTCCAAGTAATCCTCTAGTATATATACAAGGCCAAGGGTAAGACTTTGACAATCTTTTGTGCACACACTCTAACCCTAAAGTCTTTTCTTTGCTCCTTGTTTTCCTTGGCCGATCGGTTCACACCCCACAAAGGGTTTGGGTCGATTTTGGTTTAATCCAAAATTAAGTGTTTTTGTTTACTTGCAACAAACCTTTATTCGTTGGTAGTTTGTGTGTACAAGAACGAGGTAATTACTTACTTTAGTAATTATCAAGAGATCGATAAACAAAACGGTAAGGGGTTTATCATTGATCTAATTGTCCAAGAATCAAAGTTTATTTGAAGTGCATCGGGTACGTTTACTATTTATGTTTTAGTTAATATTTATGTGTTATACTTGATCCTAGCTTCCGCAATATGTGTTATTTGATTGTCAAACTTTAACAGTGGCATCACGAGCCATGTATAACATGTAATTGATTACTAAAACGTAATAAAAACCGGATCTTTAATTGTTTTAGATACATGTCTTTTTTGATCTAGGGTTTTTTCCTTTTTTTTTTCTAAAAATTTCGAAACCCTAACCCTAATTTTGGGGGGGGGGGGGGGGGGGCGATTTTTCCATGAAACCCTAATTAGGGTTTTGTGGTTTTCTAAGATTATGTGTAATCACTAGAAACCCTAGGTCATTAACCGGTTAATTGAACGTATCTTGTGACCTAATTGCTAATTGTTAGGTTTTAATCCGTGACTTACATGCATGTTTGTCATGGATCTTGTTTTATTTATCACATGTTATAGATAGATCTTAAATTGGGGAAGACTCCAATACATATTAAAATCAATTTTATATGCTATGTGGTGTGTTAATTAGCTTTGGCCTACGCAATTGATTCGTCAATGTATGTGGCTCTCCTCCATTAAGAGGGGAAGGCCTTAGTTGATTACATGCATAATTATACCTAGAATTGATTTTATTAGGATCTTTTCTAATACGGATTGCATGTGGCTATTTGTTTCACTTATTTATTATTGGTTGTTTTGATTTTCTTTGATACTTGTTTTATTGTTTTTAGTTGGACTTGATGTAAGCAATAAAAGGGTTGTTTTTTATAAAGAAAATTAATACGGACTAATAATT
Source organism: Artemisia argyi (assembly GCA_030686995.1). Classification (NCBI taxonomy): domain Eukaryota; kingdom Viridiplantae; phylum Streptophyta; class Magnoliopsida; order Asterales; family Asteraceae; genus Artemisia; species Artemisia argyi. The sequence goes on from JARVZY010002132.1 coordinate 48,252, forward strand.
GTGAAACCCTAAAGTGATAAAGTAAGAATCTTGCAAGGTCTTATTGCCAATCGTGGTCTGATTCGCACGGTAATCAGCTCCCAGGCGAGACTAGCAAAATTCAAACTTTATTACTATTTTGAGATTGAATCCATAAACTTTTGCTTGAATGATGTTTTGTGCAAATATGCTTTTAAAATTAAGTCTTTTAAGATGATATTCATAACCGTGATTTGAAGGCTTAGAAAAGAGCCTTAGAGTCTGCCTTGGTTATCACAATCTTGAATATATCTTAAACGAATTACTTTTAAAATCATGATTGTACAAAGTCATCTTAGGGTTTTGGCATAAACCTCAAGTAAAACTTTGTGTATTAATTTCACGAATTGGATATAAAAAGTTTTTATGAAAACTTATGTTATAAAGATGAGTGCATGCATCTTTGTACATATTTTTGATTGACGTATCAAAAATTAATACCCTTAATAATTTAAGTTACGTGCCATCTACCTAAAAGAAACACTTGGAATTTTAATTTAGTAAACGTGAGACCTAGGCTAAATTACTATAACAAGGTAAAATTCTTTTAACGCGTGAGACCATAATTGTAATTTTACAGTTTCTAAGGTAGACGACTTAATTAAGTTGTGCGTGAGACCTAGAACTTAAGGCATGAGATGGGATGAAACATGCTTACAAGGCAAATTGATGAATCAATTTGATGTAAATCCCATAATGGTCTAGGAATTGGAAATCTTGTTTGCCAATTATTGTTTGACAGATTACCAACTTTTATACTTTCACCACTAGCAGATCAACTGGTGTGGTGGAATCTATGTTTAGTTGGATCCTAGATTTTCAAGAAAATTAGTTGGTTATATGAATATAGCCTTGGGTATTTTATTTTTCTTGAAGATATTGATTATCGAAAATACTAATATTTGAACTTTATCTGTAGATATGGCTCAACCCGATAACCAAACTGTGATTTCTGCTTTCAAGAGTCATCTTGAGAGAGAAAAACTGACTGGAAAGAATTTCAATGACTGGCACCGTTCGCTCAGAATTGTCTTGAGGGCGTCTGGTAAGCTAGGTTATGTGACCGAGGAATGCCCTGCTGAACCTGCTGCTACTGCAACAGATGAAGCAAAGGCAGCATGGAAGGTGACTAATGCTAGATACAATGAGGTTGCTTGTTTAATGCTCACTAGCATGAGTGCTCAATTGCAAAAGAAGTATGAGTACTCCTCTCCTAAGAATATGCTTGATAACCTCAGGCAGTCTTATGAGAAGCCACCTGCAGTTGAATTGTATGATGAACTTGACAAGCTACACAACTGCAAGCATGGTGATGGTAAACCAGTAGCTGATTATGTGGATGAGATGAAAGATTCGTTTGATCAACTTCACAGAATTGGTTTTGGTTACCCCAACAATGTGCAAGTGCACTTGATCAACAGATCCCTCAACAGGGATTTTGCTGGTTTTGTGCAGAATTACAACATGCATTGCTCGGGGAAGACAGTCTCAGAATTACTCGCATTGCTTGTTGATTATGAGAAAAGTCTACCAGCCAAGGTCAAGACTCCCACCCCACAAGGGTTGGCAATTCATGGGGGGAGAATCCAGAAGAAATCGCATGTGAACAAAGGCAAAGGTAAAGGTGATAAAGGCAAGCAGGTCATGGCCTATCAACCTCAACCCAAGATGAAACAACATCAGCCTAAGCAGAACAAGGTGAATCCGCCAAACAAGAAGGATCAGGCTTGTCACCATTGTCATGAAAAGGGTCATTGGAAGCGCAATTGCCCTCTCTACATTCATGACTTGCGACTCAAGAAGCAGGGGAATGATGCTGGTAAAGCCGGCACATCAGGTGAGTTCTTTATGATTGAATTATTCACTCTTACTCCTAAATTGAATTCATGGGTATATGATACTGGATGTGGCATTCATATTTGCAATACCTTGCAGGGGTTTAGAGTTGAGAGAAAGCTGGCCTATGGACAACAATTCTTGCACGTTGGTAACGGAGCGCATGCAGGAGTTGAAGCTATAGGAGTTTTTAATTTAGTGTTGCCTTCGGACCTAGTACTATCTTTAAATAATTGTCATTATGCACCGTCAATTGTTAGAGGTGTAATTTCATTTTCATGTTTGTTAAACCTTGGTTTTCATCATACTATTTCAAGCAATGGAATTTTAGTTTCTTTAAATAATGTTTTTTTATTTTAATGCTATTGCTGTGAATGATGTATTTGAAATTGATATGAATGATAATGATAATGCTTTTGTTACAAATAATTCAATGTATAGCATCAACAATAAGAGAATCAAGAAAGGTCTGGATTCATCTTATCTTTGGCATTGTCGACTTGCTCACATTGGCAAAGATCACATGAAAAAGCTGCAACATGATGGGCTTTTAAATAAGATCAATGATGAATCATTTGATAAATGCGAATCTTGCATTGCTGGGAAGATGACTAAGAAACCCTTTAAAAATAGGATTGAAAGGGCTAATGATCTACTTGGTCTTATTCACACAGATGTGTGTGGACCACTTAGACATGTGTCAAGGAGGGGTGCTAGCTACTTCTTAACATTTACGGATGATTACAGCCGTTATGGTTATGTTTATTTACTTAAACATAAGCATGAGGTATTTGAAACATTCAAAGTGTTTAAAGCAGAAGTAGAGTTGCAACTTGGAAAGAAGATTAAAGCTCTTCGATCCGATAGAGGTGGTGAATACCTGAGTCAGGAGTTCATAGATTATCTAGCAAAGGAGGGAATTGTCCAGCACCTTACTTCTCCATATACTCCACAACAAAATGGTGTATCTGAAAGAAGGAATCGTACATTGCAAGACATGATACGATCTATGTATAATCTAACAACTCTTCCTTTCTCGTTTTGGGATTATGCCTTAGAATCTGCGGTTCGCATTCTAAATATGGTTCCGACAAAGAAGGTTGATAAGACACCATATGAGGTATGGACTGGAAAAGCTCCTAACCTGTCTTATCTAAAGGTCTGGGGTTGTGAGGCGTATGTTAAACGTGACTCAGCAGACAAACTCCAACAAAGATCTGTGAAGTGCATCTTCGTAGGATACCCTAAGGAAACTATGGGATACTACTTTTATTACCCACCTGAAAACAAAGTATTTGTTGCAAGGTATGGAGACTTCCTTGAAAGGGAGCTCATATCTCAAGAATTCAGTGGGAGAGTATATGATCTGGAAGACGGTCAAGAAGATGTAGAACCTTCTGAAAACACTAACCAACTTCCGGTAGAACCTGAAAGTTTAGGTCCTCCACCTGAAGTTGAAGTGATTCCCATTCGTAGGTCAACAAGACCAGTAAAAGCTCCTACTCGTCTATGTCTTAATGTAGAGAGTGATGAGAATATACTGGGTGATCTTGATGAGCCTACAAGTTATAAAGCTGCCATGAATGGACCTGAAAAGGCCAAATGGAAAGAAGCTATGGATGGGGAAATGCAATCCATGGAAGACAATGATGTCTGGGAAGAAGTAGACCTACCTCCGGGTGCCAAACTAGTTGGGAGTAAATGGCTCTACAAGAAAAAGACTGACATGGATGGCGTTGTACACACCTATAAGGCCCGTTGTGTAGCTAAAGGCTATACATAAACTTTTGGTGTTGACTATGAGGAGACCTTTTCTCCTGTAGCTGACATAAGGGCAATTAGGATTCTTATAGCCATAGCTGCTTACTATGACTATGAGATTTGGCAAATGGATGTAAAAACCGCCTTCTTAAATGGTCGCCTAGATGAAGACATCTATATGGCGCAGCTTGAGGGGTATGTAAATCCAGAATTTCCAAATCGTGTATGCAAGCTTAAAAGATCCATTTATGGATTGAAGCAAGCATCACGACAATGGAATAAGAGATTTGATGGTGAAATTAAAAAGTATGGATTCACTCAAAATCTTGATGAGCCATGTGTATATCACAAAGTTAGTGGGAGTAATGTAATTTTCCTTATATTATATGTTGATGACATATTGATCATAGGAAACGACATTCCAAGTTTGCAAAAGGTTAAGGCATATCTTGGAAAGTGTTTTTCTATGAAAGATTTAGGGGAAGCTGCATTTATTCTGGGAATCAAGATATATAGAGATAGATCTCAGCGATTAATTGGATTAAGCCAAAGTGCTTACATTGATAAAATACTGAATAGATTCAGTATTTAAAATTCCAAGAAAGGATATTTGCCGATGCAAGAACAACATGGCTTGAGCAACAAGGTTTGTGCTTCAACACCTGCAGAGGTGCAACGCATGAAGAGAGTCCCTTATGCTTCGGCTGTGGGATCTATTATGTATGCGGTGAAAAGTACAAGACCTGATGTAGCGTTTGCTCAGAATTTAACCAGTCGATATCAGCAAAATCCAGGTGTAGCTCACTGGACTGCTGTTAAGAATATTCTTAAGTACCTTAGGGCTACTAAAGAGATGTTCTTGGTTTATGGGGGAAATCCATCAGCAGAACTTGATGTTACAGGTTACTGCGATGCTTCTTGGAAAGGTGATAAGGATGATACGAAGTCTCAGACGGGTTATGTCTTTGTCATTAATGGAGGAGCTGTGGATTGGAGGAGCAGAAAGCAGAGTGTACTAGCGATGTCTGCTACAGAAAGTGAGTATATAGCTGCTTCAGAAGCTGCAATGGAAGCTGTTTGGATTAGGAAGTTTGTTTCAGGGCTTGGAGTCATGCCTTCGATTCAAAGACCTATTAAAATGTATTGTGACAATTCAGCTGCAATTACATTTGCCAATGAGCCTGGAATCATGAAAGGCACCAGACATTTCCCGATTAAGCATCACTATGTTCGAGAACAAGTCGAAATAGGCGAAATCGAAATGCTCAAAGTTCACATAGATGATAACTTGGCAGATCAATTAACAAAGCCTCTACCTGGCACTAAGCTTTACAAGCATGCTGAAGGTGTAGGACTTAGATTAGCTGAAAGTTTCATGCCCATTTGTGATTAGTGTTTGGATAAAGGATGTAACGTACAATTATTATTTTAATGAAATAAAATATGTTTTATGTTTATTTATCATTGTCTTAATAATATATCCTATATTTGCATGTTTAAGATCCATGAATAATTTATTATTCTAAATGTCCATTGTCGATTAATGATATGGGAATATCATTAAACTAAGACAAATTTGAGTATTGGTTTAGAATATACTTGAAAGTATATTGATACGTAGTCATACCAATTTCACATGATATTCGATGAATTGAATATTGGACTTATCCCAATAATATGATTTAATATTTAATGTGAGAATCATATTTAAAAGTTATCCTCAGACTTGAGATACCAGATAAGTGTCATGGATGTAGTGCATTTTTGTGAAGCAATCTACCGCTCACCGTAACAGGGAGTTATAAGGGTTGTTTTCAGAAGTGTTGCAAAGTTCATGAGTTATTCTTGTAGTCAAGAAAGAATTTATTCATTCTGATTTGTTTAGAAGTTTAATACTGCTGGGCCCCTCGTAGGGTTGACAAAATGTTTGCATGGCCATGCCCAAAGTCTATCTGGAATACGTTCAGATGTTTTGGTAATTTTGTTCAATCATAAAGAAACGAGAAACAGAAATTTAATAAAGGAACTCACATCTTTATTAATGTGGTATTAGTAATGAAAGGATAATTATAATGATGAATCATTAAAGGTTTTTCCAGGAAACCTAGCTCGGATTGAACTAGGGGCATTGGAGTGTTGCAAGACGCTAACCAATGTCATTTTACTATTAATGGATATACGAGTGGGAGCTGTTAAATGTTACGTATAAACATTAATAGGTAAATGTCTAGGATCGAACCCGAGACCTCGGGATTGCACACTTTACAAACAAGAATAATGTAAAATAAATATATATGTATTAAATGTATTGAATATATATATATTTATAACACTTAATGGACTAAATGGTCGTTAGTTATTAACCGTATGGACTAACTATCGTTATTAAAGGAAGATAAGGACTAGAGTGAAACTTGGGAGTCAAGAAGGATCTAGAAACCCTTTGGGTTTGTCTAGGCCGGTCGACCCATACCCCATAGGGTCGATCCATGCTTGCTTTGTCTCCAAGTAATCCTCTAGTATATATACAAGGCCAAGGGTAAGACTTTGACAATCTTTTGTGCACACACTCTAACCCTAAAGTCTTTTCTTTGCTCCTTGTTTTCCTTGGCCGATCGGTTCACACCCCACAAAGGGTTTGGGTCGATTTTGGTTTAATCCAAAATTAAGTGTTTTTGTTTACTTGCAACAAACCTTTATTCGTTGGTAGTTTGTGTGTACAAGAACGAGGTAATTACTTACTTTAGTAATTATCAAGAGATCGATAAACAAAACGGTAAGGGGTTTATCATTGATCTAATTGTCCAAGAATCAAGGTTTATTTAAAGTGCATCGGGTACGTTTATTATTTATGTTTTAGTTAATATTTATGTGTTATACTTGATCCTAGCTTCCGCAATATGTGTTATTTGATTGTCAAACTCTAACAGTTCATACACATGTGTTCAAATTACCCAACTGAAATTAAGGGGTTAATGAAAACCCAACCACAAATCAATTATAAAGCCTCATTCAACTACAAATTATCCAATTAAAATTTAGACTGGCGAATGACGTTGATGGAGCGGCCAAATATGGTCACCTAAGGTTTTGTGTTTAAGTAAAAGAACGGTATAAAAATAACGTTAACAAAGTTTATGGGTTGAAGTTGAGTATAGGTTGCTAACTTTGTGTCCAATAACAGCTAAATTTTTTTTTAAATAAATAAACTTTTTTTTGGTTGTTATCGGATACAAAGCCGTTTATAATCTTTATATTAGTAAAATTGGTATTGAAAGCTTGATGGGTATTGTGGTATTTTTTTTAAAGTCCGTATATTATATTTGAACAAATGAGAAAGTATGAAACAAAATTTGAAAGTTGAATGGGTATTGTGCTATATTTTTGGGTTCGTATCTGATAATGACACAAATAAGAAAGTATGTTGCTATTACATGCAATTAATTTTTTTTTTACTAAATTCTTATGCGTGTCGTAATTATACCTTTTTAATGAACTGTATATAGAGTTATACTTGCTCATATGATAGCATAATTTATTAACCTAAAAACAATATGTGATTATAACTTATAAGCAGTGTTTTGAAACCTGGGTCGACCCGACCGGGTTAATCGGTTCGACCGGTTCCGGTAAAAAAAGGGTAAAAAAAACCCGGGTTAACTGGTTAGACCTGCCGGGTTTTGAGTGACCCGGGTCAACTCGGTTCTCGAAACCCGGCCGGGTTCCGTTTTTTCAAAAAATTTTAATAAAAACCCGGGTTGACCTGGTGGTCGAACCGGTTGACCCAGCGGTCGAACCGGTTGACCCGGTCAAAAAAATAAAAATAATAATAAATTGAAAACCGAGTTGACTCGGCGGTCCAACCGATTGACCCGGTGTCCGGTGACTCGACCGGGTCGATTTCGAACCCGGTTTTCAAAACATTGCTTATAAGTTTATAAACATAAGGGCATAAACTAGAAGTTATACCTTATATGAGAGTACTTTTCTGTTCTATATGATCAAAGGGTAAAGTGCAAAAATGGTCCCTAACGTTCCACAAAATTGTAAAAACGGGACCGAGACAAAAAGTAGCGCAAAAAAGCCACCCACGTTCCACATTTTCGCAAAATCGCCACTGAGAGCCCTTTTCCGTTAATTTTCCCGTTAAGTGCCTCGTAGTTGAGGGTAGTATCGTCATTTCACTGTTCATCGGGTACTAAGCTAGTGACACTGTAGCTTGAGGGACTAAATTTGCAAGCGATTGTTTGCCTTTTTTACAAACGGTACAATATCCACTCCCAGTTAAATATGAACGTTGCAGCACATCAAACTTTCACACTTTTCGAAATCCGGCAAAAAATATGGCTGTGATCTGTGACTGTGGGAAACAAGCAACAATCAAAACAAGCTGGACAAACAGGAACCCAGGACGACGATTCTACTGTTGTCCTTCATGTGGGTTTATTGGTTGGACGGATCCTCCAATGTGTTGCCGAGCAGTTGCTGTGATTCCTGGCCTGTTGAGGGCGAGGAACGAGCTTGAAGAAGAGTTGGAGGAGCAGGTGAGGTTGATGAGGGAGAAGGATCAGCGGATTAAGAAGCTCAACAAGTTTCTTATTTTTAGTTGGCTCTTTTTTTTCATTGCCATTAAGTTGCTTTAGGTGTGTTGACATCTTTCTGGGTTGTATCATCACAGGGTATAAGGTCATCCCTGGTGTGTATTGACCTTCATGTTAATAAAAAGTGTTTTATTTTAGCAGTATAGTGGGATCATCGTTGTTTTGGTTGTCCTTGTTATTATATGCAGTAAACTTGGTTTCTAGTTCCTTATCAACTTTGACTTACAAAAAGTCAAAACAACTTTGGGTCATTCGGTATACTTATGTAGTGGGCATGTTGGGTCATTCAATATACGTAAGTATATGATGATGGCAAACCAAAAATTGTGCACAACATAATACAACAAATAAGTATATGCTGATGGCAAACCACAAATTGTGCACAGCATTATGCAGCAAATAATGATGGTAAACCAAAATGAAAACAAATACCATTCCTGATTAATCAAGTCTAAAAAACAAATCACGTACAAATTATTGTCTAGAAGACAGAAACTCAGTTACACAATCCATACAGTCATTGTGTTAAAACACATAAACAAATAACCAACCAAAGGTTATTGCACCATCACAATTGTGTTGACTCACTTGGCGATTTTGGCTTTTCTCTTAATCCTACTCTTCCTTTGACCTCCACCATTCCCAGTAGATTGTGATACATGACTTGCTTATGTTCCAACTTGATGACTTGGCCCTCCTGCTACCTCACTTGCTTGTGTTCCAACTGGCTGGCTTGGCCCTACTCCCACCTCTGTTGCAGAAGATCCCACTTGCTGACTTGATCTTTCTTGTACCTCATCTGGTACTCCTTCCCTTCTTCTTGTCCCTTGGTTGCCTCTTCGTCCCGTACAAGCTCTCTTATTATGACCCTGCCCACCACATGCACCACATTTGACAGTCTTGCCCCTTTTTGACAGCTTCCCATTCTTGACCATTGATTTTTTCATAACCTGTTCAGTAATCTCATCCCTTGACACTCTTCTCTTCTTCCGTGGTCTCCCAATTGGAACATGGTAGTGAGGTGGCTTTAGTTCACTAGGGATAGGGCAATTGGGCCAAAAGTGTCGACCAGCAATTCCTTCAATCTTGTGTTGATACATCGCCCTCCATGTGGTTAACCAATAGCATTGGTGCACATAATCCTCTGGGATCACAACCATGTTGTCACTTGATTCCTTGCTGTGTTTAGCCATGTCGTTGATAGCCGCAACAACATGCTTACATGGAATACCAGTGAGTTCCCATATCCTACATGTGCATTCCATTTTCGGCATATTCACAACACATTGGTCACCCCAACCTCCCGCACACTGGTATGTATCCCCCCACTCCATAAAACCTTATACTTATTTGCTTCCTCCTTGATGGTTTCTAAAATTTTAGTTGCTGTTGGGGTTAAGAGACCTTCACATCTGTCTATTACATGCTGCACACTAACACTTCTCTTCACAAGATACTGCCTGATGTATTCCAAACAACCAATGATTGGTTGATCTCTGCCGCCCACTAACTTGCTATTGAACGATTCACATAAGTTGTTAAGAAGGATGTCACATTTAGCTCTCCCTGTAACCAATATATCAATTTCAACATCACTTTTAATCTTATTAATATTACAGATGACAGTCATAATATCAACATCACTTTTAATCTTATTAACATTACAGATGACAGTCATAATATCAAAATCATTTTCAATATTATTAATAATACAGATGAAAGTCATAATATGTGTATAGTGTACCTGAAAAATGTGACCTTGACCATGATGATGCTGGTATCTTCCTTAACCAGTCATAAGCTTTAGAGTCGATTGATTTTAGCTCTTCCATTCCTCTATTAAACTCAGGGATTGTTGATGCTCTGGCACACCTCCAAACAAGCTCCTTGATACTCTCCCCCTTAAATAACTGCTTCATGTTGTCATATATGTGTCGCACACAGAAGCGATGTTCAGCAGCAGGAAACAGTTCTGCAATGGCTGGTAATATTCCCTGTAGATTGGTACAAAACTTACTATGGTAATGAGGATTGAATTGGATTGGAAATCAAGTAACTGAATTTACACAATGTTTATACCTTTTGTCTGTCGGATATAAAGGTGAAGTTTGAATTTGGTTGCAAATCAAGGTCATCTCCAAGATTGCTAAGGAACCATAACCATGAACTCTTGGACTCAGTTTCAACCACTGCATAAGCAATTGGATAGAGGCCATTATTGCTATCGACACCAACAGCAGTTAAGACTTGACCAGTGTGATGTCCTTTGATAAACGCCCCATCCAGCCCTAGTATGTCCCTTCTGCCTGCTTTGTAACCTTTTTTCAATGCACCAATACAAACATAGATCCGTCTGAAAACCCTTGAAGAAACACTTGAATCAGGGTTTGCTTCAACTTGAATCTTCACAGTTGTATCTGGGTTTCTATTCTTCAATTCCAAAGCGTAATCCCTAAGACTGGCATATTGTTCTTCATGGTCGCCGTCAATTTGTTTCTGAGCAAATTCCCTTGCTCTTGATATCATTGTAGTCGGGACATCAAGGTGCAATTTTTCATTTATTTCCATTGCTATTGCAGCTGTCGGCGTTGTGCGGTCCCTAACAAGAATTTTAGCAACCTCGGATGAAAGGAATCGCGCAGTCAACAATTTAATTTTTCTTGTTTGTAGGAATTTATGTTCATCATTTAATGTTTTGACACTCCAACCCCTTTCATCACCCACTTTTGACACATGTAGGGACCATTCGCAAATGGCCTTGCTCTTTTTTTTGTAGGTTTTGGTACTTGCAAATTTGCCCTTTGACTGCGAAGAAGAAGCTGATGGTTGACAACTTCCTGTATCATTTCTGGCATAACCCACAACAGTCCCTCTATACATCGCTCGAATCCTTTATTGGTCACACTTTTCAATCCTAATATCTCTTCGGGACTCCAACGCATACATTCTGAGCTTATCTTTGATTTCCTTGGGGTGTTTAAATGTTTCTGTTACAAAAAACTCTCCCTTCTTGACATTCGCCCTACCCTCATACTCCTTCCTTATTTCTTTTAACCTTATCTTGCGCAGGGTGACAAATTTGTTATTATTGCCTTCTTCATCACTATGAAAATCATCATCAAAGTTATAGCCACTATCATGATCCGTATAATCCGCCATACACTCATCAGCTAACTTTGCTACATTCTCAAAGTGGGGATCAAAATCAAACTTAAAGTCTGTCATTTCCACTTGTGGCTCAATAGGGGCTGTCACATCATCCTCTTCATCTTCAAACTCAGACACATATACAACATGTTCTTCCTCGTTTACCTGCTGTCTTGAGGTGCCCACATCATCCCTTTCAACATCATCGATTTCAACATCATCCCTTTCCACATCATCCCTTTCCACTACTTCTTCTAAATCAACATAGTTTTTGTTGAGCTCTAAAACCACATCCTCACTCTGGTCAAGTTCTGCAACCATGTCTGTAATCAAGTCGTCTCCCACACCAACATTATCTCCAGGAATGGCAAATTGGTACAACTCCTCATCTGTATGTTGAGATTGTTGCTCAACTTGTTCTGGGCCATCAACTTGTTCTGGGCCATCAACGCCACTTACAGGTTGTTGCGCAGCATGAGTGTCTGTGTCACCAACAACTCGGCTTACATGTGGTTGCGCAGAAGGAGTGTCTGTAATCAAATCGTCTCCCACACCAACATTATCTTCAGCTTGTTGTTCTTGACCAGCAATCATAGGCATAGGTGATTGACCATTGGTACCATCAATTGAAGTCTCAGCTTGTTCTGGATCGATGGTAGGATCATTTGAAGGCTCCACCCGTACTTCATCCGTTATTTTACATTTTCGTCCTCTTTTGGGTCTTCTGCGTTTCATCTCAACATACACCTCAATCTCTCTATGCGTTGGAATCAAATCCAACATATCCATCACATCCTCATCCCTCTCCAACGGGAACAACCCAACATCCAACGTCTCGCCTGGTATCCTATAATAATAGCCTGCAACCCCACCTTTCACACCTATGTCAGCTACCAACTCTTCAAAGGCGTAAAAGCTAAACAAGTCATAATCCACACAATCATACCACGAAATAACTGGATCAACATACATCCTTCCTGGTAGTGGCGTAAATTTTCCACCGTGGGTTACTTTCAGAGTGAAGTAGGTCCGCTTTGATTCTGTATGCAAACAATAAACATCAACACACACACACACTAACAGCATGAAAAATCAACTTAATGTATAATCCACATCCTATTCGTACTGTTCATTACAATCACATACCACTGTAGATAAAAAAATCGATACAATTAACAATGCCCAAAACATACTGTAAAGTTGATGAAGATTAGGGATCAGGGACGATCGTTCGCGGTTTTTCCCAAATAAACTAACCATCTTCTTCAATTTTTCCCGGTACGGAAATCGTAATTGGAAACTTTAGGGCAAAAAATGCGATTGACTTTGGGCAAGGGAGTGTTTGGATCAGGGTATTAATGTGCTTGTTCGGTGGGTCTAATATTATTTTAGGCGGGAACCGTGAAATGACGATACTACCCTCAACTACGTGGCACTTAACGGGAAAATTAACGGAAAAGGGCTCTCAGTGGCGATTTTGCGAAAATGTGGAACGTGGGTGACTTTTTTGCACTACTTTTTGTCTCGGTCCCGTTTTTGCAATTTTGTGAAACGTGAAAGACCATTTTTGCAATTTACCCATGACCAAAAAAGTTACGGAATGAATATTGTTGCAATTTTAAATATTTTTTAACGCAGCTTATTCACCCACCTAGATACACCTAACATTTCAAACAATCTCGCACATATTTCACACATTACTCGAGCCCACAACCCCACTCTCATATTATTTTGACAAAGTCTTTGCTTTTTACAATTAGGATAATGTACATGAAGACAACCAATTTTAAACTTTTAACATATAAGTTTAAATGTCTCAACAAAATGATTTGGGAGGTCTTATTTATTGAAAATATACTCCGGTGACTTTAAACTTTTTTGATACATCAACTTGTCCCATTTAGCAATTTTCATTAAGATGATTTTCACCGCTATATGTGTCACATTACAAAAATCCTTTATCACATGTTCCTTACAAACTACATAATATTTTTTATAATGATGAAAAAAGTAATTTTTTTCACCCATTAAACCCGTTGAGTAATTTTACTATCTTATAATAGAGGAAGACTTACTTAATATAAAAACTCTTAAAATCCAGCAATCCAAGTTATATATAAAGCTAAAACTACAATTAACTAAAACACATCTTTTAACATTTACAAGTTTTTAAGTTCAAAGTACAACTAATTAAAATAGAAATACTAACATTAAATATAATAAATAAATTATTAAGTACATTAAATATAATTAATTAACTGGTCAATAAATACAATTAATGCAGTTATTAAAACACCTCTTACATAAGAAATATAAATGATCAAGCATATTGTATAACCAATTTAAACACAATTCCTGCATTAAATATCACCAATAAAAATAATAAAACACATTATACAAATATTCAAGCCCGAACGGGCAACGGGCAAAATGGGCTCGAGCCCGAACGGACACGAACTAACCAATATTCTTGATATCCGTAAATTTATTGTCAAAAAGAACATAATAAACTAAAATACATGATTCACCGGAAAATTTTATTTCAGGGTACCCGCTGCCGCAACGCGCGAGTACCCTGCTAGTTATTATATAATAGCACTTTCTATTTGACATCCAATTATAACCTATCTATAATATTTAAGGAGATACAACTAAACCCATCCCTTCTATATATTTACCTAACTACACGCACGTTTAAACTAACATGTCTCAAATTGTCACCTCTATTTACCGATAATAAATAGAAAAAGTATGTATTTTAAGTGCAAATATTGTTAACTTTTGTTATTTACTGATAATAAATAGAAAAAATATATACCTCATGCCTCTTTAGACGCTAAACAAAGATTGTAGACGACTTGGCTAAGCCCGGAAGGCCGGAACAAATTATACACTATCTAATAGAGCGTCGACCATGACGTAAATTTTGCGTCAGCAAGGCTTATTCGACTGCATTAGCCCAATCCCCCAATATCATTAGCCCATCTTTTTGCTGTTAACTTGCGGTCCATTTATAGAGAATTAATAAAAGTTGTTTATTTCTAGGAGTCTTCATATATACGTGTACATGACACATTTATTAGCAAAAAATGTCCTGCTACATAGTATGGCAACGGAAAAAAAAAAAAGTATAACGAACGAAAAAAAAACCGCAAAAAGATAGTAACTAAATCCGACAACAAATGACATCGGCCTACGAAAAAAAAGGCCCAAAAAAAACAATATTATACTGCTACCTACTTAGTCATTAGTAACGCCAAAGTAAATGGAGGTGTACAAAAAAAAAAAAAAAAAAACGCAAAAAATAGTAACTAAATCCAACAACCAACGACATCGACCTACGGAAAAAAACTTAACTAAATCCGATAACAAATAACATCGACAAAAAAAAAAAAAAAACAGACATTATTATACTGTTACCGGCCCAGTCATTAGTAACGCCAAAGTAAATGGAAGTACTATAAACCCATTCAAACAATAAAAAAATTATCCTACACTAACGTGCCCCTTTCGACCCTTTTGATACGCTAGACCCGGTTGCAGGACCTTATCCCTTATGTTTATTTCAACGCGTTGATGAATCTACAAATATGTCAGGAATATTCAACAACCTAGACCTCAAAACCATCCCTAAACTTTAAATAATGACGATATAAAATTTGAATTATCTCAAATATAAACAGACAGTTTTATTACCAAAAAATCTCCTACTACAATAATAATAATAATAATAATAATAATAATAATAATAATAAAATCCAGAATGCCTACTTGGCTTGGTATGAAGCCAAGCTGGCTGGCACCTTACGAAGTAGTATACTTATTTTGTTTAGTAGTAGGTGGCTTAACATACTCTTACTACTCGAGAGACAGGGTAGCACCCCCCATTCCGAAGTGACGAAAATGAAAAGCACAAAAAAGAAAGAAGAGAAAAAACTGGGAGTTGGCACACAGATTAGTTTGACAACGAGCAATTCGTTAGCGCTGACTGTAATCCAGTACACAAACGTCATATCATACACAGATACAGTCGAATGATCACTGCACCGCTGCAACGCGGCGGCCCGCAACCGTCCTCGTTCATATAAAACTGCAACAATATTACAATACTACAACAGAAGCTCCAGTAAATTGTTGAATCAGCCCAAGAAAAAATGAAGCTTGGCCCAAGAGTCACTAGCCAGATCCGACCCATTTCAAACATGGTCAAGACATTGAAGTTAGCAAGTCATTTATAGACACGTGGCTAGGGTTTTGTGAAAATTTCCTTATAAAAAAACATTGTTAAATTCACTTATAAATCTTACCTTTCTATTTTTATTCACTTATAAATCTTATCATATTTCATTTGTTAATTTTATGAATTAAGATTATTTGAGTATCAAACTTTTTTTACATATCAAGAGATCAATCTTCACATTTTATTTTTATTCGATCTAAATATCTAATGGATAAGATTAATCCTAACAATATAAAAAATCCGCTTTCATTTTTTTTTCAAATATTAATATCTTTCAAATCGTTAATCGTTAAGCGGAAAAAAATATATACCATTACGACGAGCATTTAATTATCTTTCTATAAATATGCACTTTGATATATTTTCGACAAATTTTTTTACGCTTATGTCAAAAAAAAGGTTTTTTTTTTTTTCGAAAGTAAATCAAAGTGTCTGTCTATAGAAAGACAATTAAATGCTCGTCGAGATGGTGTAATTATTTTCGCTTAACGATTAACGGTTTAAGAGATATTTAAATTATAAAAAATTTGTGAAATATTAAAATGCTTTTAATTTCAACAATTAATTTCTTTTTAGATGGATGGTGGGGATGAGTCCCTTAGTATGTAATAAAAGTTTGGTATTTAAAATAACTCTCCTCTAATTTTATAGTAGTAGTAGTGAATGTTCTATATTAATATGTTGTGTGGTTTTTAATTTTACACATGAGCACATCTTAGGGCTTGTTTGTTTAGTTTTTTTTTTATTAAGTTGTCAAATACTAGAATCAGATAACTTAGTTTGATCGATTCGCCATATTACTTCTGCTTGGGTTTATTATTTAAACGTTTAAAGAAATAATTAATTCATTAGTTAACTCTAAAACTATTATTGTGCAAACAAATAGGGAAAAGAAAGCAGTAATGATTATTTTTTATTAAACTTTTTACCTTTTGTAGAAGGACAATTATTTTATGATATATAATGTTATTTTTCATTTTCATATTTTGTTATTTGGGAATCTTACAAAAAAAAAAAGTTATACTCTCTCGGTCCCAAATTATTGTCTCTAGAAAAAAAAAATATAGTTTAATAAAAGTGAGGTCACTGCACTCTTCAACTAATCAAATATCACCACCCCTAATCTCTCTTTTGATATGTTGACAATTTGATACAAGAAGAGGAATACTGTTTTGGGACCCAAAATGAAAATAAGGACAATAAATTTGGGACGTAGTCAGTATGATTTTTCTATTTTTTAATTTTGCAGAAAATTTGAGTTGATTTCGTTATCAGTGTATTTAGAAAATTAGATAACATGTTTATGTAGCATTGTATTTTATTTATTAAAAAAGCGGATGATTTTGAAAATGATAAAGAAAACATAGAAGTATATATTTCGCTTTTCTGAAAATTATGTCTTAAAAGATATGAATATGAACATATTTTCTAATTCATTTAAAATCTATTTTTGATCTTTTTTCACTAGTGAGCTTGGTGCTATAAATATTGCATGTTTAATGAAAGTGAATTAATTGTTGCTACAATTGAAGATGAAGATTAAAGTGAGCTAAAAAAACAAAAAATATTTTGTAAGCGACATAAAGTACCACTTGATATCTAAATAATATAAAACTTTACGTTTTTAAATATTTTGTAAATAGAAACAAATCTCACGGATTAATCAAGTTATTTTTTCAAGAAATGAATAAAGTCGCTACATCCTAGAAAAGAGAGTAAATTACATGAATAGCTCATGTGGTTTGTGTTAACTTTTACGTATAGTCTTTTGACCTTTTCTCAGATTGAGATAACTTTGAAATTCTTTACACTAACTATCATTTGTCCAAACAAAAATTAAGCTTGACCAACAATACTTGACATCTGAGTTGTACACGCGAGTGATATTGCACTTTATCCATATACCCATTTCTTCCTTTTAACTTTTGACTAAATAAAAATAAAATATTATTATCTTTTCGTACATTTTATTAACACATTCTGCATCTTTGTCCCAGTTTTATTGTACATCTTCTCTTATAATATATCACAAAATAACTGTTAACTACCAAAAATAATAGTTGGATTTGTAATATCGCCTCCTATCAGGTGTATCTTTTAAAAATTCAGTTTTTCTTTTTAATTTAACTTTTGCTTATTCAATTTGTGGTAACTATTTTTTTTTTTGCTTGATGATACGTGAAAATTGCGCCCTCGCAACAGCTTTTACCTCTCAAGGGATCTCGAGAAGCTTACAACCCCCACCAGGAAGTGTACCTGATCGTTGTAGTATAGTATAGTGACAAGTACCGGGGGATTGATCGTTCAACTCAGGAATAATTTCACTAGGATTAGAAAGCCTACTAAACTAGGTCTTGAGGCGAGGGATGATTCTTTTTATATTTTTATGAAAGCAAATAAAATCTCGGATTTTAAAGGAGTGGGCAGAATTAGTTGCTAGCCAACTAACCCAATTAATCTAAAGATGCAATCAAAATAAAATAACAAAAATGAAAATAAAACTATTATACTAATGTGGTGGAAACAATGATAAGGAAAGTTGTGTTTACTTAGATTTCATTACTCCCTAGATATCTTTTACAGGTTGATTAATTTGTTACAATTGCATGGATGACAGGTCATATTCCTTAATACTAGTCGTAGGGCCGTGTACAATATTCCCTAACTCTATAAGATCCTACTTCACTCCTATGTCGAGCCGTTAGAAGCTCCTAACATGGGATCATTAGAATTCTCTTATGCATTAAATACTACCCAAAATCGTAGTACACCTCCGATCATGTTTCTTAAGACGTTCAAGCAAGTTACCAATGGAAGTCTGCCAGTTTTCTTAAGCCTAACATCGAATACAATCATCCGTAACAATTATAAACAAATAATCAACCCATAACTAACATCTAGGTTTCACTACATCTAAGCAAACACAATAAGATCTAGCCTAGCATGTTAAAGAGAAGACAAGCGTAAGATATAATCACACAATACATAGACATATTGAATGATTTGAATGAATACTTATCTTCAATTGAACATGGAAGAATCAAGGGGTTGAAACCCTTGAAAAGCTGTTAAAATTCGACCTAGGGTTTTTTTCCCTCAAATTTGCACCCTAATGAATGAAAATTGGAAAACTATATATAGACTTTACACTTTGACGGCGTCATGTATTAGCTCGTGATGCCGTCAACTTGCCGTCATGATGAAAATCGTATTGCCTAGATCCATTTGTGACGCCGTCATGTAAAAAATCACTCTGGGCCGTCATGTGTAATTGGACCCTGACGGCCTTGGTGACGCCGTCAGGCCATAAGCTTGAAAACTCTATGGGCCGTCACGTTATAAGTTCCACATCCACCTCTTTTGTAACTCTTGACGCCGTCATGTGTAGAGGCTTGACGCCGTCAGGTACTGTTCCCAGCAAGGAATTTTGAGACTTAGCCGTTTTCTTCACTTTTATGCTCCAAAAATGTCCAAAATGCTTCCTTTTCCAGATTTTTCTCCAAAAGTACCTAAAATGACAAAAGGAACGATTTAGGGCAATAATTGATCAAATAATCATGAATTTGGGCTTAAATGACCCCTTAAAAGCGGTACACCCTCATCAAATACCCTTACACTTGAGATTTGCTTGTCCTCAAACAAATGCGCTTTTATTCTAATCAAAATACAAGTTAGGGGTCATTTAACACTAATATAAAAGTAATTACAATAAATAATCGTTCCACTAAAAACCAAAAACAATCACGGAGGTCATACACTAGCACCTCACAAATAGTGTTTAGATACTCACATCTCTCGGGTGTAATAAAGTATATATGACAATAAGGAAATGGAAAACATCTCTCACTACCTATCATAGCAAATAGATTACCATAGGCTTGGGAAAGGATCAAACCTCCACCACTTGGCGTAAGCACCTAGGATAAAATATCAAAGAGGTCTTTTAAAGGGTTATAACGTTAGGTGTAGGGATATGGAAAACACGGTTTTGTTGGATAAAGGCAATATTTACTGGTGGCGAGTTAATCATCTTGGTTAATTACATGTACAATATGGCGTTGCTAAGCCAAGACTCGACTCGACTTAAACTAATAAATCAAAATTAACAAAAACATAAAACAAACATAGAATGAAACGGGATGATAGTCTGTATGGGCTTTTTTTTTTTTTTTTTTTTTTTTTTTTTTTTTTTTTTGCATACTCTCTTACCCTACCATCCAAAATAATACATAATAGGGAATGTACATTCCCCTTACACTTGAATTTTTACATATTTTACAATAAACTAATCTAATGACTCGAATCAAGATAATCAAAACACTTGGAGTACTTTTTAAGATTAATGCACATATGGGGTAATATAAGATGTTCTTCCCCATTACTCCATAACAAAAGTACTTTACCCATGAGTCCCAATCGTCCCAAAACAACAAGAACAATACCCGTGCGTTGCACGGGTAGACGATTTTTTTGTGATGTTCGCAATAAGTTAGAAAGAGTTAGAACATCTAAAAGTTGAAAAAAAACATAATCAACTGAAATGACACAATCTTTTGATAAGCATGCTTCAAACTACTAAACTCTGTGTTTATCACTTGTATATGGATTTTGACTATATCTTACACTTGCGTTGAACAAATTCTATGTAGCAAAAGAGCCAAAAAGAGAAATTTAAAATATCAATGGAAGGCTTTACATTTGTATTGATAAATATTGGTCGAAGGTAATAGAGGAATGCAGCTAGACAATACATTTGTATTATCCGGAGTGCCTCTATTTGGATCTTGGTTTTCATTTGATCGGTTCATTGTAATGATTATCTACAATTGGTATAATTTTTAGATTATACAGTATCATAATCTCATTCTCATATAATACATGGGGCATATGGATTCTATCCATCAAATAAACAAATTCTTGAAAAGAAAAGAGATGACACACAGTAGACTGCTAAATATTGGCATGCTTGGGTGGGTCAACTTGTTATGTTTGGCTATGTATAAACATATTTGTATGGAATTGAAATAGATGAGGATTAAAATATATCATCACTGATCAAGTTAGTAGTACATATACAATGACCTAATAAGGCTTTCGCTAATATGTTATCATGTTAGTAGTACATTGAGTGGATCGAGTGGTCACTCATTACCAAAGAAGTCTTTGCACATCATCATCAACAATTTCGTCACCAACAATTTCTTCACCAAGAATTTCCTGCATGCCACATAAATACAGTAACTAATATATTAAGTGAAATAAGCAAACATAAATACATCTAGGAAAATATTAAGTGTAAAAAAATTGACGAAATCAAAAATGAAGGAGCAATGTTACACTAATAGGGAGTGTTGCGTTTCGTCCTTCATTTGGTCCTTCATCAACAACTTCCTCATTGTTGTTGTTATCTTCTTCCTAAAGAGAAACACCTTCCCACTCAAAAAGATCCTAAAAATGTAAAAAACAAATCATTAGTCCAATAAGTTAAGATATAAAGTAAATCTTCAAGATTAATATTCGTACCACCTCGTCATCTGAATCTTCGATAACAATGACATCATCCCACTTTGAGTTCATCAGGTTGTTTTTACGTTTGCGTTGTTTCATCGCCGTAGGCTAATCAATGTGGAAAGGTAGTGCCTGAAAAGGTAAAAGAATGAATATAACTTTCACAACATACATATAAGAATTGAAGGAAATAAGGAGAACAAATTACCTGGTTTTGCTTGTTTACCATGTTTCTTGAACTTGGATGTTTATTGAACTTTTAGATGAGGATGAATAAAAAAATGGGATAGGCTCACTTATATATTGAATTGCTAACCAAAATGGCGCCTAAAGTTTACAAATTTGAAGTACCCAAAATTCTATGTAAGTTAGTTAAAAGTGGATATAAGTCATGTCACTATCACTTTTGTACTTATCCTACTTTCACTTTTATAAAACGTGGGTAAAATGAAGGTCACATGCAAACACCGGATATTTTGGATTAATTTATGTGGCCTAGATTCTTTTACTAAAGATCGTGCGGTTTTGAAAGCATGCCATGTCACATTTCTTTCTCTTTGTAGCGCCGGCAATATATAAGTAAAATATGTACAAGATATGACTCGACTTAGAAACCATGTAATCAATTAGATAATTAACTAAGGGTTTAAACATGTAACAATAATGCACTAAAGATGAGTGCATACACGGAAGGCTAAGGCGATTTGGTTGCACATTTGGGTGGGTTGTAACAAATTCTTCCTTTAAGTAAAATGTTTAAAGTTAGAAACGAAAAGATAGGCTCGGAGGGGTGTACTAGGGGTATCGTGTACTAAAAATGAGTACAACGCTAAGGTGTGGGAAAATTAATTGACTTTACTAGTCAAGTAATATGACTTAAATGGTCAAGTAATTATGATACGGGTTTAACACAAGGGTGATCCTAATGCCTCTTATCATGTAGTAAATCCTACTACACGAATGTAGTCTCACTAGCGGTCTCGGGATGCATCACTAACGCAAGTTCTAGAATCTAAATGCTACCGGTACACTCATAAGCACTAATAATGAATGCTTTTCCTATCAAATCTAAAGGCGAACCTCACATATTTGGGTGGAAAATTTTTCTGAATGGTACGGTTTTGTGCTCCTATCCATGAGAAGCTTGTTAAGGCTAAAGTTTCACTCCTAAATGTTGTAAAAAAATTTAAATTTGGCGCTAAAATTACACTAACAAGTATTTCTTTTAGTTTTATTACACACCTACCATCAAATAAACATACTCAAGTGCAATAGTATCCTATAAGGTATCATCATTTACCCTCCTCTTAAACTTAGGATGAACATTGTCCCCAATGTTCAATTAAAGAATGTAAAAGTAAAATAGGTAAAAGAATGAAAAAAAATACTCCCCTGATTCATTCGGTATGGATAGTATGTTAACAAGGTTAGATCTTCCTCCAAGAAAATGAACGTTCAAAGCTTCCCTTCAAGAAATATAAATCATCTTCTTGTCATATATAACTTGTTAAACCTAAGAAAACAATCAAGTCAACCTCACGTAAAATCGGTGGCAATCTATATATACTAACAAATCCTAGAAAGCAATTTAAGATATAATGCTTGTGGAATGAATGTTTGCAGATTTCCTGGAGTTTATAAAACTAAAGAATCAACAAAAACTTTTAAGACTCCGTTAGAAAAACAAAACTCGCAAAATTTCCAGAATTTTTACACGTGACGCCGTCAGGTGTTAATTCCTGACGCCGTCAGAAGTGACTTGCAGAAATCTTTATGTTAAGTTTCCGGAAAATTTCTGGAAAAACTTATGTCCTACTTCCTGAAAAATCCTGCAAAACATCATTATGACTCGATACAAGCATTTGACTCTAACAAATACTAATATACATGTTCATTTATTATTGTGTCGAATCAAGATCATTTTCGTTCTTCTAAACAAATTTGGAGTTTCCCCTTACACTTAGCTTTTGCAAAATACCTTTGTATGAAGTTAAGACGAAGTTAAACAACAAAATAAAGCATTTTCACAATTTAGTTTGAAACATGATCTACCAACAATAGAAATAAAGCATGCATACGGAAACAAATAACATCAAACAAATAAAAATCAAACAAATAAAAACACACAAAACATGGGTTGCCTCCTAAGAAGCGCTTTTCTTTATTTACGAGTCTTGTAGCTAGACTCAAGGTCATGGGCTATCCTATATGTGTGAGCTCCTCGTCGAGGACATCTTTGGGATCAAACTTAGGTTTCAACTTCCTATCGGTTTTCTTGGTACGGTATGACCTCTCAAACTTTTCTCCATCTGGATCATATAAAATCATCTTCATATGCCATGATCCATCACCTTCCTTAGGTGGCTTGTCCCAATTCCATTTACATTTATCCCTTTCTCTTTTCCACTTGTTCATCTCTAGGTTGATAGGCATTACGCTTAAGAACTCAATCATTTTCCTAAAGACTAGGGGATCCTCAAAAGGGTCTAGTTCCTCATCTCTAGCTATGAGTTGTTCCACCGAATGTGTTTTATCGATGAAATCTTTTTCTAGATAGAATGGGCATTGAGGTCCTATAAAGTTCCTTTCTATCCAAGGTCCATATCTAGATGGTTTCCTATTCATCTCTACCCAATGTGGTGTCGGTTCGTCCTCACAATCGTAGCTATGCTTCTTAACATCATAAACCGACCAAGTCTCACCATCTCCTACCGCTATCTTAGACTCCTTACAATCTATCATGGCACTAGCGGTTGCTTAAAATTCTCTTCCTACTAACAATGGGAATGTAGTATCACTAACAATATCAAGGACGTGAAAATCCGCTAAAATAGTTAATTTTCCTACGTGAACAACTACATCCTTGATCATTCCGACCGGGTGGGCAATACTTCCATCCGCTAGACCAATTAGTACTTCCGTCTCCTCTAACCTTCCTAGCTTAAGAGTGGTGAAAAGGGACAAGGGAATCAAGTTGAGGCTTGATCCTAAGTCGGCTAGTGTGTCGAAAGCTTCGGATTTTCCTATCTTACAAGGCAAAACAAATATACCCGGATCATCAAGCTTCTTAGGCAACTTGTTTAGAATGAAGGCGGTCCCATTTTTACCCAATTTAAGTTTCTCATATTTTTCTAGGAGGGCACTATAGTAGGGAGCACGGGCTAAGACATCAATGACGGGGCGTTCAAGGTGGAGCTCCTTGAATTCATCGTCAAGGTCTTGTGTAGGAGGTGTTTCAACTATGTTATTGACCGATTTAATATCAGATGTTTTGTTCAATTGGTCCTTTTGAAGAATTTGGGTTTGCTTGAAACACGTGCTCATTGCTTTAACCGAATAGTATTGTGGACAAGAAGTAGGTGACGAAACCGATGATATGGCATTAACGTTTAGTTTCGGGTTCTTGACCGTGTCGCTTGGGAGTGCCCCCATTTCTCGGTCATTGAGAACTTTCAACAATGTGTCAATTTTATTGGTCATCTCACTTTGTTTTTGTTTGAAATCGGCTTCAAACTTAGATATGCGAGCTTCTTGAGATGCCATAAATTTGGACATCAATCCTTCAAGATTATTAGTACTACCATAGTTGTTAGAAGGATTGTTGTTGAAAGTACGGTTAGAAGGTGGACCGTTGATTGTCGTCAAAATCAATTATTATAATATAGTAGTATAGTATCGAAATGATCCGCACAAAATACGGATCACCCGAGTCGTTTCCGAATGAAGGTGAATGGAATCAAGGAATATTGATTCGTGTAAATCGTGAATTGAAAAGTGATGAAAGTGAAAATAGTAATCAAGTAATTAGAAGAATAACAATCAAACACAAACTATGCAAATAGTACAAGCTAGGTATTCACTAAAGTTGAATACGTAAAAACGAAAATGTAAACGCGTTTATTAAAACGTAACTTTAATTGAAAAATTCCAACAAACGTGAAACAATTTTCTAAAAATCTTAATCTAATAAAATGAATTTCCAGAAAAAAAAAAATTATTTTTTTTGACTTTTCTTTTATTTTCTATAAATTTATTTTGCCTTTTTGTATTTTTTAAATGAATTAAAAATTAAGGAAAATAGAAAAATAAAAGGGAAAAAATGAAAATTAATTTCTGAAAAATCTAAAATATTATAAAAGAATTTTTTAAAATATTTTTGTATTTTTTATGGCTTTTTCAGATTTTTTATGGATTTTTGTTTATTTAAAAGTATTTAAAAATGATTAAAATCAAAGAAAAATTAAGAAAAATATCAAATCAACTTGGAAAAAAACTGAAAAATTACCAGAAATTCTAAAATAATAAAATGAACTTGGAGAAAATTTTTGAAACAAAAATAAGCTGATTTAGTGCTCTTTTAGGTCAAACTGCTTATTCACAAGTGCTTAATTATAAGCACTTGTGACCAAATCTCTATGATACTTAAAACTCAAATGAATTATGATCTAATATGCTCAGAAATTTAGAATTACAACTCTTAATAAGCGCAGGAACTCAGATTAGTAGCAAACAGTTGAAAATATGCTATGCAATAAGCTCAACAGCAAACAGTAGTGGAATACAATAAGCCAGAAACATGTAATCTAACAAACTCACTAAAGTAACATCAAATAAGCTCAGTAACAATCTCAGGTTCACAGATATAAGCTCAAATCACAATAGCAGGCCTCTATAACCAAACAGACACTCTGTCTCAAAGCCACCAATAGACAGAAGCTATAAGCTATCAAAATAAGCTTCAAAGTACCAACTCTAGGGGGCAAAAGCTCTATTGAACAACTGAGTTACACAATCAATCAATATCTCTGTCACAACTAATCATTAACTAATCTAAAATTGATCAACAACAGCAGCTAATGAGCCACAAATACTGATTTTAGTTGACCTTTTAATGATCACTAAACTTTGACTAACATGAATTTTAGCAACTAAATTCTACTATTAATCTAATGTATTAAGCTATAATTAATCTAGTTTAAGCTATAACTAATTATAATGCAACTATTAGCTTTGTTTCACTAACAAATTAATACCTAAAACTAGTTGTGTATGCAATTAACTCTAACTTAGACTTAATATGAGCTACACTACTGATTTAATGATTTAAAGCTCAATTTCTACACTAGTAAAACCTGTGTGAGACAGAGATCAAGCAATCCAAATTCAATTCCACTCAGCACCAATCTCATCCAAAAACTCCCTCAATGTAACAGTAAAAACTTATTATGATGAAACAGATCTAAAATCTCCAATTCATGTATCCAAATCAGTCACTAATCATTTAATGATCCAAAATCTACTATCATAAACTATTAGATCCAACAGTTAAGCTAAATCACTAGTCTACACCAAGTCAGATACTCAAATAGCAAATGAATACAATTCTACAAACTCAATCTATCAACTACAATATCTATTAAAACATCTCTACAATAACAATCAAACTCAGAATAAACTACAACATTATAGCAACTATTATCAATGTAACAGTAAAACCACTTCAAATCAGAAACTAGTACTTACAAATCTTTTTAATCCAGCCAAACAGGATTGATTCACTTAGCTAGCCTATCTCTAGGATAGGCAAAGACCTTCCAAATCTGTCCAAACTTATCCACAACACCACAGATCTCCAATGAATCACTTCCTTTGACTTTTGTTGACCGAGTATTCTCTTATAGAATTTGTAATAAAATCAGATCCACAGCAAGCTAATGAGCTTGAATGGATTGAATGAAAACTGAAACAGCTTATTTGAAAACTTATCAAACAAATTGAAAACTTATTTTTTTATTTTTCTATTATTTTATGATTTTTATATATTTTCTGAAAAATGATTAAAGTTGAATCATAAGAAAAACTGATTAAACTAAATAGAAACTAATATTAAACTGAATATAAAAGATATTAAAACAAATAAGCAGAATGAAAATAGTAATAAGCTGATTGAGATTAGAGAAAAATTGAAATCTTATTAAAACTATAAAGTGAACATTGCATTTACTAGTCTAGATACATTCTACTGAAAATTTAACAGAGCTTCGCTACTAAATAAAACTACTACTTAATGAGCTATAAACTAGTCCTATTTATAGGAGAGGAGGAGAGGTGAGCTCACGGATTGCCAAGCTGGCAATCCGTGTGAGTTGTGTTTCCTTGGAGCTCCTCATAGCCGCTTGATCATTCCAATCATTTCCAAACCAATAATAGCCCTTAGATCACTCCAATATGACGCGTTCAATCCAATAGCATGTCACCACGTGTCCTGTTTGTGCTTCTTGGATACTCTGACGCATGCTGACAACTCTGATACTTCTAGAAACGTACTTGATTGTACCAATTTGCCCTTAATGACGGTAATTGATGGGACGGGTAAGTTTGGGTTCTTGAGACCTGGTAAAGAAATGAATTGGGGGTGAATTTGGGGTGGGGTAATATTTAATAAGATTGTTTGACCGATGTTTTGACCTTTGACCCTTCTTAATATTTTGACCGTGGGTTTGATTGGGTCGGGTATGGAAAGGTTGGGTTTGGGCTTTTTGATTAGATTGGGCCTTTGGTATAACTTGGACCAGGCTTGTGTAGTTTATTTTTCAGCTTTAGTAGTAATATATTTCAAAGACCAATTTTGTAATTTGCTGAAAACCAAGGACTGATTTTGCCTGAATTCCAAAGTATCTTTCAAGGACAAATTATGATCATTATGATTCCCAAGGGTTGACTTTGACTTTTTCTTCAATACTTTCCAAGAGGGACTGAATATGTCAACTTTCAAAGTGCAGGGACCATTGTTGACATTTCTTCAAACTTCACACAAGGATCATTATTGCTCATTTATCAAACTCTGAGGACTTTATAAGCTCAAATTGATTTCCAGCTTGACTTTCTGACTCTTTCTACTCTCGTGCTCGTTTTTACCGGGTTTTTGTCTGTTTTTCATCTTTTTACGATATATCCGTACCTGCACGTTCACAAACATAAAAACACACATTCTTTGGCATTTGTTAGCATAATTAGTCTATTTGGGTCAGTTTTTGGATATGAAAAGGTATGTGAATTAACACATACCAAAATCCCCCAGACTAAGGTATTGTCGTGTCCTCACGCAATGTGATCAATTCACGCTTTTGGGATAAATAATTTCATAACTCTTCCTACTAACTTTGTAAAGTAGCAAGGAGGTTCAAAAGAAGTAATAAATTCATTTATTCCCGCAAACGCTCCGTTTTCCAAATTTTTCCTTTTATTCCACTTTCACTTCTATTTTTGTACTTTTCATACTTCATACTTGTGACGGTTTGTTGAACTTTCATTATTTTGCAATAATTTTTAGGGTCAACGAGTAGAAACACTTCTTATTAAAAAGTGACCACACGGATAAAAATCGTCATCCTTAATTTTTCACGAGCTCCCAAACTAAGCGTACAAACGAGATCACAGCTTATCTACAAGTTAGATGCTAACACTACTCATAAAAGTTACTTGTGGAAACTCCTTACTCCCATGTCCTAAGTTTTTGTATCTCAATATTTTATTTTTGTTGAGAAATGAATTGCTTCATATTTTCTCGTTTCAATACTTTTTAGTCCGATAGTGACACCTAAGTTTGAACGATAAGTAGTTTTTCATTTTCTCTCAAGAACCACTGCAATAGAAATTCGGTCCACATCAAGGAATTTTTGGTACATACAATATCATATATAAGTTGTGGAGTACTACACGTGCACCTCATGTGTCCAATTCAAAATCATCCACATGCACCTCACGCGCCAACAACTTATTTACATTCAAGCTCTTATTCATCATAACTTTCAACTTTCACTTTTTTTCATTTTTTTACTTTTTCACTTTTTTCATACTTTCTCATATTTTCACTTTTTTCTTTCTTGATTTTTTTCTCATAACATCAATGGAAGCTTATCGGGTAGCTCCAAAACCACATACATCATCAACTTTTGACTTTTGATTTTTCTCATTTTTGCTCTTATTTTTGATGTTCCTTGATATGTACCCAACTTCTAAAGCAAAGATTCTCTTAAGAAAATAAAAAACTAAATATTATCCAAACCTAAATACCACTAATTAACCTAGAACATTTATTATATATCGGTGACGTATATTATGAGAATAAAAAGCCACAAGTACCTCTCATGAGCTCTAAAGAGAACCAGTACTCCACGTTTAGCATCTGACTTCTAAATAAACTCTATCATTTCTCGCTCTTCGCAATTTAAGATTCCAAATAATGAAACCAGCGAATACTTAGCCGATAATCAGCCACGCATATATAAAGTCAGTTACGGAAACTTGCAAATTCTAGAAGAAGAATTCGCCTTTTCTAGCTCCTTATGTAAAAGACTAGCGAAAGCTTTTAAGCTGCGCATGTATAAAGTCAAGTACGGGAACTTGCAGATTCTTAAGAAAGAATTTGAATTTTATAGCTCCTGGTGTACAAGACTAGCACAAGCTTATGTGATTACCATTGGTTAAGGGAACAAGCTAGGGCACAACATGCCCGGTCAAGTCAAAATATTTATTGCTACTCTCGCCAGCTGGAAAGTCAACAAGGTGTCAAAACACTTATTCAAACTTTTTTATATTTTTGCACAACTTTTTCAACTTTTTCTCATTTTTTTTGTGATTTTTCATGACATTTTCATTGATTTTTTCTTCAAAATTTTTGAAATTTTCAATTTTTCAATTTTTTTAATTTTTGGTGGAAAAACGGAGTTGCAAGAGTACATGACATGGTGAAAAATGCAAGGTCAAATCGAATCAAAGATTCACCCTCCCCCAGACTAGAATTAAACATTGTCCTCAATGTTTTATGGGTAAAGGCAATCCTAACAAAATTCTAGGGCCATTTATTAATTATGCCAAAGAAAACGTTAGCCGATAAGATTCACGGATATAGGATTTCCAAAAGCATCGATGAAATGAGACTCGAGTGGAGAGAAGATTACGAGCACGAGAATCATCATAAATCGCGGACAATCCTAACCAAACATCACAAACAACCACGGAACACAAGAGTAGAAGAGGCACCCCCTCCTCACGTTATTTGTTAGAAATAAGAAAAATAAGAAGATGAAATTGGATAAGCATGGGTTGCCACCCACGAAGCGCTTTGTTTTTGATTTCCGAGTCACGTAGCTTGACTCGATCCCCGAATCCAATCGTCCTTGGGGAAAATCTGGAGATCCGGGACTACCATGGTTGGTACATCCCCTCTGAAATAATGTTTCAAACGGTGACCATTCACCTTAAAGTTGGGACCATCGGGTTGAGATAACTCAATGGTACCATAAGGGAATACTTGTGTTATGGTGAATGGTCCAGACCAACGGGTTTTAAGCTTACCCGAGAAAATCTTCAAACGAGAGTTAAAAAGAAGCACTTGATCTCCAACGTTGAAAACGCGGTCTTTGATCTTGGCATCATGAAGTCTTTTTGTTTTCTCTTTATAAATCAAAGAATTCTCATAAGCTTGATCACGTAATTCGACTAACTCATTTAATTGAACTTTTCGGTGATCACCCGCGGTTTTTAAGTCAAAATTGGTATGTTTTAAGGACTAGTAGGCCTTGTGCTCAAGTTCTAGGGGCAAATGACAAGCCTTCCCGTAAACCAGCTTATAAGGAGTACACCCAATGGGTGTTTTGTAAGCGGTCCGGAAAGCCCATAAAGCATCGTCTAGTTTATCAGCCCATGAGGCACGGTGCTCTCCTACTGTCCTTTCTAATATCCCTTTAAGGCTACGATTAGAGACATCCACTTGACCACTAGTTTGTGGATGATAAGCCGTAGAAAGACGATGTGTGACACCATATTTAAGCATTACTTTGGCAAATTGATCATTGCAAAAATGGGTCCCACGATCACTTATGATGTCTCGAGGTGCACCAAATCGGGCAAAGAGACTTTTTAAGAATTTAACAACTACTCGGGCGTCATTGGTGGGGAGCGCCTTCGCTTCAACCCATTTGGACAAATAATCGACGGCCACGAGAATATACTTATTTCCTCTTGATGACGGGAATGGCCCCATGAAATCGATGCCCCAAACGTAAAAAATTTCACAAACTTGAATAGCATTTTGTGGCATTTCATCTTTTTGAGAAATTTTCCCTTGACGTTGGCAAGAATCACATGATTTCACCAATTCATGGGCATCCCGATAAATCGTCGGCCAATAGAAGCCGGAATTAAACACTTTCTTTGCGGTAAAATTGACACCATGATGTCCCCCCGTGGGTCCACTTTGGCATGCCTTAAGAATTTCAACGGCTTCCATACCGTGAACACACCGCCGGATTACTTGATCCGCACAGACTTTGAACAAATAGGGATCGTCCCAAAAATAATGTTGTACATCTTTAAAGAATTTCTTCTTTTGTTGGGACGACATCCCTTTCCTAATGAAATTCCCCGCATGGTAATTCGCAAAATCGGCGAACCATTGGGTACTTTGGTCAATTTTAGTCACACTCCCAAGTGTCTCGAGAGGAAATGTGATGAGTGGGAATCACACCAGGCTTTACCTCTCGAGGGATCTCGGGAAGCTTACAACCCCCACCAGGCAGTGTACCTGATCGTTGTAGTATAGTATAGTGACAAGTACCGGGGGATTGATCGTTCAACTCAGGAATAGTGTCGCTAGGATTAGAAAGCCTAAAAACTAGGTCTAGAGGTGAGGGATGATTCTTTTTTGTATTTTTTATATTTTATAAAAGCAATTAAAAATCTCGGTTTTTGGAAGAGTGGGCGGAATTAGTTGCTAATCAACTAACCCAATAACTAAGATCCGATCAAAATAAAATAACAAAAATGAAAATGAAATCTAATTAAACTAGTGGTGTGAACAATGATAGGGAAAGTTGTGTTTACTTAGGTTTTATTACTCCCTAGATATCTTTTACAGGTTGATAGTTTGTTACAATTGCATGGATGACGGGTCGTATTCCTTAATACTAGTCGTAGGGCCGTGTACAATATTCCCTAACTCTATAGGATCCTACTTCATTCCTATGTCGAGCCGTTAGAAGCTCCTAACATGGGATCATTAGAATTCTCCTACGCATTAAATACAACCAAAAATCATAGTACACCTCTGATCATGTTTCTTAAGACATTCAAGCATGTCACCAATGGAAGTCTGCCAGTTTTCTTAAGCCTAACATCGAATACAATCATCTGTAACAACTATAAACAAACAATCAACCCATAATTAACATCTAGGTTTCACTACATCTAAGCAAACACACAAGAGATCTAGCCAAGCATGTTAAATTCAAGACAAGTGTAACATATATTCAAACAACACATAGACATATTGAATGAATTGAAAGAGTACTTATCTCAATTGAACATGAAAGGTTTCAAAGGGTAAAAACCCTTGAAAAAGCTGTAATATTCGTGCTAGGGTTTCTCCAAAGTTACACCCTACTTGTTCCTCTCTAACGAATGCAAATTGCAAAACTATATATAGATTTTACAGGGTGACGGCGTCAAGAAGGAAATTCTGACGCCGTAAACTCGCCCCCCCCCCCTATAATGAAATCGGATTGCATAGATCCACTTTTGACGCCGTCATGTGTAATATTACTCTGGGCCGTCACTCATATTTGGACCATGACGGCCTTGGGTGACGCCGTCATGTCCATAGTGTAAAACTCTTCTGGATCGTCACGGAATTTATCCACTTCCACCTCTTGTATTACTCTTGACGCCGTCACTTGAAGACTCTTGACACCGTCAAGTACTGTTCCCAGCAAGGAAAATTAAGACTTTGCCGTCTTCTTCACTTTTATGCTCCAAAAACGTCCAAAATGCTTCCTTTTCCAGAATTCACTCCGAAAGTACCTAAAATGACAAAAGGAACGATTTAGGGCATTATTTGAACAAATAAATTCGAATTCGGGCTTAAATGACCCCCTAAAAACGGTTCATTTTTCGCCTCATCAAATACCCTTACACTTGAGATTTGCTTGTCCTCAAGCAAATGCGCTTTTATTCTAATCAAAATACAAGTTAGGGGTCATTTAACACTAATATAAAAGTAATTACAACAAATAATCGTTCCTCTAAAGACCAAAGACACGCACGGAGGTCATACACTAGCACCTCACAAATAGTGTTTAGATACTCACATCTCTCGGGTGTAATAAAGTATATATCACAATATGGAAATGGAAAACATCTCTCACTACCTGTCATAGCAAAATAGATTACCATAGGCTTGGGAAAGGATCAAATCTCCACCACATGGCGTAAGCACCCAGGATAAACTATCAAAGAGGTCTTTTAAAGGGTTATAACGTTAGGTGTAGGGATATGGAATACACGGTTTTGTTGGATAAAGGCAATATTTACTAGTGGCGAGTTAATCATCTTGGTTAATTACATGTACAATATGGCGTTGCTAAGCCAAGACTAGACTCGACTTAAGCTAATAAATAAAAAACATAAAATGAACATAGAATGAAACGGGATGGTAGTCCGTATAGTCTTTTTTTTTATTTTATTTTATTTTATTTTATTTTATTTTATTTTATTTTATTTTGCATACACTCTTACCCTACCATCCAAAATGATACATCATAGGGAATGAAAATTCCCCTTACACTTGAATTTTTATATACTTTACAATAAACTAATCTAGTGTCTCGAATCAAGATAATCAAAACACTTGGAGTACATTTTAAGATTAACGCACATATGGGGGTAATATATGATGTTCTTCCCCATTACTCCATAACATAAGTACTTTACCCATGAGTCCCAATCGTCTCAAAATAATATGTACAAGATATGACTCGACTTAGCAACCATGTAATCAATTAGATAATTAACTAAGGGTTTAAACAAATAACAATAATGCACTAAAGATGAGTGCATACACGGAAGGCTAAGACGATTTGGGTGTACATTTAAGTGGGTTGTAACAAATTCTTCCTTTAAGTAAGATGCTTAAAGTTAGAAACGAAAAGATAGGCTCGGAGGGGTGTACTAGGGGTTTCGTGTACTAAAAATGAGTACAACGCTAAGGGTGTGGGAAAAATTAGTTGACATTACTAGCCAAGTAATATGACTTAAATGGTCAAGTAATTATGATACGGGTTTAACACAAGGGTGATCCTAATGCCTCTTATCATGTAGTAAATCCTACTACACGAATGTAGTAAATCCGCTAGACCAATTAGTACTTCCGTCTCCTCTAACTTTCCTAGCTTAAGAGTGGTGAAAAGGGACAAGGGAATCAAGTTGAGGCTTGATCCTAAGTCGGCTAGTGTGTCGAAAGCTTCGGATTTTCCTATCTTACAAGGCAAAACAAATATACCCGGATCATCAAGCTTCTTAGGCAACTTGTTTAGAATGAAGGCGGTCCCATTTTTACCCAATTTAAGTTTCTCATATTTTTCTAGGAGGGCACTATGGTAGGGAGCACGGGCTAAGACATCAATGACGGGGCGTTCAAGGTGGAGCTCCTTGAATTCATCGTCAAGGTCTTGTGTAGGAGGTGTTTCAACTATGTTATTGACCGATTTAATATCAGATGTTTTGTTCAATTGGTCCTTTTGAAGAATTTGGGTTTGCTTGAAACACGTGCTCATTGCTTTAACCGAATAGTATTGTGGACAAGAAGTAGGTGACGAAACCGATGATATGGCATTAACGTTTAGTTTCGGGTTCTTGACCGTGTCGCTTGGGAGTGCCCCCATTTCTCGGTCATTGAGAACTTTCAACAATGTGTCAATTTTATTGGTCATCTCACTTTGTTTTTGTTTGAAATCGGCTTCAAACTTAGATATGCGAGCTTCTTGAGATGCCATAAATTTGGACATCAATCCTTCAAGATTATTAGTACTACCATAGTTGTTAGAAGGATTGTTGTTGAAAGTACGGTTAGAAGGTGGACCGTTGATTGTCGTCAAAATCAATTATTATAATATAGTAGTATAGTATCGAAATGATCCGCACAAAATACGGATCACCCGAGTCGTTTCCGAATGAAGGTGAATGGAATCAAGGAATATTGATTCGTGCAAATCGTGAATTGAAAAGTGATGAAAGTGAAAATAGTAATCAAGTAATTAGAAGAATAACAATCAAACACAAACTATGCAAATAGTACAAGCTAGGTATGCACTAAAGTTGAATACGTAAAAACGAAAATGTAAACGCGTTTATTAAAACATAACTTTAATTGAAAAATTCCAACAAACGTGAAACAATTTTTTAAAAATCTTAATCTAATAAAATGAATTTCCAGAAAAAAAAAATTATTTTTTTTGACTTTTCTTTTATTTTCTATAAATTTATTTTGCCTTTTTGTATTTTTTAAATGAATTAAAAATTAAGGAAAATAGAAAAATAAAAGGGAAAAAATGAAAATTAATTTCTGAAAAATCTAAAATATTATAAAAGAATTTCCTAAAATATTTTTGTATTTTTTATGGCTTTTTCAGATTTTTTATGGATTTTTGTTTATTTAAAAGTATTTAAAAATGATTAAAATCAAAGAAAAATATCAAATCAACTTGGAAAAAAACTGAAAAATTACCAGAAATACTAAAATAATAAAATGAACTTGGAGAAAAATTTTGAAACAAAAATAAGCTGATTTAGTGCTCTTTTAGGTCAAACTGCTTATTCACAAGTGCTTAATTATAAGCACTTGTGACCAAATCTCTATGATACTTAAAACTCAAATGAATTATGATCTAATATGCTCAGAAATTTAGAATTACAACTCTTAATAAGCGCAGGAACTCAGATTAGTAGCAAACAGTTGAAAATAAGCTATGCAATAAGCTCAACAGCAAACAGTAGTGGAATACAATAAGCCAGAAACATGTAATCTAACAAACTCACTAAAGTAACATCAAATAAGCTCAGTAACAATCTCAGGTTCACAGATATAAGCTCAAATCACAATAGCAGGCCTCTATAACCAAACAGACACTCTGTCTCAAAGCCACCAATAGACAGAAGCTATAAGCTATCAAAATAAGCTTCAAAGTACCAGCTCTAGGGGGCAAAAGCTCTATTGGACAACTGAGTTACACAATCAATCAATATCTCTGTCACAACAAATCATTAACTAATCTAAAATTGATCAACAACAGCAGCTAATGAACCACAAATACTGATTTTAGTTGACCTTTTAATGATCACTAAACTTTGACTAACATGAATTTTAGCAACTAAATTCTACTATTAATCTAATGTATTAAGCTATAATTAATCTAGTTTAAGCTATAACTAATTATAATGCAACTATTAGCTTTGTTTCACTAACAAATTAATACCTAAAACTAGTTGTGTATGCAATTAACTCTAACTTAGACTTAATATGAGCTACACTACTGATTTAATGATTTAAAGCTCAATTTCTACACTAGTAAAACCTGTGTGAGACAGAGATCAAGCAATCCAAATTCAATTCCACTCAGCACCAATCTCATCCAAAAACTCCCTCAATGTAACAGTAAAAACTTATTATGATGAAACAGATCTAAAATCTCCAATTCATGTATCCAAATCAGTCACTAATCATTTAATGATCCAAAATCTACTATCATAAACTATTAGATCCAACAGTTAAGCTAAATCACTAGTCTACACCAAGTCAGATACTCAAATAGCAAATGAATACAATTCTACAAACTCAATCTATCAACTACAATATCTATTAAAACATCTCTACAATAACAATCAAACTCAGAATAAACTACAACATTATAGCAACTATTATCAATGTAACAGTAAAACCACTTCAAATCAGAAACTAGTACTTACAAATCTTTTTAATCCAGCCAAACAAGATTGATTCACTTAGCTAGCCTATCTCTAGGATAGGCAAGGACCTTCCAAATCTGTCCAAACTTATCCACAACACCACAGATCTCCAATGAATCACTTCCTTTGACTTTTGTTGACCGAGTATTCTCTTATAGAATTTGTAATAAAATCAGATCCACAGCAAGCTAATGAGCTTGAATGGATTGAATGAAAACTGAAACAGCTTATTTGAAAACTTATCAAACAAATTGAAAACTTATTTTTTTATTTTTCTATTATTTTATGATTTTTATATATTTTCTGAAAAATGACTAAAGTTGAATCATAAGAAAAACTGATTAAACTAAATAGAAACTAATATTAAACTGAATATAAAAGATATTAAAACAAATAAGCAGAATGAAAATAGTAATAAGCTGATTGAGATTAGAGAAAAATTGAAATCTTATTAAAACTATAAAGTGAACATTGCATTTACTAGTCTAGATACATTCTACTGAAAATTTAACAGAGCTTCGCTACTAAATAAAACTACTACTTAATGAGCTATAAACTAGTCCTATTTATAGGAGAGGAGGAGAGGTGAGCTCACGGATTGCCAAGCTGGCAATCCGTGTGAGTTGTGTTTCCTTGGAGCTCCTCATAGCCGCTTGATCATTCCAATCATTTCCAAACCAATAATAGCCCTTAGATCACTCCAATATGACGCGTTCAATCCAATAGCATGTCACCACGTGTCCTGTTTGTGCTTCTTGGATACTCTGACGCATGCTGACAACTCTGATACTTCTAGAAACGTACTTAATTGTACCAATTTGCCCTTAATGACGGTAATTGATGGGACGGTTAAGTTTGGGTTCTTGAGACCTGGTAAAGAAATGAATTGGGGGTGAATTTGGGGTGGGGTAATATTTAATAAGATTGTTTGACCGATGTTTTGACCTTTGACCCTTCTTAATATTTTGACCGTGGGTTTGATTGGGTCGGGTATGGAAAGGTTGGGTTTGGGCTTTTTGATTAGATTGGGCCTTTGGTATAACTTGGACCAGGCTTGTGTAGTTTATTTTTCAGCTTTAGTAGTAATATATTTCAAAGACCAATTTTGTAATTTGCTGAAAACCAAGGACTGATTTTGCCTGAATTCCAAAGTATCTTTCAAGGACAAATTATGATCATTATGATTCCCAAGGGTTGACTTTGACTTTTTCTTCAATACTTTCCAAGAGGGACTGAATATGTCAACTTTCAAAGTACAGGGACCATTGTTGACATTTCTTCAAACTTCACACAAGGATCATTATTGCTCATTTATCAAACTCTGAGGACTTTATAAGCTCAAATTGATTTCCAGCTTGACTTTCTGACTCTTTCTACTCTCGTGCTCGTTTTTACCGAGTTTTTGTCTGTTTTTCATCTTTTTACGATATATCCGTACCTGCACGTTCACAAACATAAAAACACACATTCTTTGGCATTTGTTAGCATAATTAGTCTATTTGGGTCAGTTTTTGGATATGAAAAGGTATGTGAATTAACACATACCAAAATCCCCCAGACTAAGGTATTGTCGTGTCCTCACGCAATGTGATCAATTCACGCTTTTGGGATAAATAATTTCATAACTCTTCCTACTAACTTTGTAAAGTAGCAAGGAGGTTCAAAAGAAGTAATAAATTCATTTATTCCCGCAAACGCTCCGTTTTCCAAATTTTTCCTTTTATTCCACTTTCACTTCTATTTTTGTACTTTTCATACTTCATACTTGTGACGGTTTGTTGAACTTTCATTATTTTGCAATAATTTTTAGGGTCAACGAGTAGAAACACTTCTTATTAAAAAGTGACCACACGGATAAAAATCGTCATCCTTGATTTTTCACGAGCTCCCAAACTAAGCGTACAAACGAGATCACAGCTTATCTACAAGTTAGATGCTAACACTACTCATAAAAGTTACTTGTGGAAACTCCTTACTCCCATGTCCTAAGTTTTTGTATCTCAATATTTTATTTTTGTTGAGAAATGAATTGCTTCATATTTTCTCGTTTCAATACTTTTTAGTCCGATAGTGACACCTAAGTTTAAACGATAAGTAGTTTTTCATTTTCTCTCAAGAACCACTGCAAAAGAAATTCGGTCCACATCAAGGAATTTTTGGTACAAACAATATCATATATAAGTTGTGGAGTACTACACGTGCACTTCATGTGTCCAATTCAGAATCATCCACATGCACCTCACGCGCCAACAACTTATTTACATTCAAGCTCTTATTCATCATAACTTTCAACTTTCACTTTTTTTCATTTTTTTACTTTTTCACTTTTTTCATACTTTCTCATATTTTCACTTTTTTCTTTCTTGATTTTTTTTCTCATAACATCAATGGAAGCTTATCGGGTAGCTCCAAAACCACATACATCATCAACTTTTGACTTTTGATTTTTCTCATTTTTGCTCTTATTTTTGATGTTCCTTGATATGTACCCAACTTCTAAAGCAAAGATTCTCTTAAGAAAATAAAAAACTAAATATTATCCAAACCTAAATACCACTAATTAACCTAGAACATTTATTATATATCGGTGACGTATATTATGAGAACAAAAAGCCACAAGTACCTCTCATGAGCTCTAAAGAGAACCAGTACTCCACGTTTAGCATCTAACTTCTAAATAAACTCTATCATTTCTCGCTCTTCGCAATTTAAGATTCCAAATAATGAAACCAGCGAAT
This sequence comes from Artemisia argyi, assembly GCA_030686995.1. NCBI lineage: Eukaryota > Viridiplantae > Streptophyta > Magnoliopsida > Asterales > Asteraceae > Artemisia > Artemisia argyi. The sequence goes on from JARVZY010002132.1 coordinate 87,902, forward strand.
ACTTAGCCGATAATCAGCCACGGATATATAAAGTCAGTTACGGAAACTTGCAAATTCTAGAAGAAGAATTCGCCTTTTCTAGCTCCTTATGTAAAAGACTAGCGAAAGCTTTTAAGCTGCGCATGTATAAAGTCAAGTACGGGAACTTGCAGATTCTTAAGAAAGAATTTGAATTTTATAGCTCCTGGTGTACAAGACTAGCACAAGCTTATGTGATTACCATTGGTTAAGGGAACAAGCTAAGGCACAACATGCCCGGTCAAGTCAAAATATTTATTGCTACTCTCACCAGCTGGAAAGTCAACAAGGTGTCAAAACACTTATTCAAACTTTTTTATATTTTTGCACAACTTTTTCAACTTTTTCTCATTTTTTTTGTGCTTTTTCATGACATTTTCATTGATTTTTTCTTCAAAATTTTTGAAATTTTCAATTTTTCAATTTTTTTAATTTTTGGTGGAAAAACGGAGTTGCAAGAGTACATGACATGGTGAAAAATGCAAGGTCAAATCGAATCAAAGATTCACCCTCCCCCAGACTAGAATTAAACATTGTCCTCAATGTTTTATGGGTAAAGGCAATCCTAACAAAATTCTAGGGCCATTCATTAATTATGCCAAAGAAAACGTTAGTCGATAAGATTCACGGATATAGGATTTCCAAAAGCATCGATGAAATGAGACTCGAGTGGAGAGAAGATAACGAGCACGAGAATCATCATAAATCGCAGACAATCCTAAACAAACATCACAAACAACCACGGAACACAAGAGTAGAAGAGGCACCCCCTCCTCACGTTATTTGTTAGAAATAAGAAAAATAAGAAGATGAAATTGGATAAGCATGGGTTGCCACCCACGAAGCGCTTTGTTTTTGATTTCCGAGTCACGTAGCTTGACTCGATCCCCAAATCCAATCGTCCTTGGGGAAAATCTGGAGATCCGGGACTACCATGGTTGGTACATCCCCTCTGAAATAATGTTTCAAACGGTGACCATTCACCTTAAAGTTGGGACCACCGGGTTGAGATAACTCAATGGTACCATAAGGGAATACTTGTGTTATGGTGAATGGTCCAGACCAACGGGTTTTAAGCTTACCCGAGAAAATCTTCAAACGAGAGTTAAAAAGAAGCACTTGATCTCCAACGTTGAAAACGCGGTCTTTGATCTTGGCATCATGAAGTCTTTTTGTTTTCTCTTTATAAATCAAAGAATTCTCATAAGCTTGATCACGTAATTCGACTAACTCATTTAATTGAACTTTTCGGTGATCACCCGCGGTTTTTAAGTCAAAATTGGTATGTTTTAAGGCCCAGTAGGCCTTGTGCTCAAGTTCTAGGGGCAAATGACAAGCCTTCTCGTAAACCAGCTTATAAGGAGTACACCCAATGGGTGTTTTGTAAGCGGTCCGGAAAGCCCATAAAGCATCGTCTAGTTTATCGGCCCATGAGGCACGGTGCTCTCCTACTATCCTTTCTAATATCCCTTTAAGGCTACGATTAGAGACATCCACTTGACCACTAGTTTGTGGATGATAAGCCGTAGAAAGACGATGTGTGACACCATGTTTAAGCATTGCTTTGGCAAATTGATCATTGCAAAAATGGGTCCCACGATCACTTATGATGTCTCGAGGTGCACCAAATCGGGCAAAGAGACTTTTTAAGAATTTAACAACTACTCGGGCGTCATTGGTGGGGAGCGCCTTCGCTTCAACCCATTTGGACAAATAATCGACGGCCACGAGAATATACTTATTTCCTCTTGATGACGGGAATGGCCCCATGAAATCGATGCCCCAAACGTAAAAAATTTCACAAACTTGAATAGCATTTTGTGGCATTTCATCTTTTTGAGAAATTTTCCCTTGACGTTGGCAAGAATCACATGATTTCACCAATTCATGGGCATCCCGATAAATCGTCGGCCAATAGAAGCCGGAATTAAACACTTTCTTTGCGGTAAAATTGGCACCATGATGTCCCCCCGTGGGTCCACTTTGGCATGCCTTAAGAATTTCAACGGCTTCCATACCGTGAACACACCGCCGGATTACTTGATCCGCACAGACTTTGAACAAATAGGGATCGTCCCAAAAATAATGTTGGACATCTTTAAAGAATTTCTTCTTTTGTTGGGACGACATCCCTTTCCTAATGAAATTCCCCGCATGGTAATTCGCAAAATCGGCGAACCATTGGGTACTTTGGTCAATTTTAGTCACACTCCCAAGTGTCTCGAGAGGAAATGTGATGAGTAGGAATCACACCAGGCTTTACCTCTCGAGGGATCTCGAGAAGCTTACAACCCCCACCAGGCAGTGTACCTGATCGTTGTAGTATAGTATAGTGACAAGTACCGGGGGATTGATCGTTCAACTCAGGAATAGTGTCGCTAGGATTAGAAAGCCTAAAAACTAGGTCTAGAGGTGAGGGATGATTCTTTTTTGTATTTTTTATATTTTATAAAAGCAATTAAAAATCTCGGTTTTTGCAAGAGTGGGCGGAATTAGTTGCTAATCAACTAACCCAATAACTAAGATCCGATCAAAATAAAATAACAAAAATGAAAATGAAATCTAATTAAACTAGTGGTGTGAACAATGATAGGGAAAGTTGTGTTTACTTAGGTTTTATTACTCCCTAGATATCTTTTACAGGTTGATAGTTTGTTACAATTGCATGGATGACGGGTCGTATTCCTTAATACTAGTCGTAGGGCCGTGTACAATATTCCCTAACTCTATAGGATCCTACTTCATTCCTATGTCGAGCCGTTAGAAGCTCCTAACATGGGATCATTAGAATTCTCCTACGCATTAAATACAACCAAAAATCATAGTACACCTCTGATCATGTTTCTTAAGACATTCAAGCATGTCACCAATGGAAGTCTGCCAGTTTTCTTAAGCCTAACATCGAATACAATCATCTGTAACAACTATAAACAAACAATCAACCCATAATTAACATCTAGGTTTCACTACATCTAAGCAAACACACAAGAGATCTAGCCAAGCATGTTAAATTCAAGACAAGTGTAACATATATTCAAACAACACATAGACATATTGAATGAATTGAAAGAGTACTTATCTCAATTGAACATGAAAGGTTTCAAAGGGTAAAAACCCTTGAAAAAGCTGTAATATTCGTGCTAGGGTTTCTCCAAAGTTACACCCTACTTGTTCCTCTCTAACGAATGCAAATTGCAAAACTATATATAGATTTTACAGGGTGACGGCGTCAAGAAGGAAATTCTGACGCCGTAAACTCGCCCCCCCATAATGAAATCGGATTGCATAGATCCACTTTTGACGCCGTCATGTGTAATATTACTCTGGGCCGTCACTCATATTTGGACCATGACGGCCTTGGGTGACGCCGTCATGTCCATAGTGTAAAACTCTTCTGGATCGTCACGGACTTTATCCACTTCCAACTCTTGTATTACTCTTGACGCCGTCACTTGAAGACTCTTGACACTGTCAAGTACTGTTCCCAGCAAGGAAAATTAAGACTTTGCCGTTTTCTTCACTTTTATGCTCCAAAAACGTCCAAAATTCCGAAAGTACCTAAAATGACAAAAGGAACGATTTAGGGCATTATTTGAACAAATAAATTCGAATTCGGGCTTAAATGACCCCCTAAAAACGGTTCATTTTTCGCCTCATCAAATACCCTTACACTTGAGATTTGCTTGTCCTCAAGCAAATGTGCTTTTATTCTAATCAAAATACAAGTTAGGGGTCATTTAACACTAATATAAAAGTAATTACAACAAATAATCGTTCCTCTAAAGACCAAAGACACGCACGGAGGTCATACACTAGCACCTCACAAATAGTGTTTAGATACTCACATCTCTCGGGTGTAATAAAGTATATATCACAATATGGAAATGGAAAACATCTCTCACTACCTGTCATAGCAAAATAGATTACCATAGGCTTGGGAAAGGATCAAATCTCCACCACATGGCGTAAGCACCCAGGATAAACTATCAAAGAGGTCTTTTAAAGGGTTATAACATTAGGTGTAGGGATATGGAATACACGGTTTTGTTGGATAAAGGCAATATTTACTAGTGGCGAGTTAATCATCTTGGTTAATTACATGTACAATATGGCGTTGCTAAGCCAAGGCTAGACTCGACTTAAGCTAATAAATAAAAAACATAAAATGAACATAGAATGAAACGGGATGGTAGTCCGTATAGTCTTTTTTTATTTTTATTTTTTATTTATTTATTTTTTTTATTTTGCATACACTCTTACCCTACCATCCAAAATAATACATCATAGGGAATGAAAATTCCCCTTACACTTGAATTTTTATATACTTTACAATAAACTAATCTAGTGTCTCGAATCAAGTTAATCAAAACACTTGGAGTACATTTTAAGATTAACGCACATATGGGGGTAATATATGATGTTCTTCCCCATTACTCCATAACATAAGTACTTTACCCATGAGTCCCAATCGTCCCAAAACAATATGTACAAGATATGACTCGACTTAGCAACCATGTAATCAATTAGATAATTAACTAAGGGTTTAAACAAATAACAATAATGCACTAAAGATGAGTGCATACACGGAAGGCTAAGACGATTTGGGTGTACATTTAAGTGGGTTGTAACAAATTCTTCCTTTAAGTAAGATGCTTAAAGTTAGAAACGAAAAGATGGGCTCGGAGGGGTGTACTAGGGGTTTCGTGTACTAAAAATGAGTACAACGCTAAGGGTGTGGGAAAAATTAGTTGACATTACTAGCCAAGTAATATGACTTAAATGGTCAAGTAATTATGATACGGGTTTAACACAAGGTTGATCCTAATGCCTCTTATCATGTAGTAAATCCTTACACTTAGGATGAACATTGTCCCCAATGTTCTATTAAAGAATGTAAAAGTAAAATAGGTAAAAGAATGAAATCAAATACTCCCCTGATTCGTTCGGTGTGGATAGTGTGGTAACAAGGTTAGATCTTCCTCCTAAAAAATGAACATTCAAAGCTTCCCTTCCAGAAATATAAATCATCTTGTTGTCATATGTAACCTGTTAAACCTGAGAAAACAGACAAGGCAACCTCACATAAAATCGGCGGCAATCTATATATACTAACAAATCCTAGAAAACAAATTAAGATATAATGCTTGTGGAATGAATGTTTGTAGATTTCTTGGAGTTTATAAAACTAAAGAATCAATAAAAAATTCAAGACTCCATTAGAAAAACAAAACTAGCAAAATTTCCAGAATTTTACATATGACGCCGTCAGGAGTTAACTCTTGTCGCCGTCAGAAGTGACCTGCAGAAATCTTTACGTTAAGTTTCCAGAAAATTTCTGGAAAAACTTATGTCCTACTTCCTGGAAAATCCTGCAAAACATGATTATGAATCGATACAAGCATTTGACTCTAACAAATACTGATACACATGTCCATTTAATATTGTCGAGAATCATGATCAATTTCGTTCTTAAAAACAAATTTGAGGTTTCCCCTTACACTTATCTTTTGTGAAATACCTCTGTATGAAGTTAAGACGAAGTCAAACGACAAAATAAAGTATTTTCACAATTTCATTTTGAAACATGATCTACCAACAATAAAAATAAAGCATGCATACGGAAGCAAATAACAATCAAACAAATAAAAATCACACAAAGCATGGGTTGCCTCCCAAGAAGCGCTTTTCTTTATTTACGAGTCTTGTAGCTAGACTCAAGGTCATGGACAATTACGTTATCTGGGTGAGTTCCTCATTGAGGACATCTTTGGGATGAAACTTGGGCTTCAACTTCCTATCGGTTTTCTTGGTACGGTATGACCTTTCAAACTTCTCTCCATCCGGATCATATAAAATCATCTTCATATGCCATGATCCGTCACCTTCCTTAGGTGGCTTGTCCCACCTCCATTTACACTTATCCCCCTCTCTTTTCCACTTGTTCATCTCTATGTTAATAGGCATTACGCATAAGAACTCAATCATTTTCCTAAAGACTAGGGGGTCCTACAAAGGGTCTAGCTCCTCATCTCAGCTATGAGTTGTTCCACCGAATGTGTTTTATCGATGAAATCTTTTTCTAGATAGAATGGGCATTGAGGTCCTATAAAGTTTCTTTCTATCCAAGGTCCATATCTAGATGGTCTCCTATTCATCTCTACCCAATGTGGTGTCGGTTCATCCTCACAATCGTTGCTATGCTTCTTAACATCATATACCGACCAAATATCGCCCTCGCCTGCCGCTATCTTAGACTCCTTACAATCTATCATGGCGCTAGCGGTTGCTAAAAATCCTCTTCCTACTAACAATGGACATGTAGTATCACTAACCATATCTAGGATGTGAAAATCCGCTAAAATAGTCAACTTCCCTATGTGAACAACTACATCCTTGATCATCCCAACTGGGTGGGCAATACTCCCATCCGCTAGACCAATTAGTACCTCCGTCTCCTCTAACTTTCCTAGCTTAAGAGTGGTGAAAAGGGATAAGGGAATCAAGTTGAGGCTTGATCCGAAATCGGCTAGTGTGTCGAAAGCTTCGGATTTTCCTATCTTACAAGGCAAAACAAATATACCCGGATCATCAAGCTTCTTAGGCAACTTGTTTTGAACGAAGGCGGTCCCATTTTTTCCCAATTTAAACTTCTCATATTTTTCTAGCAGGGCACTATAGTAGGGAGCACGGGCTAAGACATAAATGACGGGGCGTTCAAGGTGGAGCTCCTTGAATTCATCGTCAAGGTCTTGTGTAGGAAGTGTTTCAACTTTATTATTGACCAGTTTGATATTGGATGTTTCATTCGATTGGCCCTTTTGAAGAATTTGGTTTTGCTTGAAACACGTGCTCATTGATTTAACCGAGTAGTATTACGGACAAGAAGTGGGTGACGAAACCGATGATATGGAGTTAACGTTTAGTTTCGGGTTCTTGACCGTGTCGCTTGGGAGTGCTCCCATTTCTCGGTCATTGAGAACTTTCAACAATGTGTCAATTTTGGTGGTCATCTAGCTTTGCTTTTGTTTGAAATCGGCTTCAAACTTAGATATGCGAGCTTCTTGAGATGCCATAAACTTGGACATCAACCCTTCAAGATTGTTAGTACTACCATAGTTATTGGAAGGATTGTTGTCGAACGTGTGGTTAGAGGGTGGACCGTTTGTTTGGTAATGATTAGGCGGATTGGAAGAATTGTTTTGGTTTTGTTTCCACCTAAGGTTCGGGTGATTTTTCAAAGACGGGTTGTAGGAATCACTGTAAGGGTTTGGCTCGGGTTTGAAAATGTACCACTTATCTCCCGCTTCGTCGGTACGTGAGGATGCGTAGTCCGCAAAAGCTGTTCCGGGTAGTTCCACGCAATCACGAGTGTCATGGGGACCACTACATAATTCACATGAAGAAGTGATTTTGTTCACCTGGCTTGAAGGCTTAGGAGCTTCGTAAGATTTTATGAGAAACTTGACTTGGTCCTCAAGTTCCATGATCCTACGGTCGGGAGTGCTAGAATTGTTCGAAGGCAAAGATATTGCCTTGACCGTTTTGTTCAAATCACGGGGATCGTTCCAACTTTCATTGTCATAGAGAGCAAGATCTTCTATGAGTTTCCATGATTCTTTCGCACTTAGATCACGTAGCTTGCCACCGGCCAATTGGTCAATGGTTCGCCTTGTGGAGAGATCGTTATGGTCATAGAAGATTTGGACTTGGACCCAAAGATCTATGCCATGATGAGGGACTTTTTGGAGTAAGTCCTTGAAACGAGTCCATGCTTCATATAGAGTTTCACCTTGACGTTGTTGGAACATCAAGATATCATTTCTAAGCTTGGTAGTTCTCCCCGGTGGGAAAAATTGAGCAAGGAAACGAGTGGTGAGATCATCCCAAGAGGTGATGGATCCCGCGGGTAAACGTTCAATCCATTGACTAGCTTGATCACGTAGAGAGAATTGGAATAGGCGTAATCGGGTTGACTCTCTAGTTGTAACATCAAGGTCTATAGAATCTACGATTTTAAGGAAATCCTTGAGATGTTGATTAGGATCTTCGGACCGAAGTTCATGGAATGCACATCCGCTTTACACCAACCGGATGGTGTCGGATCGCAAGGGGGACACATTGGCTCCTTGGGTGAGCTCAATGGTGTTTCGATAGCCTTGGTGGCTAGGACGGGAATACTCTCCTAGGGTTCGGGGCCTAAGAGGTTGGTTTGCTAGTGATGGGTTTTGTAGGTGGTTTTGTTGTGGTGGGTTGATGGGTTCAATGATGTTACCACCTTCCATGATGTCGGATGGTAAAGGTTACGAACAAAGACACGAAGAAATAAGATAGACTAAAGAAAACCTAAAAATAAAAATAAAATCTTACTAGAAAGGAATCTAGCAAGTAAACCTAATAAAAAGAAATCCTAACCTAGACAATAACACTAGTACAAAAAGTTCTATTGGTCACGCATGGTCGATTTTGAAATGTCACACTGTAACATTTATACGTGACTAAATGTACCAGAATAAAATTAACAGCCACACTTGATCTGACTTGTGTGACCATTTCAGAATTCTATTGTCACACATTTGAATATTTATGTAACTAGAGGTAACTGGAAATTTTTTTTTTGTATTATTTAGTCACTTTTAATTCGAGACGTGTGACAGATACAAATGAGCTCGAAACATTAGTCACACTATAGATATACATATGTGACAAATATATGTTACACAATTGAAGAGTGTGACCAAAATAGATATATGGTCACATGAAGTAATTGTGTATGTGACTAAATTATATAGTCAAGTTTGTCGCACATTATTTAATCGTGACTGCTATTCTTTGCTGAATATTTAGCCACATAGCATTTGAAATGTGTGACAACTAAAAAGTAAGTTTGAAGCGTTAGTCACGATATGCATTTAATAGTGACAATTATATATGTCACACACTTGAAGAGTGTGACCAAATGTCATATATGGTCACACGAAATCATAGAAACATGATTAAGTGTAACGAAAATTCGATACATATGGTCACGTAAGTAAATATGTGTGTCTAAAGTTTAGTATGTGTTTGCTTGCCACAACCTAATGTGTATAGTCACATTTAATTGTAGCATGATCATGTGACTATATGCTTTACAATAGTCACACCATATCACAAATGTGTATTTAAATTATGTTTATTGCCACATTATAAGGTTATTATATGTGCAATACATTCAAAATAGTCACATTGTGATATTTATGCGACTATTATTTATAGCAAAATGTGATATTTAAGTGTAACGAAAATTCAAAATATGTGCAACACATTCAAAATTAATGTTGCTAGGCATAAGTTAATGCTGCTAGGCATAAATTAATGTTGCTAGGCATAAATCAAGCTTAATGAATAGATGAAAAATCAAGCTTAATCAAGCTTTAATGAAACAAGAAAGTTAAAATTCATATATAATAAACCAAAAAAAAAAAACATTGGTATCCATATATAACAAAAGTAAAATAAAGCAGTTCATACATATAAAAAGTTTAACAATTAAATTTCGGAGATATCTCCGGATCAAACGAAAAATGCACATTATCGTAGTCAATGGAGTCGAATCTCTCTTCCTCACTCAAAAATCCAACATCAGCCGCATCCTCTTCCACTGAACCAACCCTCGGCTTTGATCGCTTGTATTCCTTCTCATCTTTCTTAATTTGAAGCAAACTTGCTTTGCGTCTTGCCTTGTTTCTTCGAGAACTCCACGACTCATACCACTCTTCAATGTTAAATACCTTCTCTGGTTTCCTGAAATCAAATAAGCATTAGATGATAAATTTACAGATTATCCTTTTAATTTGGTATTCTTAATTATATGATGTATATAATGTAACATTCTAACACTAAAGATTGTCATTTTGATAAATTTATACAGATTATCCTTTTGATAAATTTGCAGATTATCCTTTTGACCGTCTTGATTGGGGGGCCGAAAATTTTTGATATAATAATGTTACATTTTAACATTAAAGATTATCCTTTTGGTATATTATGATGTAAGTTTTGAATGCTGGGTGAGTAAAGCTAGGTTTTTTTCACGGATCTTATGTACTAGGAAGATAACAAATATAAGGAATAAAACATTCAAACAATTACGTAGTAAACTAACACAATTTCATAACTGATTACCTAAAGCTACCAATTGATAACCATTTTTATAAATTCATAAAAGCTTAATACACCAAAATTATTATGGATTAACTAACTTCTACTAGAAAAAAAAACCAAGTCAACATGTACGTACATAACATCTTTACAAACTTTGAATGTTTACGTGTACAAAAGTTTAATTAGTAGTACTTACTTTGAACGCTTCTTCTTTGATGAAATGCACCTTTTCTTGTTTCCAGCCATAACTTCGATCTTAGATTGTTTTAAAAAGTGTGTGTTGAAAAGCTAAGTGATGGCCTTAAAAAGGGATGCGACATACTATACGCCTAGGGAATTTTGAAAGTCTCAACATTAAATATTATTGCAATTTACCAAGTTTAACGTCACATTAGCATGTGAAATGCACTAATTACTCGTGCCTAATTGTAATCATTTTAATTTTACACATTAAATGCGCGCTCCTAAACATTCTATAATTTTATTTTTAAACTTTAAATGGTAATAAGCATTGTAAGTGGTTTCAAATGTTAGAAAATATAGTAAGAATAAACATAATGGTATTAATCTAGTTATTAGTTGTGTAAAATTTGTGTTTGTGACAGTGTTTACTCCCTGAATTGGCAAACTTACTTCAACAATGTTATGACCTGATTAATAAAGAACTTAATGCTGATAGGCATAACTTAATGCTGCTAGGCATAACTTAATGCTGCTAGGCATAAATTACTGTGAACCGGTGTAACTGTAAAAAAGTAACTGTAAACCGTTGTGACACTTAAACGTTGTGACATTGCGACTCTTGTGTGCCTATAAATACAAAGGAATTACAACCAACTTCTTTCATCTTTTCATTACGTATTCAATTTTTGTTTGGAACTGCAATGGCTTCATCATCTTCAAATCCTGCTTCAAAGAAAACAAAACGTTCAAGGGATACTTCTCCTCCTCCTCTTCCTCCAATGCCAGAAAAATATAAAATCCACGGCCTAACCCAAGAGTGCTGGGACAAATGCCATTCTCAAGGCCAATATGGTACTGAACGACAGTTGGTTGAACTTTACAACAAACGAATCGCGCTGTTGGAAGAACAAAACAAAAAAGACCAAGATATCATACTGGTGCATCAGAACAAAGTTAATGTTCGTAATCAAGAAATAGAATATTACAAAGGCATTCAAAATAGTTTGTATAATTTTCATTGAATTAACCCTGATGTAAGATGATATTAATGTTTTTGTGTTCAAATAAAACTTATCTTATGTTTCTTTGTTAATCAAGTTATCGATTATATTACTATATGATCAAGTTATCTTTTTGTTGATTAATTATGTTATGTTGCTTTGTTGACTATGTTATGATGCTTTGTTAAAAGTCAAACAAAGATTGTCAAACTTGATTGTCATTTGCAAAAGTCAAAGATTGTCAACTTATCTTATGGGCAACTCCGGGTTTGGATTGGAATTTGGGTGAATGCTAGTAACTCAGAACTTAATGCTGCTTGGCATAACTTAATGCTGCTAGGGATAAGAATAAAATGCCACAAAAATTAACCGATTCATATTCAGTTCATTAATGAGAAAATTGAGCAATGACAACATGTTTATTCATAAAGTCAAATAAAGTAGTACAAACGGATTACACATGTTTATTCAAATTACTTCCTAACTCAACTAGTACATTTTCTTTTTACCCTTCCCTTTTGAACAAACTTTGGGCATTTTTGGTTCCCATGGTTTTATACCCTTGTCTTCATAAGTCTTAGCATTGGGCAGGCCTAGCACCTGAACCCTCTCATCAAAAAGCTCTTTGGCAGTCTTTTTTGGAGTTTTAACCTTCCTAGCATGTAGCATCTTCCTTTTTTTGTGCCTGATCCAGAATATCCCCTTGGAAAGTAGTCTGCCCATGTATTTGGAGGACCTTCAGAACTGCTTGATATGTGAAATGAACTTGAGTCACTGCTGCCAACATACGTAACCCTTCGAAGTTCCTGATACAGCTCCTTTTGTCGTTTCAACTCCCTTTGAGCAAAGGACTGCACCAGCCGCATTGCTAGATTGTTGAAAAAACAAAAGGAACTGTATGGGAACTCAAAATGGAAAGGTATGTTGAAATGAACTTGAGTCACTGCTGTCAATGTATGATTTCTGCAAAAAAATAAAAAAATATATTAAAATTTTAAAAAATATAGTGTAAATGAAATAAAAGATAATGTTGCAATTCAGGGTGTATTTGAAACAACCTTTGTTCTTGGAACTCCAATGGCCACATTACTTGGTGGATGGTTGGTTTTAGATCATAAAAAAGAATGGAATGCAATAAACCAACATACGTAACCCTTCTAAGTTTCCGATATAGCTCCTTTTATCGTTTCAACTCCCTTTGAGCAAAGGACTGCACCAGCCGCATTGCTAGATTGTTGAAAAAAATAAAAGGAACTGTATGGGAACTGAGAATGGAAAGGTATGTTGAAATTCCAGACTCATTTAGATCATAAAAAAGAATGGAATGCAAACAGAGTGATACAAACAATCTAGAAATGTTAAGTAAAGAATAGAGTCTAAGTAACATCACTCATCTTGAATGCGATGATGAAGGAGTGTGGCCTGTCATGAACAATACACACTATATCATCATCGCATTCAAGATGTCTCAATGATCAGGCTAGATCTATCTAAAGTTGCAGAAAGGTTCCATTGGTTTGTTTTTTGGACACCGTCTAATAACGGTAGTAGAGGTTTTCCAAATTAAGTAATGGAACCGTTCTACAACTTTAGATAGATTTGCCCTAACATTGAGCTTTAAGTTATTAGAAAACACATTCTTACTATCGTTTATATTGCTCCCTTAGATGTGACGAACATACATATTAATTATGTAGATTCTACGACATTAGAGAGCTAATCGTGCATGAAATAAATCATATTAAACTTACAATAACAATGCAATGAACTACCATCCTTTCTACCCTAGCCAACAACAACATATTATTCAGCCTCGAATCTCTAACCTACCAACATTAATTGAAGACGAAGACCCTAAATTCAAGTATCGAACCTACAAATTATACTTGATAATTGTTTCTGGATTTTGACAAAGAGCAAAGATGAATCAACAATGGATGAACAACACCAAAACAAGTTTATGCTCATACTTGAAAGTGGTGTATGTTCATCCAACATTGATACTTCTTCCATCTTTGATACTTGGATGTTTTAGCCTAAATATTCGCACACACATCCGCCACTTATGTTGATCCCAGTTGAGCTTAAACGATCTTATATAGAAGTTAACTTGAATGAATACTTAAGCTAATACGCGGAATATAAAAGCTTAACTTAAGAAGACTTATGATTCTCTTTCAACACTTCAATATTATTAATACGAGCACTCAACAATGCTAGGGTTTTACAACCTTGAAGTGAATAATAACACGTACATAAACTAACCCTAGGATCCTCCTTTTATAGGCCAAGGAGTCCTACTAGGTTTACAATACCTTTCTCTACAAGATAAGTATATTCTAGATAAATATAATATTTACACAATCTATTCTATATTTATCTAAACCATATACATCCTTATCACATTAGCAGCAGATTCTGTCAGCAGTATTTATCCTCAACAGCACTTTGACATTAGCAGCAAAATCATTACCACTAGCAGCAGTTTCACTTAGCAGCAGTTTCACTCAGCAGCAGTTTCAGACCCAACAATCCTCCCCTAAACTTATTATTTATTTCTAAATAAGTAAGTTTCTTCTAAGCTCAATTAATCACTTGGAGGATGCTTCCAAACACTTCAACTCTTGAAAATTCAGTTGATCAAATATCTTCTTATACTTTGACAGCAAATTGAATGCTTGATCATCAGAATCATAATCTTTCTGCAGCTTAAGTGATCTATCACCATTAACCATCTGATTGACAATATTCCAGTATCTTACCACTGGGTAATCTACTTCAGCTAGCATATACAAAGTAATAGGTCCAATTTCTAGCACATGAACTCCAGAATCTTGAAAGAGTCTCCATTTTCTTACTTTGTATTCTACTATCTCTGTCCATTCAGAATCATCCATTGAAGGTTCAAACATAAGTTTAAGAGCTCTCCACATAACATTATCAGAAGCAGTTAAGATATGATCAATTTGATTTATCTCATACTTTTTACCATCAAATTTCTTAGCTCCAAACTTTTCCTTGTATAACTTCCACAAGTCTTCAACATCCTCTCTATCAAAGTAGTATAGCATCTGTTGAAATCTGAGAAATCTATGAGTCTTACCATCAGATCTCTGGACATCATGAAATGCTCCAATGTTAGTATCATACCCTGTAGTTACTTTGACAATAGGATATTTAACTCCTAATGGTTTAGCATTAACTACTTCAGGATCTTCCATCTTGCCAACCACAGTATAACCCTTCAATTGTTCTTTTTGATGCTCAGAAGGAATGTGATCAAGACCATGTTTAAACTCATCTCCTTCAGGCATAGAACTGCTTCCTTCTCCAATCTTTCTATTCTTCTTTGCAACTGACTTATAAATAACACCTTTTCTCTTATCACCTTGCACAGAAGAAGTAGTCTTTGATGCATCATCCTCACGCCGTTCAACAACATTAGCTTCTTGAATTTGCTCTGCTTCAGCTATCTTTTCAGGTACCAACTTCTTGTTCATCTGAGCAATTTGTTCCAAATCCTCAGCACATCCCATAGCATAAAAAGTATCTATTCTCTTCTTTGTTTGTTGATACAAGTCAAAAACCTCTTTATTAGAATAAGCTTTCAATTGCACCAATGTCCATCCACCCATATTCTTTAGATACCTTTCATATTCTTTCCTTTGTTGTTTAACAGTTGGACCTTTGAATATCTTTATCTTTCTTCTATTAGCAGCATTTTCTTTTCTCTTCTTAGAAGTAAAGTCACTATACCAAGATTGCACATTAAAAGTTGGAACTTCATTATTTTCAATCTTGATCAGCTTGTTTAGTTCAATATCAGCAGCAATTCTGATCTTTTCATCTACCCATTCATCATAATTCTTTAAGCCTTCAGCCTCCTTCTCAGCCAGCTGTTGATCTTCTAAGTTAATCAACTCTTGTGCTTTAATAGCAGCAGCTTCATCATGTTCAACTTGCAATGGCTTAGGCCAAGAATCAAAAGGTACATCAGTGAAATCAATTCCCTTATACATTATCCTATCCTTTTCAACTTGCTTACCCTTTCCTTTATCAGTAGAAGATGCAATAATAGTCTTCTTTTTTTGAGCAGCAGGTTCTTTAATCACAATCCCTTTTTCAGGTTTTCTATAGGCTGATGATTTGATTGTTGTTGTTGTGAGTTGTGATAGTGAAGGAGTTGGTAATGGGGTAGTCTTCTTGCTCAGCAAAACCATAGCTTCAGCAGCAGCATTGTCACCAGACCCAGCAGCAGAGTCTTGTGCATCAGCAGATCCACTAGCAGCAGAGTTAGTGATTTCCTTAGCAGTAGATTCTTGAGCAGCAGAGTCAAGATTATCTCCCAACTTCATCAATGTTTCACCCATCAACCCTGTTGCCTTTACTAATTGCTCAGGCTCCAAAGTTGTAAGTTGTTCTACCACCTTCTCTTGTGAAGCAATCACCTCTTCCATAACAACCTCATTCCCTGATTTATCAGCAACTACAAAATCTCCAGCATCCTGAGGACTATCAACATCCATATCACCAATCACTGGAGCCTCCCCTGAAACCATTCCATCATTTAAACCCAGAGCACAATCAGCTTTTTCAACATTTGCCTCCCCTGAACCCATTGCCTCTTCATTCCTCCCCTGTTTGGAAGCATCATCTTCCAAGTGAGTAGAGACTTCAGGAGAACTAACAACCTGAGAAGTGCCCACTTTCTTCAATATTTTCAATGAGGCTGAAGGTTTAGATTTTTGTAACTTCTTTAGCTGTTTTTGCAAACTGATGATGGTCTTGTCCTGATCAGCAACAACAGATGAAAGAGTAACAACTTTGTCCTCCAAGGTAGTACATTTCAGCCCCAAGTTGGTACAAGTAACCGTCAATTCCTGAATAAGTTTCATAATAGTCTCATCACTTCGACCTGTATTACCTGGTCCGAGAGGTGAATCATGGACATTGTCATCATGTACAAGATTTTCCGTCAATTCATTGGTCACTGGTCTGTCCTCATCACTTCGACCTGTGTAACCTGGTCCAAGAGGTGAATCTTGGGACATAAACTCAGTATCAAACCTAGTTTGATCATCTGAGCCCCCTGTTTTTGCCATGTGGCTAGGGTTACCATCCTGAGAATCTGATTCAAAAGAATCATCATCTCTAGATGTTGCCTTGGTTTGGGTCTTATTTATGTTATCACTATCCTGCTCTGCTGCTAAGCTAGAAGCAGTAGTGACAGCCCTTGCCAACATGTCCTCTCCATCACCTAGGACAACCTCATCTGGTACAACCATACTAACACTATCCTGAGGAAGATTAGTGTTCTTTTTGGTGTTCCTACGGGTATAGAGTATTTTAGGTTGTGTAGCAGATGCACTAAAATTGGGTGTGTGATGGGAGTCAGTGGGATTTCCTGATCCTTCACCCTGATTGTTTTGCACAAGTTGCACCATTTTAGGTGTAAGATTAGTATGTGTGCCTGAAAAACCTTTGCCATGTTTAACCAAGAAAGTAAAAGTTTTAGAAACCAATTTTGGAGCATCATAAGTAGCAATATGACCTCTAAACTTTGTAAGTTGTTTTTGAACAAAGAGTTGTATAAACCTTGGATAAAGCAAATATGAACCAGACTCTTTGATACTTTGAAACATCCCTTCTAAAATCATTCTTGAAAAATTGAATGGTTTACCTTTGCTTAGGCATACCATTGCAGAAGCAATAGTAGCACTAAACTCATGCCATCCAGAAGTTTTAGGACTCAAACAATGAAGAAGAAGATGTATCAAAAACTTATATTGAGGACAGAGGAGAGATTTTTGAAATTTTAAATTTGTATGATTCCCCTCATATCCCAAAGCTTCTAAACCAGCAAAAATAGCAGAATTGGCCAGGCAAGTGGTCTCTGTTTCATCATCTAAGAG
The DNA here is from genome assembly GCA_030686995.1 of Artemisia argyi. Classification (NCBI taxonomy): domain Eukaryota; kingdom Viridiplantae; phylum Streptophyta; class Magnoliopsida; order Asterales; family Asteraceae; genus Artemisia; species Artemisia argyi. The sequence goes on from JARVZY010002132.1 coordinate 105,159, forward strand.
AAGAGTTTCTCTTATTGATGATTCAGATACACGAACCTTTTGCCCATCTACGAAGGCACTAACATGTTTTTCCCCATTCAGAGTTTTGATTTTAGCGGTAAACCAAAACTGTTTGATGTGGGAAACAAATATAGTAGGATTCACAGTGAGTGCATACCTAAGAGAAGTAGCATTCAAAAATGTTACCATGTATGTGAGTTCTTCTTTAACTGATTCAGCATCCAAAACGACCACACTGTTGTGTTGCGGTGCCCAGGTACGAACGCACTCCATGAATTAGGGTTTAGGGAAATTGGGAATTATTGACTTTGAGAGAAATAAAGTAATAGTGTGTGTGATAACTTCAATTTGTGATATGAGAAAACCAATTAGAAAGATCAATTAGGTTTTAAACTGATTTAAGAAGTTACACATCCCACCCTCACACTTTCAACCGTAGCAGCACAATAACACTAGCAGCAGAGTGAAATATTCCAGCAGCAGAGTTGACTAAATAAGCTTGGTCAAAAAGTCAAAGATCCTCAGCATTTAATGTGATGATATACCGTAATCCCTATAAAAACAGACCAAATCTTTTCCCTAATTTATCACAAACAAACCCTAATCGTAATCAAAACGCCAATCAATCAAATCAAATCTTCACTTAACCCAAATCAAATCAACTAATCATGAAATCATCCCCCGAAATCATCAATATCTCTTCTGATTCATCATCCGAAGATGAGAGCCCATTTGAAACCTATGTACCACCATTCCGTCCTCCTCATGGTGGTTGTAGAACCAAAGAGCAGGCAAAGAAGAGAAAACATGATCTTCCGGTGTTCAAGGATCTCCTCAATTTGAATCAAACCCCCAGCACTTCCAGGGGTAAAGCTGTGATGTCCCCAAAATCTCCATCATCTTCAGAGTCTTCAGAAGATACAGCTTGGATCCCTATTCAGCAACCATCCCCAAAAGAACTTGTATCCCCTTTCATCTACACATCATCAGATGAAGATGAACCTCCAATTGAACCACCTTCCACTCCTGAGAGGCCTCAGTCATCAAGGCCACGACCAAAGAAGTCCAACAAGGCAAAGACAAGAAAGACAAACTCTCCTCTTCCAAAGGAAAGAAAGATAGTTCTTGGACTGCCATGCCCTAGGAAGTAGTAGTTGTAGTCATTTGATGTTCTTGCACACTTTTAAAGTTTCAGAAGTAGTTTTTGTAATCTCTTTTGATGTAAAAACTTCTGATTTGAATGAATGATAAGTGTGCTTCTTTTGTTGCCTGAATATTGTTGTTTACAAATCATCATCTAGACTTATTCCTGCACAATATTAGACAAAACACCACAAAGTAAACAAACATATGTACTAGCAGTAGAGTTAGCAGCATAGTACATAGCAATACAAATATATGCTTTATGATAAGCAGCAGAGTAACAAGCAGCACAATTCTTTTACACACTTTTACAAAAACAAAGAGATAAGCTTTTCAAAGATTTATCATACCAATGTTTGCAATTAAAAATTGAAACCTCCCCACATCAAAGTGTTTAGTGAGAAGATCAGCAACATTGTTATCAGTATGAACTTTAACAATTTGGATCAACTTCTTTTCATAGCAATCCCTGATAAAATGATGTCTTATCTCAATATGTTTTGTTTTAGAATGAAAAACATGATTTTTAATTATGCAAAGTGTGCTGTTGTTATCAATATGAATTTTGGTATTTATGAAATTGTACCCATAATCCAATAATTGATTATGCATCCAGAGAACTTGTCCACAGCAACTTGAAGCAGCCACATACTCAGCTTCAGTTGTAGAATTAGCCACCACAGTTTGCTTCTTACATTGCCATGACACCAATCTGCTTCCTAGAAATTGACAACCCCCTGTTGTAGACTTTCTATCCAAAGAAGCTCCAGCATAGTCACTATCTGAATAGGAGACCAAATCAAATGGGGAATCCTTAGGATACCAAAGGCCCAATTTTGGTTGATGCCTCAGATATCTAAAAATTCTCTTCACAGCATTGAGATGTGATTCCTTGGGACACACTTGAAATCTTGCACAGGCACACACAGCAAACATGATATCAGGCCTTGATGCTGTAAGATACATCAATGAGCCAATCATAGACCTGTACAAGTGTATATCCACCTCCTTTCCATATTCATCCTTCAGCAATGGTTTACTGGTGTCCATGGTAGTCTTGGCAGGTTTAGCATCTTCAAATCCAAACTTCTTCAAAATATCATTGACATACTTATCCTGACTAATAAAGATGCCATTTTCTTTTTGTGTAACTTGCAGACCTAAGAAGAAGGTGAGTTCTCCCATTGAACTCATAGCAAACTTGTCCTTCATAAGCTTTTCAAAACTAACACACATAGCTTTGTTAGTAGACCCAAAGATGATGTCATCAACATAGATTTGAACCAGCAAAATATCATCCTTTTGTCTTTTGAGAAACAAAGTTTTATCAATCTTTCCTCTGCTGAACCCAGAGTCTAGCAAGTATGTTGACAAAGTGTCATACCAAGCTCTAGGAGCTTGATGTGACCATACATTGCTCTATTTACCTTGTAAACTTTGTCAGGATGATCAGGGTCTTCAAAGCCTGGTGGTTGAGCTACATAAACCTCTTCTGTAATGGTCCCATACAGAAAAGCACTTTTCACATCCATTTGATACACTACAAAATCTTTGTATGAAGCATAAGCCAAGAATATTCTAATTGCTTCTATTCTTGCCACTGGAGCAAATACCTCATCATAATCAAGGCCTTCTTGTTGTGTGTATCCCTGTGCTACTAACCTTGCCTTATTCCTTATGACAATTCCTCTCTCATCTCTTTTGCATCTGAAAACCCATTTTGTGCCAATCACTCTTTTTCCATTTGGCAGTTCAACCAAAGTCCAAACTTCTTGCAGCTTAAATTGTAGAAGCTCATCTTGCATTGCTTCCACCCAACTTGCTTCTTGTAAGGCTTTGTAAGTGTTTTTGGGTTCAATTTGAGAAAGAAAACATGCAAACAGGCAATTTTGAAGATCTTTATGACTATTTCTTTGATGTAGAGATCTGGCAAAGAAACTTTGATGTTGAAGATCTTTCAGTGCTTTAGTCATCTGCCTAGTTTGAATAGATGATTGTGGATCACTTAGAATTTGATCTTTTGGATGATCCTTGTGTACTCTTGTGGTAGTTGTAGGACTAACAGGAATATTGAGTTCCAAATTAGTAAAATCTGCAGCAGCTCCAAATAACTGACCATCAAGTGCATCATCATCTGTGTCATAATAAATATTCTCAAGAGGAGGCATATTTGGATCATCAGGATAGATAGATTCAGCAATAGGTCTGCCCTGAGAGTCCAAATTAGGAAACATTGAAGTAGCAGTAGAGTTAGTAGGCTTGGAAGCAGAATGTGGTGGAGCAGTAGTTGTGACTTTTGGCCTAGCATTAGAGTCTTCTGAGTCAGCAGCAGAGTCTTCTGGCTTTGTAGGAGAGACATCAACAACTACTTTGAGAGGCTCATTACTATCTTTTTCTGCTTCAATAGGTATTTCAAAACCTTCTTCAGTTTCCTTGGGTTTCTCTTGAGTGACCACATCTTCTTTAGGACTTGAAACTGACTGAAAGGTAGGACCAACCTTTATTTTTTCAATCACAACAAATTCTTCTTGTGGTTTGTCAATACTAGCAATGTGATGCGTGGGAATCGCACCTTGCTTTACCTCTCGAGGGATCTCGAGAAGCTTACAACCCCCACCAGGCAGTGTACCTGATCGTTGTAGTATAGTATAGTGACAAGTACCGGGGGATTGATCGTTCAGCTTAGGAATAGTGTCGCTAGGATTAGAAAACCTAATTAATAGTTCTAGAGGTGAGAGATGATTATTTTTGTATTTTTATATTTTTATGAAAGCAAGTAAAATCTCGGGTTTTGAAGGAGTGGGCGGAATTAGTTGCTATTCAACTAACCCAAAGCTATTATATAATTAAAATAAAATAATGAAAATGAAATTAAACTAATTAAACAAAGGTTGTGAGCAGTAATTGGAGAAATTGTGTTTACTTAGACTTCATTACTCCCTAGATATCTTTTACATGTTAATTACTTGTTACACTTGTATGAATGACGGATTTTATTCCTTAATACCATTCGTGGGGTGGCATACATAACTCCCCAACTCTATGAGCTCTTATCTCCTCCTACACCATGACCCAGCACAACTATAGGGATTGTAAACAGTGGCTCATGCATTAAATACAACCAATAAAGACCTAGTACGCCTCGGTTCATGTTTCTTAAGACGTTCAAGCATGTTACCATTTGGAGATCTGCCAGTTTTCTTAAGCCTAACATATAAATCATTCATTCAAAACAAGAATAGACAAGTAATCAACACATAATCAACATCTAGGTTTCATTAGATCTAAGCAAACACAAGAGAGATCTAGCCTAGCATAGTAGAATTGAGACAAGAACAAGAGATAAACAACCAACACATAGACATATTGATTGAATTGAAAGTACACTTATCTCAATTACAATGCAAGGTCTCAAGGGTTTGGAACCCTTGAAAAACCTGTAAAAGAGGCACCAAAATCGTCTTTAGGGTTTCACCAAAACTTCTCTCCTTTTAATGAAAAAACTAGAAAACTATATATAGGAAAAACAGTCTGACGGCGTCAAGAGTAAGTTCTGACGCCGTCACCTCGCCGCCATAAACTTCCTCGGACGGCCTTGATCCACTTATGACGCCCTACGTGACGCCGTCACCACCCACGGTATATTAATTTTGCCACTTTGACGCTGTCACCAGTCCGTCTGACGCCGTCACCACCTTCGATATTTAATTCTTCATGTCTGACGCCGTCAAGCTGATGGTCTTGACGCCGTCACCTTGTATTTTCAGCATGCAAATTAGGTACTTAGCCGTTTTCTTCACTTTTATGCTCCAAAAACGTCCAAAATAGCTTCTTTTCCAGAATTCACTCTCCAAACACCTAAAATCACAAAAGGAACGATTTAGGGCAATATTTGATCAAATAAAGTCGGATTCGGGCTTAAATGACCCCCTAAAAACGGATCATTTTTCGCCTCATCATATACCCTTACACTTGAGATTTGCTTGTCCTCAAGCAAATGAGCTTTTATTCTACTCAAAAGACAAGTTAGGGGTCATTTAACACTAATATAAAAGTAATTACAAAAAATAATCGTTCCACTAAAGACCAATAGACAAGCACAGAGGTCATACACAAGCACCTCACAAATAGTGTTTAGATACTCACATCTCTCGGGTGTAATAAAGTAATATAACATTATGGAAATGGAAGATATCTCTCACTACCTGTCATAGCAAAATAGATTACCATAGGCTTGGGAAAGGATCAAACCTCCACCACATGGCGTAAGCACCTAGGATAAACTATCAAAGAGGTCTTTTTAAAGGGTTATAACGTTAGGTGTAGGGATATGAATTACACGGTTTTGTTGGATAAAGGAAGTTTTACTGGTGGCGAGTTAACAATCTCGGTTAATTACATGTACAAGATGGCGTTGCTAAGCCAAGACTAGACTCGACTTAAGCTAATAAATGAAAAATAACAAAAACATAAAATAAACATAGAATGAAAACGGGATGGTAGTCCGTATGTTTTTTCTTTCTTTTTTTTTTCTTTTCTATTTTTTTTTCTTTTTCTTAATTTTTCGATTTTTTTTTTTTTTTTTTTTTTTTTTTTTTTTTTTTTTTTGCATACACTCTTACCCTACCATCCAAAATAATACATCATAGGGGTTTGAGCATTCCCCTTACACTTGAATCTTTACATACTTTACATTTAACTAATCTAATGACTCGAATTAAGAAAATCAAAACACTTGGAGCACTTTTAAGATTAACGTATATATGGGGGCAATAAATGATGTTCTTCCCCATTACTCCATAAATTAAGTACTTACCCATGAGTCCCAATCGTCCCAAAACAATATGTACAATGATATGACTCGACTTAGCAACCATGTAATCAATTAGAAAGTTAACTTAGGGTTTAACAAATAACAATAATGCACTAAAAATGAGCGCATACACGGAAGGCTAAGGCGATTTGGGTGTACATTTAAGTGGGGTGTAACAAATTCTTCCTTTAAGTAAGATGCTTAAAGTTAGAAACGAAAAGATAGGCTCGGAGGGGTGTACTAGGGGTTTCGTGTACTAAAAATGAGTACAACGCTAAGGGTGTGGGAAAAATTAGTTGACTTAACTAGCCAAGTAATATGACTTAAAGGGTCAAGTAATTATAATACGGGTTTAACACAAGGGTGATCCTAATGCCTCTTATCATGTAGTAAATCCTACCACACGAATGTAGTCTCACTAGCGGTCTCGGGATGCATCACTAACGCAAGTTCTAGAATCTAAATGCTACCGGTACAGTCATAAGCACCAATAATGAATGCTTTTCCTATCAAATCTAAAGGCGAACCTCACATTTTTGGGTGGAAAATTTTTCTGAATATACGGTTATGTGCTAGTCATACAACCTCCTATCCATGAGACGCTTGCTATGGCTAAAGTTTCACTCCTAAATGTTGTAAAAAATTTTAAATTTGGCGCTAAAATTACACTAACAAGTATTTCTCATAGTTTTATTACTCATCTACTATCAAACAAAACAAACCCAAGCGAAAGTGCATATGTAAGGTATCATCTTTTTACCCTCCCCTTACACTTAAGATGAACATTGTCCCCAATGTTCAAGTAAAGAATGTAAAAGTTAAAAAGTAAAGAGAATGAAATCAAATACTCCCCTGATTCGCTCGGTATGGATTTTAGTTGGCCAGGTTAAATCTTCTTCCAAGAAAACGAACAATCAACGCTTCCCTTCCAGAATATAAATCATCTTCTTGTCATAAATAACCTGTAAATCTTGACAAAAGTAGACAAGGCAACCTCGCGTAAAATCGGCGGCATCCTATATAAGTTACTAAATCCTAGAAAACAAAGTAAGATATAATGCTTGTGGAATGAAGTTTGCAGATTTCCTGGAGATTATAAAACTTAATAATTCACAAAAACCATAAGACTCCGTTAGAAAAACAAAACCGGTAAAATTTCCAGATTTTAACTCCTGACGCCGTCAAGAGCAATACCCTGACGCCGTCAGAATGGACCTGCAGAAATTCTTATGTTAAGTTTCCGGAAAATTTCTGGAAAAACTTTGTCCTACTTCCTGGAAAATCCTGCAAAACTTCATTATGACTCAATACAAGCATTTGACTCTAACAAATACGAATATACATGTTCATTTAATATTGTGGAGAATCATGATCGGTTTGTTTCTTAAAAACATATTTGGGGTTTCCCCTTACACTTATCTTTTGCAAAAATACCTTTAGGTTGAAGTTAAGACTAGGCTAAACAACATAATAAAGTATTTCCACATTTTAATTGAGAAACATGATCAACCAACAATAAAAATGAAACATGCATACGGAAGCAAATAACAATCAAACAAATAAAATCACACAAAACATGGGTTGCCTCCCAATAAGCGCTTTTCTTTATTTACGAGTCTTGTAGCTAGACTCAAAGTCGTGGGTTACTACGTGATTCGGGTGAGTTCCTCATTGAGGACATCTTTGGGATCGAACTTAGGTTTCAACTTTCTATCGGTTCCCTTAGTGTGGTATGACCTTTCAAACTTTTCTCCATCCGGATCATACAAGGTCATTCTAATATGCCATGACTCGTCACCTTCTTTAGGTGGCTTGTCCCACCTCCATTTATACTTATCTCCATCTCTTTTCCATTTATTCAACTCTATATTAATAGGCATTACGCTCAAGAACTCAATCATCTTTCTAAAGACTAAGGGTCCTCAAAGGGATCTAGCTCCTCATCCCTAGCTATGAGTTGTTCTACCGAATGTGTCTTCTCAACGAAATCCTTTTCTAGATAAAATGGGCATTGAGGTCCTATGAAGTTCCTTTCTATCCAAGGTCCATATCTAGATGGTCTCCTATTCATCTCTACCCAATGCGGTGTTGGTTCATCATCACAATCATAACTATGCTTCTTAACATCATACACCGACCAAGTATCGCCTTCTCCTACCGCTATCTTGGATTCCTTGCAATCTATCATGGCACTAGCGGTTGCTAAAAATCCTCTTCCTACCAATAATGGGCATGTAGTGTCACTAACCATGTCTAGGACGTGAAAATCCGCTAATATAGTTATCCTTCCTACGTGAACAACTACATCCTTAATCATTCCAACCGGGTGGGCAATACTTCCATCCGCTAGCCCTATCAATACCTCCGTTTCCTCTAACTTTCCTAGCTTAAGAGCGGTGAATAAGGATAAGGGAATCAAGTTGAGGCTTGACCCTAAATCGGCTAGTGTGTCGAAAGCTTCGGATCTTCCTATCTTACAAGGCAAAACAAATATACCCGGATCATCAAGCTTTTTTGGCAACTTGTTTTGAACGAAGGCGGTCCCATTTTTACCTAGCTTATACTTCTCATATTTTTCTAGGAGGGCACTATAGTAAGGAGCACGCGCTAAGACATCAATGACGGGGCGTTCAAGGTGAAGTTCTTTGAATTCATCGTCAAGGTCTTGCGTAAGAGGTGTTTCAACTATGCTTTTGACCGGCTCTATAGTGGGTGTTTTAGTTGATTGGTCCTTTTGGGGAACTTGGTGTTGTTTGAAACACGTGCTCGTTGATTTAACCGAGTAGTATTGTGGACACGAAGTGGGTGACGAAACTGAAGATATGGCATTAACGTTTAGTTTCGGATTCTTGATTGTGTCGCTTGGGAGTGCTCCCATTTCTCGGTCATTGAGAACTTTCAACAATGCATCAATTCTATTGGTCATCTCGCTTTGATTTTGTTTGAAATCGGCTTCAAACTTAGCTATGCGAGCTTCTTGAGATGCCATAAATTTCGACATCAATCCTTCAAGATTGTTGGTACTACCATAGTTGTTAGAAGGATTGTTGTTGAAGGTACGGTTAGATGGGGGACCGTTTGATTGGTAACGATTAGGCGGATTGGAAGAATTTGGTTGATTTTGTTTCCACCTAAGGTTTGGGTGATTTTTCCATGAGGGGTTGTATGAATCACCGTATGTGTTTGGCTCGGGCTTGAAAGTGTACCACTTATCTCCCGCTTCGTCGGTACGCGTGGATACGTAGTCCGCAAAAGCTGTTCCGGGGAGTTCCACACAATCACGAGTGTCATGGGGACCACTACATAATTCGCATGAAGAAGTGATTTTGTTCACTTGGCTTGAATGCTTCGGAGCTTCGTAGGATTTCATGAGAAACTTGACTTGGTCCTCAAGTTCCATGATCCTACGGTCGGGAGTGCTTGAATTATTCGAAGGCAAAGATATTGCCTTGACCGTTTTGTTCAAATCACGGGGATCATTCCAACTTTCGTTGTCATAGAGAGCAAGATCTTCTATGAGTTCCCATGATTGTTCCGCACTAAGATCACGTAGCTTACCACCGGCCGATTGGTCAATGGTTCGCCTCGTGGAGATGTCGATATGGTCATAGAAGATTTGGACTTGGAGCCAAAGATCTATGCCATGATGAGGGACTTTTTGGAGTAAGTCCTTGAAACGAGTCCATACTTCATAAAGAGATTCATTTTGACGTTGTTGAAACATCAAGATGTCATTCCTAAGTTTAGTAGTTCTCCCCGGTGGGAAAAATTGAGCAAGGAAACGAGTTGTGAGATCATCCCATGTGGTGATGGATCCCGCGGGTAAACGCTCAAGCCATTGACTAGCTTGATCCCGTAGAGAGAATTGGAATAGGCGTAAACGGGTAGTCTCTCTAGTTTCAACACCTAGGTCTATGGAATCTACGATTTTGAGGAAGTCCTTAAGGTGTTGGTTTGGATCTTCGGAACGAAGTCCATGGAATGCACATCCGCTTTGCACCAACCGGATGGTGTCGGATCGCAAGGGGGTCACATTGGCTCCGGTGAGCTCAATGGTGTTTCGGTAGCCTTGGTGGCTAGGTCGGGAATACTCTCCTAAGGTTCGGGGCCTAAGGGGTTCTAATGGTGGGTTTTGTTGTGGTGGGATGATGGGTTTAAAGATGTTACCACCTTCCATGATGTCGGATGGTAAAGAGTTACGAACAAAGGCACGAAGAAATAAGATAGACTAAAGAAGACCTAAAAATAAAAATAAAAATCTTACTAGAAAGGAATCTAGCAAGTAGACCTAATAAAAAGAAATCCTAACCTAGACAATAGCTATTCCCCGGGCTGCGGCGCCAAAAACTTGATGCGTGGGAATCGCACCTTGCTTTACCTCTCGAGGGATCTCGAGAAGCTTACAACCCCCACCAGGCAGTGTACCTGATCGTTGTAGTATAGTATAGTGACAAGTACCGAGGGATTGATCGTTCAACTTAGGAATAGTGTCGCTAGGATTAGAAAACCTAATTAATAGTTCTAGAGGTGAGAGATGATTATTTTTGTATTTTTATATTTTTATGAAAGGAAGTAAAATCTCGGGTTTTGAAGGAGTGGGCGGAATTAGTTGCTATTCAACTAACCCAAAGCTATTATATAATTAAAATAAAATAATGAAAATGAAATTAAACTAATTAAACTAAGGTTGTGAGCAGTAATTGGAGAAATTGTGTTTACTTAGACTTCATTACTCCCTAGATATCTTTTACATGTTAATTACTTGTTACACTTGTATGAATGACGGATTGTATTCCTTAATACCATTCGTGGGGTGGCATACATAACTCCCCAACTCTATGAGCTCTTATCTCCTCCTACACCATGACCCAACACAACTATAGGGATTGTAAACAGTGGCTCATGCATTAAATACAACCAATAAAGACCTAGTACGCCTCGGTTCATGTTTCTTAAGACGTTCAAGCATGTTACCATTTGGAGATCTGCCAGTTTTCTTAAGCCTAACATATAAATCATTCATTCAAAACAAGAATAGACAAGTAATCAACACATAATCAACATCTAGGTTTCATTAGATCTAAGCAAACACAAGAGAGATCTAGCCTAGCATAGTAGAATTGAGACAAGAACAAGAGATAAACAACCAACACATAGACATATTGATTGAATTGAAAGTACACTTATCTCAATTACAATGCAAGGTCTCAAGGGTTTGGAACCCTTGAAAAACCTACAAAAGAGGCACCAAAATCGTCTTTAGGGTTTCACCAAAACTTCTCTCCTTTTAATGAAAAAACTAGAAAACTATATATAGGAAAAACAGTCTGACGGCGTCAAGAGTAAGTTCTGACGCCGTCACCTCGCCGCCATAAACTTCCTCGGACGGCTTGATCCACTTATGACGCCCTACGTGACGCCATCACCACCCACGGTATATTAATTTTGCCACTTTGACGCCGTCACCAGTCCGTCTGACGCCGTCACCACCTTCGATATTTAATTCTTCATGTCTGACGCCGTCAAGCTGATGGTCTTGACGCCGTCACCTTGTATTTTCAGCATGCAAATTAGGTACTTAGCCGTTTTCTTCACTTTTATGCTCCAAAAACGTCCAAAATAGCTTCTTTTCCAGAATTCACTCTCCAAACACCTAAAATCACAAAAGGAACGATTTAGGGCAATATTTGATCAAATAAAGTCGGATTCGGGCTTAAATGACCCCCTAAAAACGGATCATTTTTCGCCTCATCACAATGACTGGTATATAGTTCATTGTTTTGGTAAGCATATCAACATTAAACAGCCATTCAGATCCTTTTCCCTCAGGATTAGATGTGTTCTCAGAAAACTTGATATGCAAATTCTCCTCTACATGTTTGGTTCTCTTATTGTATACCCTGAAGGCTTTACTAATCACAGAGTAACCAACCAAATTCCCTTCATCAGCTTTTTCATCAAATTTGCCTAGCTGATCCTTAGTGTTCAAAATTGTAACAGGACATCCAAATGGTTTGAGAAAATCAATCAGTGGCTTCTTTCCATGAAATAACTCATATGGAGTCTTATTATGAGGCTTGACTACCTTACTTCTGTTCTGCACAAAGCATGCAGTATTCACAGCTTCAGCCCAAAAAGGAATTGGTAGTTTTGAATCAGATAACATTGTTCTTGCAGCCTCAATAAGTGTCATGTTTCTTCTTTCTACAACACCATTCTGTTGTGGAGTTCTTGCTACACTATACTGTCTAAGAATTCCTTTCCCCACTTAGAATTGATTCATAACACTATTCTTGAACTCAGTACCATTGTCACATCTTATTATCTTCACCTTGTGATTGTACAGGTTTTCAACTCTTGTAATAAATGCCTTGAGTATTTCTGTAGTTTCATCTTTTGTAGCAAGAAAGAATACCCAAGTAAACCTGCTAAAGTCATCAGTGACAACAAGACAATATGACTTTTTGTTCAAGCTTTTGACAAATACAGGCCCAAATAAGTCCATGTGCAGTAGGTGTAATGGCTCAATATTTGTGTTCACAGTTTTGGACTTGAATGAAACTCTGTGTTGTTTACCCTTTTGACAGGCAACACAAGTTTCACAACTCTCAAAAGTCTTAGAAGGCATTCCTCTGACCAGATTTCCTTTTACCAATTTGTTCATTGTCTTGTAGTTCAGATGTCCCAATCTCCTATGCCATAATTTGGACTCATCAACAGTGGCCTTTGCAATTAGGCAAGTCAAAGTCCTCTTAGGAACAATGTTCTTAATATGGTCACTGTATATATTTTCATTTCTAGGGACCCTCAAAAGCACAGATTTGTCATCTGGCAACTGATAGTCAGGAGAAAGGATCATACACTCAGTGTCTGTAAAAAGAACAAAGTTCTTTTTGTCACACATTTGTGAGACACTAAAAAGGTTAAACTTAAGTCCTTTCACAAGAAACACCTTCTCAAAGTCCAAATTTCCAGTTTTAAGAGTTCCTCTTCCAACAATCTTTCCACCTTTTGGATCATTCCCAAAAGCAACATAACCACCATCAAAAGCCTCAAAGTCTTCAAGTTGAGACTCATCTCCTGTCATGTGTCCAGAACATCCACTGTCAACAATAACCATATCCTTAAGCTCATCCAGTAGATTGACCTGCACATGAAAAGTAGAGACATTAGTTCCTCTTGACGACCCAAGCCATTACTGACTTGGATCTGCCCTGTGCATCAACATAATCAAATTTCTTTAAATCACTTGATGCACTGCTATCCTTGGAAACATAATTTGAACCATTTGTTTTTGGTTTCCAAGTCAAGCAAGCTGAGGCCTTAACAGCTTAAAAGTGATTACCAACAACTGTATTTGGAAGATGTTTTGGCTCAGAAGTAGAAAGTTTTGTACTAGCAGCAGGTTGCTTGCTAGCAGCAGAGTTCATACTGGCAGGAGAATGCTTACTAGCAGTAGAGCCTGTAGAAGAACTAGTTGTTGATTTGAAAACACCATTTGATTTAGCAGCATAAATAGATCTAGTAGCACCATATCTCAACAAAACAGCTCTTGGAACCATGTTTCTATTAGGATGTGGGTGAGTTTGTTTTGTTACATATTTGTGATTCACCCTAGTGTATTGATTCCAAACAGGCTTTTGGTGTTCAGGGCATCTAACAATCAAGTGGTCAAAGCTACCACACTTATAACAAGCCTTCTTTTGTAATTGAAACTGATTACCTAATCTGTTTGAAACTAGGTTGTTGAAGTTTCTCTGGTTACCCCTAGGCTTATTATTGAACCTATCCATCTGTTCTCTAGGTATCTCATTATATTCTACCATTTTCCTAGAGAAGTTGTTTCCTAACACAGGTTTGAAAAACTTTATCTGTTCTACCTTAGATTTAGCCTGAGTAGGAATTTCTTCCTTTTTCACACTTTGATTCTTTTTAACCTGTTCCTCATCACTATCACTATCAGAATACCAATCCTCAATAATTGGAGCTTCAGGAAATTTTCTATCCTCAACCTTAGGTGTTTCAATTTTACTTGTACTACATTCACCTACAGGTTTTTCAATATTTAGCTCACTAATGAAGGATAGTTCTTTTCCTGGTGGAGCAAAAGCACTTTTGGCTGGAGGAGCCACTTCATTATACCCAATTCCACTACCTTTTCTCATCAAGTTATTCTCAATAGATTTATGAACCATATCAGAAGCAAATTGTTGTTTTTGTACTCTTACTACATGTTTATCTTTTTCAGCAAGAGCTTCCTCTTTTTCTTTTTCTGCTTCTACCAACTTATTTTTAAGAACTTCTACTTCACTGTTTTTCTTAAAAATTTCTATATCTCTGAGATTAAGTTGATCTACATATTCCTTCTCACACTCTTTAAGATATTCTAATCTTCTTTCAACATTTTGAATACCTACTTTGTAACCTAAGTTATCAAGTTTTAGGTGTTCAACTTCTTTATTTAAACTCTCATTCCTAGCCTTAAGAACTTCTATAGTGTCAGAACAAGATTTAAAAGAACAACCAGATGATTCAGAGTCATTAGATACCTCAGAGTCAGAGCCTGATGATGAACCATAGGCCATAAGTGCAAAGTTCTGCACCTTGGGTTGATCAACAGCTACCAAAGAGAAATTTGGTTCTTCTTCAGCCATATCACTCCAATCATAATCTCCCAGCCCATCACATGATACAAGTGCAGTATTTGATTCTTCAGTCTTCTTTGGAACATCAGCATTCTTCTTTGGAGATCTACACTCTCTAGCAAAGTGTCCCTTCCTGTTGCAATTGTAGCATTCAATCTTAGACTTGTCAAACCCTGGACTCTCCTTAGCCTTGTATTTAACTTCTCTTCCAGTCTTTTTCCAGAACTTTCTTGCTCTTAAAGTCAACATTGCCATTTGCCATTTGAGATCAATTTCTTCAAGATCATCTGGATCAATATGATCCATATCTTGATTTATGACATGTGACCTTATGGTAGTAGTAAGCTCAGCCAAGAATGCACATAAAGCAACATCACTGGTAGAAATCTTGTCATTTGAACTGGCAGCAGAACCATCAGCAGCAGAGACTCCATAAGCAGTAGAATGAGCAGCAGAGTGAGATTCTTTTCCTTTAGAGGATACAAAGGCAAGATTTTGAGTACCAGAGGATGAAGTAGAAGAAGTAGCCAATTCAGATTCATACACCCTTAAATTGTTGTAGAGGCTCTCCAACTTCATTGTTTCAAAGTCAGGCTTATTCCTCCATACCACTGTATGCATACTCCATTCAGGTGCAAGACTTCTTAGGAACTTGAGATTCACATCTTCCTGTAGAACAACATAACCAACAAGCTTTAGATGACTAACTAGTTGATTTAGCCTGTTGTATGTGCCAATTATCTTTTCTCCAAATTCAGAAGTAAAGTTTTCAAACTGATGCTTCAACATGTTCTTCCTGGATTTCTTAGTAGCATCATTCCCTCCAAACCTGAATTCCACTACATCCATCAATGCTTTTCCTGTTTCACAATCATCAAAGTCCATTTGAAATTCATTAGGTATTCCCATTAAGAGAATACTATGAGCCTTGATTTCCAGCTTCCTTGTTGCATTAGCTTCAGCAGACTTAATTGGTATCTCCTTACCATCAGCACTCTTCTCTGGTTCAGAATCACCATTAACAATCACATTCCACATGTTGAAGTCGATCATGCGAATGTATTGTCTGATCCTCCTCTTCCATAGCTCATACTCAGAAGGATTGAGCATAGGTACCCTTGAAGCAGTCACCATATGAGTTTCATCACCCATCTTAAGCAAACGATTTGGAACAGCAAACTTTAAAGAAACAAAATCTTCTTGATTATAACTTCTAGATCACAAGCTCTGATACCACTTGTTGATCCCAGTTGAGCTTAAACGATCTTATATAGAAGTTAACTTGAATGAATACTTAAGCTAATACGCGGAATATAAAAGCTTAACTTAAGAAGACTTATGATTCTCTTTCAACACTTCAATATTATTAATACGAGCACTCAACAATGCTAGGGTTTTACAACCTTGAAGTGAATAATAACACGTACATAAACTAACCCTAGGATCCTCCTTTTATAGGCCAAGGAGTCCTACTAGGTTTACAGTACCTTTCTCTACAAGATAAGTATATTCTAGATAAATTTAATATTTACACAATCTATTCTATATTTATCTAAACCGTATACATCCTTATCACATTAGCAGCAGATTCTGTCAGCAGTATTTATCCTCAGCAGCACTTTGACATTAGCAGCAGAATCATTACCACTAGCAGCAATTTCACTTAGTAGCAGTTTCACTCAGCAGCAGTTTCAGACCCAACAACTTATCTTCATTATACTCTCAATACAAATGCAACATAATTCTTATATAAAAAATACATCATACATATATATAAAGCAAACAGAGTGATACAAACAATCTACAAATGTTGAGTAAAGAATAGAGTCTAAGTAACATCACTCATCTTGAATGCGATGATGAAGGAGTGTGGCCTGTCATGAACAATACACACTATATCATCATCGCATTAAAGACGTCTCAATGATCAGGCCAGATCTATCTAACGATGTAGATGGGTTCCATCGCTTTAACTGGACCCCATTTTCTAACGATGTTTAATCTTTATTATTGAAAGAACCATTAAACATCGTTAGAAAATGGGGTCCAGTTAAAGCGATGGAACCCATCTACATCGTTAGATAGATCTGCCCTGATAATTGAGCTTTAAGTTCTTAGCAACCAAATTCTTAGTATCATTTATATTGCTCACTTAAATGTGACGAACATACATATTAGTTATGTAGGTCCTACGACATTAGAGAGCTAATCATGAATCAATGAAATCATATTAAATTTATATCAACAATGCAATGAAAATATTTTCATTGTAACTAAATACATGAAAAAATTCTTTAAGTTCTTGATATGTTTATTGTACTTCAACCTAATCCTAAGATAAAATATTTTCATTGTTTCTGTATTTTGGCAAAGAGGAAAGATGTATCAGTAATGGATGAAACACCAGAACAAGTTTATGTTCATACTTGAAAGTGGTGTCTTTTCATCCATCACTGATACTTCTTCTATCTTTGATACAAATACATATTATGTTCATACTTGAAAGTGGTGTCGGTTCACCCATCCTTGACAAAGAACAAAGATGAATCAATAATGGATGAACAACACCAGAACAAGCTTATGTTCATACTTGAAAGTGGTGTCGGTTCACCCATCCTTGATACTTCTTCCATCTTTGATCCTTGATGTTTTAGCTTAAATATTCGCACTAAAACTAAAAAACAACCATAAACCTTAACAATAAAAAACACAAATATACCGATCATACATAAACCCTAACACTAAATAACACTAATTAAATAAGCACAAACAATGAAATAATCAGATAAACAAAAAAAAACAACTAAATAATCAGATAAACCAAATCATCTGTCAAACTTAGGGTCAATATAGAAGCGATCTAAGTATGTTACCATATGCTTCCGATCTAACTTAGGGTCAAACTTAGGGTGTAGTAGTGAGAGAGAGAAAGAAAGAACAAGGCGGTTGTGTGTGATTGTCGGATAAAGATTAAGTATATGTTGGAGTGTGTGAAGTGTGTTTGAGAAGCTTTGTAAATAATATATATTATAAGTGATGTGTTATAATATATATTAATTATAAGTGTCGACCGGTCAATGTGTGTAGGTGCTAATGCTTAAATTGATTGTACATATAGCTTAATTTGTTGTATTTACTTAAAATGTATAGATAAGTTTAAAATGATTAAAAGTATAAAAACTAAAAGTATTAAAAGTTTCAAGATCGGGATCAGATCCTACCTAGGATCGTTTTCGTCTTTGCAAGATCATGATCGTATGATCGGATCGGGATCGTAAGATCCTACTAGCTATAATGTCATTTTCTTAATAGTCTCGCTCTCTTTAACATGCAGTTTCCTTGTAAAATCGGATACATGAACTTGCATGCATGCCTACCTTAACTCATTAGTACTTGTTTGAGTCAAATGCGTGTATCGAGTCACAATGAATGTTTTGCAGTATTGAATGGATGAGTTACACCACCGCCAAACTCATTAACTCTCTAGAACCGACTCACACCACCGCCACACTTCACCGCCTTATCTCGCCGTGGTTCCACCAACCATCGATCCTCCACGCCATCACCGTCATCAAGACAAGGGAACTGTATGGGAGAGTTTGTTTGCTTCGGTTGTTTGGTTCGAGATAACCAATACATATTTTATATTACTTACAAGCTCGAGAACTCAACAATAACTCGAGTCGAACTTATATAAGATTGAGCTCAACTCAATAAACCTTTCGAGCTCATTTGATAGGCTTTCAATCGCTAAAATTTTAATCAGGCGCTCAAGATCTCAACATCCGCCTCTAATTTTTCCCCAAAAATCTCAATCTCCCGCTCAAGATCCCGCGTCTTTTTCCCCAAAATCAAAACACTAACACTTACACTAGTCAGATCTATCTTCTCTCTATTCATCTCTTCTCCTTCTCTCTAGAACCGACTCACACCATGCATCGCCACACTTCACCGCCTTATCTCGCCGTGGTTCCACCAACCATCGATCCTCCACGCCATCACCGTTATCAAGACAAGGGAACTATATGGTAGAGTTTGTTTGCTTCGGTTGTTTGGTTCGAGATAACCACCACATCCACCACCATCACAGTCAAGCCTCCATCACCCTCTCAATCATGTTATCTGGGATCGAGAAAGTTTGAACTCGGCTTGAGCTTGACTCGAAAAGCTCAATTTATCTTTAAAGATGTGTTTTCTGACACAAATTAAAATTGAAATATAATATAACCTAAGAATTGAATTCAGTTCGACTTCAGCTCGAAAATTAGCTTGATACATTCATAAATAAATATTTACACTTACTACACTTAAAAAAAAATACATATTTTATATTACTTACAAGCTTGAGAACTCAACAATAACTCGAGTCGAACTTATATAAGATTGAGCTCAACTCATTAAACCTTTCAAGCTCATTTTTCCCCAAAATCGAAACACTAACACTTACACTAGTCAGATCCCGCCCCTAATTTTTCCCCAAAAATTTTAATCTCCTGCTCAAGATCCCTCCCTTTTTCCCCCAAAATCAAAACACTAACACTTACACTAGTTAGATCTATCTTCTCTCTATTCATCTCTTCTCCTTCTCTCTAGAAACGATTCACACCACCGCCACACTTCACCGCCTTATCTCGCCGTGGTTCCACCAACCATCGCTCCTCCACGCCATCACCGTCATCAAGACAAGGGAACTCTATGGGAGACTTTGTTTGCTTCGGTTGTTTGGTTCGAGATAACAACCAGCATCACCGTCGAGCCACCATCACCCTCATCTCACCTATCCTACTCTGTTCATGGGTATGCTCAAACACATATTTAATTTATATTTTCTTAAATGTGTAATCGAATATAAAACGATTTAAATTGATTTACGTGGATTAAACTAGCCTAAAACATGTTTTTGATTATAAATTCGTGTGGTGGTAATCGTTGCAGGTAGACTTATTAAGACGAAATAGTTTTCCTGTTTATTGGAATGGAGACAATCGACGTGTTCTAAGAGGCCACTTTTTTGCTCGTAAAGGGAGTCTTGATTGGTTTCCACTCCGGGAGGCTGTTGCTGAACAGTTGGAGTTTGCTTATCACAATTGTAAGTTATCTATCAAAAGATTAACACAACATATGTTATATAGGAAATTAACTCAAATATGGTTGCTTTTTGTCAAACTGTTTCATTTGTACCAAATATTAGTGATTTTCTTGCTTGGTAATGTGTTTGACATTTATTCGTTCCACGTTTGGCACTGCATAAAATTGCAACCAATTGTATATTAGTTGTTGCCCGAGTCGATATGTAACCCCGTATGTTTGTTTTTGAGGCTAAACTTATATTTGGGACATCTAATGTTGTCGTCTTTTATGTTAGCATTAATTACGTTACTTGTTTCTTGCAGTGGGTACATGCTATTTTCACGGGTGAGGATGATACATGGGATGCCTGGCTAAAAATTCCCTCAGATGGATTTTCTGGCACACTTCATTTTCGAGGCGTGGGTATGCTCCATCTTAGTCACCAAAGCCAATCCATGTATATTTTTACGGTTTCATGGTTGGCAGATCTTATATTATGCAGCGTTATT
Organism: Artemisia argyi; assembly: GCA_030686995.1. Taxonomy (NCBI): domain Eukaryota; kingdom Viridiplantae; phylum Streptophyta; class Magnoliopsida; order Asterales; family Asteraceae; genus Artemisia; species Artemisia argyi. The sequence goes on from JARVZY010002132.1 coordinate 125,339, forward strand.
AGTGCCTTAGTTTCTTAAATTTCCCATATTTTTTTTGCAGAAAGAAACTGGCATTAGACTCAGATGTAAGCCACTTTTTATGTTGTTAACAATTTCATTTTCTAATGATAACACCATTGTATTTCTTAATTTATATTGCAGGTGACCACTCCAATGGCCATTGAAACTTTGGAAAACGTACCAGTAATAGAAACAGTGGTAAGTAATAAAACATTCACCTTTGATTTTTTTAGTTTTACGTACATGACTAATGTACCGTGTTTTATATATACATATAGGAACCTGTTAAAACTATCGGACATACGAAAACGCTTAAGCCACGACAAACCAGTTCTACAGGTTACACCACCAACTATGATACCAAATATTAGTGAACAAAATACAGGACTAAAATTAGTACCAACGAAGCGAAAACATTTGGTTTCTAGTGAAACCTTGCAAAAGCAAGCTAAGGCGGCGAAGAGTCAACAGGTTTTAACTTATGATAGTTGAGAATTTGATTATATACGACATTACAATTTTATATATATTTGCTTCATTTATATACATTCTGTTTTATATATATATATATACTAGCAGTAGTAACTCTGCTCCAGCAGTACTAACGTGGTACTAGTATTAACTCTCCTATCATGTTTGTGCAGATAGTTGAACCAGTGGCTCATCTAGTTCTGTTATGTTGTGAGCTTTGACATGTTCTAGTCCTGCTCTCATCCTGATGTGTTGATATGCAGTAGCCTACATTTTCAAGGCTTTTATATCCAGATGATGAGATTAGATCTATGGGAGAAAAACTTGTAAGTTTAACTGCAAATTTTATTAGTATGTTCATTGTTTTGGATTAAAAGTCTTCATGATGTTGTTTGAATTACTGCTGATCATGTTTGTGTTAATATTGCTTAGATGGATTTAGTGCAGCTCATGAACTTCAAAGAAAATGTGGCCACGTATTTACTACTGCTAGTACAAAAGTTACTACTGCTAGTTAAAGTTGGTACTGCTCAGAGATTAAGACCGCTCGAAGTTGCTACTTGCTTATGGAAAAGATAATAGATACTTATAAAGAAACTATTGTAAGCCGACTAGGACTCCTTGGTGTATAAAAGGATGTCCAATTTCATATTTTGTTCAGTTCTACATTCCAATTTTATTGTATTTGAATTTGTTTTGATATATATTTGAATTGTTTTGATATATATTGATTTTTTAAATGTGACTAAAAGATGCATATAGTCACACTTATTAACACTTTTGGTCACTGTTTGCTTTAGTCGTTGTGTGACTAAATATTACTGAAGGCCACACAAACATAAAATTCACACGGCCATTGGATGATCTATAGTCACACAAAATACACATTTCTTCACTTTAAACAGCATATGGTCTCACTTATTTACACTTTTGGCCACTGTTTGCTTAATGGTATGTGACTAAATACCCAAAACAAACATGCTTTGTGTGACTAAATATTACAATAGGCCACGCAAACATAAAATTCATGTGGCCATTGGATGATCAATAGTCACACAAAATACATATTTCTTCACTTTAAACAGCATATGGTCACACTTATTAACACTTTTGGCTACTGTTTGATTAATGGTATGTGACTAAATACCCAAAACAAACATGCTTTGTGTGACTAAATATTACAAAAGGCCACACAAACATAAAATTCACGTGGCCATTGGATGATCAATAGTCACACAAAATACACATGTCTTCACTTTAAACAGCATATGGTCACACTTATTTACACTTTTGTCCACTGTTTGTTTAATGGTATGTGACTAAATACCTAATACAAACATGCTTTTTGTGACTAAATATTACAAAAGGCCACACAAACATAAAATTCATGTGGCCATTGGATGATCAATAGTCACACAAAATACACATTTCTTCACTTTAAACAGCATATGGTCACACTTATTTACACTTTTGGCCACTGTTTGATTAATGGTATGTGACTAAATACCCAAAACAAACATGCTTTGTGTGACTAAATATTACAAAAGGCCACACAAACATAAAATTCACGTGGCCATTGGATGATCAATAGTCACACAAAATACACATTTCTTCACTTTAAACAGCATATGGTCACACTTATTTACACTTTTGGCCACTTTGTGTTAAATTGTATGTGACTAACTCCAAAAAAACAACACCCATTGTGTGACTAAATCATCACAAACGTCACATTTATTGTATATTCATGTGGCCACATGATGGGAAATAGTCACACAAAATACACATTTACTTGAATATATCATCTCAAATGTCACATATATTATATATTTATGTGGCCAAAGGACGAACAATAGTCACTCTCAAAAAACATTTGTGTGACTATAAGTTATTTACAGTCACTGATAATGACTAATCCAACAAAACTTGTGCCTAATTTGTCACACATATTCGGGGTTTTGGTCACTCTTTTTCGATGGAAAAGGCCATGAATTCAACAATGTAACCATATGCCACCTACGGTGGCGGGACTTTTAGTGACACACAACAAAAAAAATGTGTGTGACTATAGGCATATCGTCACACATTTTTGGCGTGACCAACAAACTTTTTGTACCAGTGTAACTATTCCCCGGGCTGCGGCGCCAAAAACTTGATGAGTGGGAATCGCACCAGGCTTTACCTCTCGAGAGATCTCGAAAAGCTTACAACCCTCACCAGGCAGTTTACCTGATTGTTGTAGTATAGTATAGTGACAAGTACCGGGGGATTGATTGTTCAACTCAGGAATAATGTCGCTAGGATTAGAAAGCCTAAAAACTAGGTCTAGAGGTGAGGGATGATTCTTTTTGAATTTTTTATATTTTATAAAAGCAATTAAAAATCTCGGTTTTTAGAAGAGTGGGCAGAATTAGTTGCTAATCAACTAACCCAATAACTAAGATACGATCAAAATAAAATAACAAAAATGAAAATGAAATCTAATTATACTAGTGGTGTGAACAATGATAGGGAAAGTTGTGTTTACTTAGGTTTTATTACTCCCTAGATATCTTTTACAGGTTGATAGTTTGTTACAATTGCATGGATGACGGGTCGTTGATGAGGCGAAAAATGAACCACTTTTAGGGGGTCATTTAAGCCCGGAATTGAATTTATTTGATCAAATATTGCCCTAAATCGTTCCTTTTGTAATTTTAGGTACTTTGGGAGTGAATTCTGGAAAAGGAAGCATTTTGGATGTTTTTGGAGCATAAAAGTGAAGAAAATGGCAAAGACTTAATTTTCCATGCTGAGAACAGTACCTGACGGCGTCATGAAGAAAAATGTGACGGCGTCAGGAGTAAAATCCATGACAACCCAGTGAAAACCTGAAGGCATCAAGAGAAGGGCGTCAAGAGTATTTTTGGTGACGGCCTGCATGAGGAGTACACATGACGGCGTCAGATCCAGATCTAGGCAGTCCGAGAAATTATTTGGCAGCGAGATGACGGCGTCAGAAATTTGTTCTTGACGCCGTCACCTATCAGAATCTATATATACTTTTCTATTTTTCATTCATCAAAGGAGAAACTTGTGTGGAGAATAATAGGGTCGAACCTAATAAACCCTAGGTCATTTTTTACAGTATTTTCAAGGGTTTTCACCCCTTGAAACCTTTTATGTTCAATTGAGATTTCAATTCATTCAATATGTCTATGTGTTGTTTGAATATATCTTATGCTTGTCTTGATTTCAACATGCTAGGCTAGATCTATCTTGTGTTTGCTTAGATGTAATGAAACCTAGATATTAATTATAGGTTGATTGCTTGTTTATAGTTGTAATGGATGAATGATTTCAATGTTAGGCTTAAGAAAACTGGCAGATCTCCATTGTGTAACATGCTTGAACGTCTGAAGAAACATGAATCGATGTGCACTAGGTTTTATTGGTTGTATTTAATGCATGACCAAATTCTAGTGATCCCATGTTAGGAGCTTCTTAGCCGGCTCGACATAGGAGTGAAGTAGGCGCTTATAGGATTGGGGAAGTAAGTACGCCACCCCGTGAATGGTATTAAGGAATACAATCCGTCATCCACGCAACTGTAACAAGTAATTAACCTGTAAAAGATATCTAGGGAGTAGTGAAATCTAAGTAAACACAATTCTCCCATATATTGCTCACACCTCTATTTAATTTAGTTTATTTTCATTTCTAGTATTTTATTTTGATTTTATCTTAGTAATTGGGTTAGTTGACTGGCAACTAATTCTGCCCAACTCCTTCAAAACCGATATTTTTATTTGCTTTCATAAAAAAATATAAAAATACAAAAAGAATCATCCCTCATCTCTAGACCTAGTCTTTAAGTTTTCTAATCCTAGCGACACTATTCCTAGCTGAACGATCAATCCCCCGGTACTTGTCATTATACTATACTACATCGATCAGGTACACTGCCTGGTGGGGGTTGTAAGCTTCTCGAGATCCCTCGAGAGGTAAAGCCTGGTGCAATCCCTACGCATCAAGTTTTTGGCGCCGCTACCCGGGGAATAATTATTGTCTAGGTTAGAATCTCTTTTTATTAGGTCTACTTGCTAGATTCCTTTCTAGTAAGATTTTATTTTTATTTTTAGGTTCTCTTTAGTCTATCTTATTTCTTCGTGTTTTTGTTCGTAACTCTTCGCCATCCGACATCATGGACGATGGTAACATCTTTGAACCCGTCATCACACCACAACAAAACCCACCACTAGATAACCAACCTCTTAGGCCCCGAACCCTAGGAGAGTACTCCCGACCTAGCCACCAAGGCTATCGAAACACCATTGAGCTCACCCAAGGAGCCAATGTGACCCCCTTGCGATCCGACACCATCCGGTTGGTGCAAAGCGGATGTGCATTCCATGGACTTCGTTCCGAAGATCCAAACCAATATCTCAAGGACTTCCTTAAAATCGTAGATTCTATAGACCTTGATGTTACAACTAGAGAGTCAACCCGATTACGCCTATTCCAATTCTCTCTACGAGATCAAGCTAGTCAATGGCTTGAGCGTTTACCCGCGAGATCCATCACCTCATGGGATGATCTCACCACTCGTTTCCTTGCTCAATTTTTCCTACTGGGGAGAACTACCAAGCTTAGAAATGATATCTTGATGTTCCAACAACGTCAAGGTGAAACTCTATATGAAGCATGGACTCGATTCAAGGACTTACTCCAAAAAGTCCCTCATCATGGCATAGATCTTTGGCTCCAAGTCCAAATCTTCTATGACCATATCGATCTCTCCACAAGGCGAGCCATTGACCAATCGGCCGGTGTTAAGCTACGTGATCTAAGTGCGGAACAATCATGGGAACTCATAGAAGATCTTGCTCTCTATGACAGCGAAAGTTGGAATGATCCCCGTGATTTGAACAAAACGGTCAAGACAATATCTTTGCCTTCGAACAATTCTAGCACTCCCGACCACAGGATCATGGAACTTGAGGACCAAGTCAAGCTTCTCATGAAATCTTACGAAGCTCCTAAGCCTTCAAGCCAAGTGAATAAAATCACTTCTTCATGCGAATTATGTAGTGGTCCCCATGACACTCGTGATTGTGTGGAACTCCCCGGAACAGCTTTTGCGGACTACGCATCCTCACGTACCGACGAAGCGGGAGATAAGTGGTACACTTTCAAACCCGAGCCAAACCCTTACGGTGATTCCTACAACCCCTCTTGGAAAAATCACCCAAACCTTAGGTGGAAACAAAATCAAGCCAATTCTTCCAATCCGCCTAATCGTTACCAACCAAACGGTCCACCCTCCAACCGTACTTTCAATAACAATCCTTCTAACAACTATGGTAGTACCAACAATCTTGAAGGATTGATGTCCAAGTTTATGGCATCTCTAGAAGCTCGCATATCTAAGTTTGAAGCCGATTTCAAACAAAAGCAAAGCGAGACGACCACCAAAATTGACACATTGTTGAAAGTTCTCAATGACCGAGAAATGGGAGCACTCCCAAGCGGCACGGTCAAGAACCCGAAACTAAACGTTAATTCCATATCATCAGTTTCGTCACCCACTTCTTGTCCGCAATACTACTCAGTTAAATCAACGAGCACATGTTTCAAGCAAAACCAAATTCTTCAAAAGGACCAATCAACTAAAACACCCGATATAAAACCGATCAAAAACATAGTTGAAACACCTCCTACGCAAGACCTTGATGATGAATTCAAGGAGCTTCACCTTGAACGCCCCGTTATTGATGTCTTAGCCCGTGCTCCCTACTATAGTGCCCTCCTAGAAAAATATGAGAAGTTTAAACTAGGTAAAAATGGGACCGCCTTCGTTCAAAACAAGTTGCCTAAAAAGCTTGATGATCTGGGTATATTTATTTTGCCTTGTAAGATAGGAAGATCCGAAGCTTTCGACACACTAGCCGATTTAGGGTCAAGCCTCATCTTGATTCCCTTATCCCTTTTCACCACTCTCAAGCTAGGAAAGTTAGAGGAGACGGAGGTATTGATTGGTCTAGCGGATGGGAGTATTGCCCAGCCGGTTGGAATGATTAAGGATGTAGTTGTTAACGTAGGGAAGTTAACTATTTTAGCGGACTTTCACGTCCTAAACATTGTTAGTGACACTACATGCCCATTGTTGGTAGGAAGAGGATTTTTAGCAACCGCTAGCGCCATGATAGATTGTAAGGAGTCTAAGATAGCGGTAGGTGAAGGCGATCCTTGGCGGTATATGATGTTAAGAAACATAGCTACGATTGTGAGGATTTGGGTTGAGATGAATAGGAGACCATCTAGATATAGACCTTGGATAGAAAGGAACTTTATAGGACCTCAACGCCCATTCTATCTAGAAAAAGATTTCATCGATAAGACACATTCGGTGGAGCAACTCATAGCTAGAGATGAAGAGCTAGACCCTTTCGAGGACCCCTTAGTCTTTAGAAAGATGATTGAGTTCTTAAGCGTAATGCCTATTAATATAGAGATGAACAAGTGGAAAAGAGAGGGAGATAAGTGTAAATGGAGGTGGGACAAGCCACCTAAGGAAGGTGACGGATCATGGCATATGAAGATGATTTTGTATGATCCGGATGGAGAGAAGTTTGAAAGGTCATACCGTACTAAGAAAACCGATAGGAAGTTAAAACCCAAATTTGATCCCAAAGATGTCCTCAATGAGGAACTCACCCGTATCACGTAGTATCCCATGACCTTGAGTCTAGCTACAAGACTCGTAAATAAAGAAAAGCGCTTCTTGGGAGGCAACCCATGTTTTGTGTGATTTTTATTTTTGTTTTTTTGTTATTTGCTTCCGTATGCATGCTTTATTTTTATTGTTGATAGATCATGTTTCAAAACTAAAATAGTGAAAATACTTTATTTTGTTGTTTGGCTTAGTCTTAACTTCATCCAAAGGTATTTTTGCAAAAGATAAGTGTAAGGGGAAACCCCAAATATATTTTTAAGAAACAAAACTGATCCTGATTCTCTACAATATTAAGTGAACATGTATATTCGTATTTGTTAGAGTCAAATGCTTGTATCGAGTCATAATGATGTTTTGCAGGATTTTCCAGGAAGTAGGACGAAGTTTTTCCAGAAATTTTCCGGAAACTTAACATAAGAATTTCTGCAGGTCACTTCTGACGGCGTCAGGAATTAATTCCTGACGGCATCACGTGTAAAATTCTGGAAATTTTATCAGTTTTGTTTTTCTAACGGAGTTTTAAAGTTTTTGTTGAATCATTAGTTTTATAATCTCCAGGAAATCTGCAAACATCATCCCACAAGCATTATATCTTATTTTGTTTTCTAGGTTCTATTAGCATATGTAGATTGCCGCCGATTTTATGCGAGGTTGCCTTGTTTGTTTTCTCAGGTTTAACAGGTTAGGTATGACAAGAAGATAATTTATATTCTGGAAGGGAAGCTTTGATTGTTCATTTTCTTGGAGGAAGATCTAACCTGGCCACCTTATTATCCATACCGAGCGAATCAGGGGAGTATTTGATTTCATTCTTTTTACTTATTTCACTTTTACATTCTTTACTTGAACATTGGGGACAATGTTCATCCTAAGTGTAAGGGGAGGGTAAAATGATGATACCTTACAAATACACTTTCGCTTGAGTTTGTTTGTTTGACGGTAGATGTGTAATAAAACTATGAGAAATACTTGTTAGTGCAATTCTAGCGCCAAATTTATTTTTTTTACAACATTTAGGAGTGAAACTTTAGCCATAGCAAGCGTCTCATTGATAGGAGATTGTATGACTAGCACAAAACCGTACTATTCAGAAAAATTTTCCACCCAAATATGTGAGGTTCGCCTTTACATTTGATAGGAAAAGCATTTACTATTAGTGCTTATGAGTGTTCTGGTAGCATTTAGATTCTAGAAATTGCGTTAGTGATGCATCCCGAGACCGCTAGTGAGACTACATTCGTGTAATAGGATTTACTACATGATAAGAGGCATTAGGATCACCCTTGTGTTAAACCCGTATCATAATTACTTGACCATTTAAGTCATATTACTTGGCTAGTTAAGTCAATTAATTTTTCCCACACCCTTAGCGTTGTACTCATTTTTAGTACACGAAACCCCTAGTACACCCCTCCGAGCCTATCTTTTCGTTTCTAACTTTAAGCATCTTACTTAAAGGAAGAATTTGTTACACCCCACTTAAATGTACACCCAAATCGCCTTAGCCTTCCGTGTATGCACTCATCTTTAGTGCATTATTGTTATTTGTTAAACCCTAAGTTAATTATCTAATTGATTACATGGTTGCTAAGTCGAGTCATATCCTTGTACATATTGTTTTGGGACGATTGGGACTCATGGGTAAAGTACTTATTTTATGGAGTAATGGGGAAGAACATCTTATATTACCCCCATATGTGCGTTAATCTTAAAAGTACTCCAAGTGTTTTGATTTTCTTAATTCGAGTCATTAGATTAGTTTATTGTAAAGTATGTAAAAATCTAAGTGTAAGGGGAATGTTCATTCCCTATGATGTATTATTTTGGATGGTAGGGTAAGAGTGCATGCAAAAAAAAAAAAAAAAAAAAAAAAAAAAAAAAAAAAAAAAAGAGAAAAACATACGGACTACCATCCCTTTTCTTTCTATGTTTGTTTTATATTTTTGTTATTTTTGATTTATTAGCTTAAGTCGAGTCTAGTCTTAGCTTAGCAACGACATATTGTACATGTAATTAACTAAGATTTTTAACTCGCCACCAGTAAAGACTGCCTATATCCAACAAAATCGTGTATTCCATATCCCTACACCTAACGTTACAACCCTTTAAAAGACCTCTCTGATAGTTTATCCTAGGGGCTTACGCCATGTGGTGGAGGTTTGATCCTTTCCCAAGCCTATGGTAATCTATTTCGCTATGACAGGTAGTGAGAGATGTTTTTCATTTCCATATTGTGATATTACTTTATTACACCCGAGAGATGTGAGTATCTAAACACTATTTGTGAGGTGCTAGTGTATGACCTCCGTGCTTGTCTTTGGTCTTTAGTGGAACGATTAATTGTTGTAATCACTTTTATATTAGTGTTAAATGACCCCTAACTTGTATTTTGATTAGAATAAAAGCGCATTTGCTTGAGGACAAGCAAATCTCAAGTGTAAGGGAATATGATGAGGCGAAAAATGAACCACTTTTAGGGGGTCATTTAAGCCCGGAATTGAATTTATTTGATCAAATATTGCCCTAAATCGTTCCTTTTGTGATTTTAGGTACTTTGGGAGTGAATTATGGAAAAGGAAGCATATTGGACGTTTTTGGAGCATAAAAGTGAAGAAAACGACAAAGACTTAATTTTCCATGCTGAGAACAGTACCTAACAGCGTCAAGAAGAAAAATGTGACGGCGTCAAGAGTAAAATCCACGACGACCCAGTGAAAACCTGAAGGCATCAAGAGAAGGGCGTCAAGAGTATTTTTGGTGACGGCCTGCATAAGGAGTACACATGACGGCGTCAGATCCAGATATAGGCAGTCTGAGAAATTATTTGGCGGCGAGATGGCGGCGTCAGAAATTTGTTCTTGACGCCGTCACCTATCAGAATCTATATATACTTTTCTATTTTTCATTCATTAAAGGAGGAACTTATGTGGAGAATAATAGGGTCGAACCTAATAAACCCTAGGTCGTTTTTTACAGTATTTTCAAGGGTTTTCACCCCTTGAAACCTTTCATGTTCAATTGAGATAAGTCCTCTTTCAATTCATTCAATATGTCTATGTGTTGTTTGAATATATGTTACGCTTGTCTTGATTTCAACATGCTAGGCTAGATTTATCTTGTGTTTGCTTAGATGTAATGAAACCTAGATGTTAATTATAGGTTGATTGCTTCCTTATAGTTGTAATGGATGAATGATTTCAATGTTAGGCTTAAGAAAACTGGCAGATCTCCATTGTGTAACATGCTTGAACGTCTTAAGAAACATGAACCGATGTGTACTAGGTTTTATTGGTTGTATTTAATGCATGAGCAAATTCTAGTGATCCCATGTTAGGAGCTTCTTAGCCGGCTAGACATAGGAGTGAAGTAGGTGCTTATAGGATTGGGGAAGTAAGTACGCCACCCCATGAATGGTATTAAGGAATACAATCCGTCATCCACGCAACTGTAACAAGTAATTAACCTGTAAAAGATATCTAGGGAGTAGTGAAATCTAAGTAAACACAATTCTCCCATATATTGCTCACACCTCTATTTAATTTAGTTTATTTTCATTTCTAGTATTTTATTTTTATTGTATCTTAGTAATTGGGTTAGTTGACTAGCAACTAATTCCGCCCAACTATTTCAAAACCGATATTTTTATTTGCTTTCATAAAAAAAATATAAAAATACAAAAAGAATCATCCCTCATCTCTAGACCTAGTCTTTAGGTTTTCTAATTCTAGCGACACTATTTCTAGCTGAACGATCAATCCCCCGGTACTTGTCATTATACTATACTACATCGATCAGGTACACTACCTGGTGGGGGTTGTAAGCTTCTCGAGATCCCTCGAGAGGTAACGCCTGGTGCAATCCCTATGCATCAGTCGTATTCCTTAATACTAGTCGTAGGGCCGTGTACAATATTCCCTAACTCTATAGGATCCTACTTCACTCCAATGTCGAGCCGTTAGAAGCTCCTAACATGGGATCATTAGAATTCTCCTACGCATTAAATACAACCAAAAATCATAGTACACCTCTGATCATGTTTCTTAAGACGTTCAAGCATGTCACCAATGGAAGTCTGCCAGTTTTCTTAAGCCTAACATCGAATACAATCATCCGTAACAACTATAAACAAACAATCAACCCATAATTAACATCTAGGTTTCACTACATCCAAGCAAACACACAAGAGATCTAGCCAAGCATGTTAAATTCTAGACAAGTGTAAGATATATTCAAACAACACATAGACATATTGAATGAATTGAAAGAGTACTTATCTCAATTGAACATGAAAGGTTTCAAAGGGTAAAAACCCTTGAAAAAGCTGTAATATTCGTGCTAGGGTTTCTCGAAAGTTACACCCCACTTGTTCCTCTCTAATGAATGAAAATTGCAAAACTATATATAGATTTTACAGGGTGATGGCGTCAAGAAGGAAATTCTGACGCCGTCAACTCGCCGCCCATAATGAAATTGGATTGCCTAGATCCACTTTTGACGCTGTCATGTGTAATATTACTCTGGGCTGTGACTCATATTTGGACCATGACGGCCTTGGGTGACACCGTCATGTCCGTAGTGTAAAACTCTTCTGGATCGTCACGGACTTTATCCACTTCCACCTCTTGTATTACTCTTGACACCGTCACTTGAAGACTCTTGACGCCGTCAGGTACTGTTCCCAGCAAGAAAAATTAAGACTTTGCCGTTTTCTTCACTTTTATGCTCCAAAAATGTCCAAAATGCTTCCTTTTCCAGAATTCACTCCAAAAGTACCTAAAATGACAAAAGGAATGATTTAGGGCATTATTTGATCAAATAAATTTGAATTCGGGCTTAAATGACCCCCTAAAAACGGTTCATTTTTCGCCTCATCAAAATGTTTCGGTGATTTCCTTATTATCGAGAACACTTTGATGGAGGTTCTCAAGTCGTGAAAGGTGATCAGCAGCAAGGTTCTCAGCTCCTTTTTTGTCTCTAATTTCGACATCAAATTCTTGGAGTAGAAGAACCCACCGCATTAAGGGTGGCTTAGCATCTTGCTTTACCATTTGGTATTTTAGGGCTGAATGATCTGTATACACTATGATTTTCTTAAGGAGCAAATACGGTCTAAATTTCTCAAAAGCATAGACAACCGCTAACATCTCTTTTTTGGTAGTCGTGTAATGATGTTGGGCGTCGTTCATGGTCTTACTTGCATAGTGTATCGATTGAAAGTACTTATTCTTAAGTTGCCCCAGAACTACACCAATGGCATAATTTCTAGCATCGCACATTAGCTCAAATGGTAAGCTCCAATCGGGGGCAACTAAGATTGGTGCCTCCGTTAACTTCTTCTTTAAGAAATTAAATGCATTGATGCATTCATTTATAAAGTTAAATGGAGCATTGTTAGGAATACAAATATTCCTGTAAAAGTCTCGGTCACCTAATGATTGTAATAGCATTAAGTTAGCTCGTAGTTAGTTTATTTATTAGTTAGTTAGTTTAGTTTAAGTAACACCGTGGAAGAAGGAACGGGTCTTTACCCACTGTATGCCTGATCCACAGCCCGGGTGTGGGTGTTTTATTAGTTATCTTGTAGGGACTATATATATCCCTCTCCACATGTGGAGAGGGTGAGCCTTTCATTTTTAATCTAATTTTTCTTTCTTCTTTTATCTCAAGGTTCCAAACTCTCTCTCTCTCTCTAGTTCTTGAATCTAACTCAAACATGGATATCATCTACCATGAATTAAGGCCACCCGAATCTAGATGTTCATATTCTACAATTGGTATCAAGAGCCAAGGTTTCATCCTAGGATTGTTGGTGCTCAAATTTGTGGCTTGATTTTTGGTTCGAATTATTTTTCAATCAATCACCTCGAATTGATTTTTTGTTTGAAGTGTTGTTGATGATTTGGTGGTATTGTTGTGTTTTGAGGTGTTAGTAGTTCTTAACTTTTCACTTGGGTTGGTTGAATTAGTTGTTTGGTTGATGTTTGATGTGATTTAGTGCATGATTCTTGGTTGAGATTAGCTTGTTTCTTGGTTGAGATTAGCTTGTTCTTGGTTAAGGTTAACTCTAAAACAGGAAAAAGACGAAAAAGGACGAAAGTGACTGTTTTGTCTCTATTCTGCGGTTAGCTTTGGTCAACTGCGGTTATCTTTGGTCAACTGCGGTTATCTTTGGTCAACTGCGGTTATCTTTGGACCAAAACTGCGGTTATCTTTGGTCAACTGCGGTTAGCTTTGGTCAACTGCGGTTATCTTTGGTCAACTGCGGTTATCTTTGGTCAACTGCGATTATCTTTGGTCAACTGCGGTTAGCTTTGGTCAACTGCGGTTAGCTTTGGTCAACTGCGGTTATCTTTGGTCAACTGCGGTTAGCTTTGGTCAACTGCGGTTAGCTTTGGTCAACTGCGGTTAGCTTTGGTCAACTGCGGTTAGCTTTGGTCAACTGCGGTTACCTTTGGTCAACTGCGGTTAGCTTTGGTCAACTGCGGTTTGCTCATCAGTTTGACCAAAGTTGACTTTTTACGTCAAAACTTCAAACGGTCATAACTTTTGAACCGTAACTCCGTTTTCAGCGAATAAGCTGTCAAAACGTCCGGAACAGGTTGAATATTGTGAGGTTTCACCACGAAGTCGTGAAATGAATTTTTCGAGGCCCAAATCACCTCCGGAGTGAAGTTTTTGAGGTTTTAAGTTGTCAGACCAAAAATTTCACCGTAAAAACTTGCATCAACCGAATCAAGATCACAACTAAACAACATATAACCTTGTCAAAACAAACAATCATCACTCTTAACATAAAATCACATTCTGGTATCAGGATTGAGTATAAATTTTGGGCAACGACTTTGTTTGAGCTTCAAGAATCCAGGATTGAATATTAATCTGGTTGTGATATTCTCGAGTTTAGTGGATATAATTTCGGGGTATATATTTATGTCGACGTGATTACAGAGTTTTTAAGCTTGTCAGCATTGTGGATGCCTATGATTTGAGTGAGCCTGCAATTTAATTTTTGCGACTTGAGTTACAGTTGACAACTTGCGATTTGATTAATTGCGGTTCGTCAAATTGCGTTTTGATTTGTTGCGACTTGACTGATTGCGATTTGACCAATTGCGATTTGACGTTACGAGTTAATACTTGCGATTTGACGTATTGCAATTTGGTTGTCTGCAATTTGACTTGTTGCGATTTTTCAAACTGCGACTTGACTTGCTGCAATTTGATCAAGTTGATACTTGACTTTGTTGACTTAAGTTTTGAAGATTAGTATTGCAACTCACCCTTTAGATGTTCTTGTTAATTTCGCGGTTACTCTTGATGTTTTTAGAAAATCCCGCGAAAGATTCGATAGGCTGGACTTGGTTTTTGACATATTAAAACTTACGGGATCTGACTATTATCTTCGGGATAAGTTTGTGCTTCGAGAACAGCAGGAATTGGGAAATTACGGTGACTTGGTTGGTGTGTTAATTCACGGGCTGGCATACTTAGTGTCACAAACATCTCGGGGTGGATGGACGCACGATGTTTGTTGACCCTTGCTCGAGTGTATTTAAGGTGATTAGACTTGGATGTTCAAGAAGTGGATATATACAATTAAGGATGGAAGGTTGGGTATATGTCACTACCTATATTTAAAGGAGTTACGTTGTTGTGCTCAATATAGGTTCTAAATCACGATTTTAATGCAAGTATAAGTCTCTAACTTGTCCTTTATCATGCTTCATCAAGAGATTGTTGTTTCTCAAGCTTCTAATGGGATTGTAGTACAAGAACTTCTCAAGAGATGGTCAGACTTAAAGACAGGAGGTGATTTGTTTAGAGACGTGCTTTAACCCTTTACTCACTCTATAGTTAAGCACATTTCATCCAGTGGTCTAGCATATTCCGAACTACTATGAATCATTAATCTGCTAAATCATTGATGAGGAGTCCAGCAAGGTGTTACTACAAGCATGTCTTTATCACCATCTTCTCTGCAGTAGGTTTATGTGTCTCCTTCCATGTATCTGCTTTGCGCATGACAAACTCACGACTATCACAGACTTTCAGTTCTTTGGCAAAAAGGTCATTGCATGTCCTTTTTGAGGGGGAGAATTTGCGCAAGTTTTCTAGCGATTCCGTCTCCTGTAGTGTGAATCATTGCAGTTCCGGTTTCAACAATTCAGGATTCAGTGGATCAGTCTCTAGAGGTTTGCTCACTCTTTAGCGACTATCTCTAACTTATTGGCAAGTTACTAAGTGATGAGATTCGTGTGATTGGTTAATCATTTTGCAATTAGTGAATTGTTGTAACTTAAGTCGTTTCGATTAATCAAATTGTTATCTGACGTTGTGAGTTAATCCTTACGACTTGACTAATATCAATTTGATATATTGTAACTTGACTTGTCACGACATGACACTTAGTGCGAATTGTGACTCATCTGGTATCTCTCTCTAAGTTTAACTTGTTGAAGATATCTTCCGGTTTCTTTTGTTGACTTTAGTAAAATCCCTAGAAAGAAACATTTCTCGGTTTAAGTCACATAAGTTGTAAAATCCCGTTTGAAGATATTGAGATGTCAACTGTTTTGGATGACATTCAAGTAGCTGGTTCAGACAGCTATGTTTGATTAGTCTGACTATGAGTCTTGGGCACTCCTAAGAATTTGCGCATGTTTCTTCTCACTTTGATTGCTCAACCGCACAAAATGATCACGAAGCTAATTTGGTATCCCTTGCTTGAGGGTGAAGTTGGATTTCACGAAAGAGTATACCTATTTTATCTTGAAATCGGGGATGGTTGGATGCAGGATTTCAATGATAGCTTGCTCGCACATATGATGTAAGTTGAAGACTTGGGTTATCTAGTTTCCAGATGTCGGGGTGGATGGTTGAAGACCTGGTTAACTATCACTTAAAGGAGTTACGTTATTGTACTCAGTGTCACACGTTGATGACGTTGTGGATAATCGCAAGAGGTGATGATTGTCTCATACTTTGTCAAAATAGTATTGAGTACTTAGAGATTTGCATGGTTCACAAATTCTCTACACCGTTCTTCCTAAAACAATGCAAGCTTAGGTAACAAATTTGAGTAATTCTACTTCATTTTCAAGATTGGTATATCGGGTTCCTTCATCATGTGGTCAAAATTGTTTGTGTTCAAGGTTGGTTAATTGGACAAAGACTGTAAAATTGTGATGTGATCTGTAATTCTCACCTGATATTCTTAACCCAAACCAATGTTTGCCATAACCGAATCAGTCATGCCACATTCAACCTCTTACTATCTCACGGTTTCTTCTTGGTTTTGTAAAATCCCGCGAAAGTACTTATTTCTCGGTTTAAACTATAGATTTGTAAAATCCCGTGATGATGGGCTATGTGCTCTTGACCATGGTCGGGTTAAAACCATTATCAAAGTTCAGCCATAACATCACAAATGGCTGGATTGAGGCATTGAATTGACAAAATGTGACTACGGGGTTAGTTCAGTATTATTTATTTGAGGCTGAAGTGAAATTTCATGGGTGCGTGTACTTAGTATCTGAAGATATCGGGGAGGCTGGATGAAGATTCTTCGAGATCCTTGTTCGAGCTTTCAATACAATGACAAGGACTTGGATATCTAGTTATTTCTTCTTTCTCTCTATTGCAAAATAACTATCACTTTAAGGAGTCACGTTGTAGTGCTCAGTGTCACACGTAGTTGTGGATATTCAAAAGGTGATGTACATCTTATACTTGATGGTTGGTTGGTTGAAGAGTATAGACTACTTAGGGATTCGATGTTGCACGAAGTCTCTGCACCGCTCTTTGTCTCGCATTAGTACAAGTTTAAGTCACAAATTCGGGTCATATTACTTCGGTCTCAAGTTCATCATATTGGGTTTCACTCCATCTGTAGTCACGACATATATCCGACAGAATGATAATGGGGCTGGTAATGAGTTAGCAAGAGAGTAGAAGAAAAGAGAGAGATGATGTCTGAATAAATCAGTTCAGGCCTCGTTCTTCAACGACTATGATGTTTGAACACCTCAGTTCAAGCCTCGGTCCTTAATGTCATCATTATGGCGTCTGCTGACAACTCTTCAGGCCCCGCTCATCAATGAAAAGAAAGGTGTACGATTCAGTGCACTTTATCTTCAAAAGAAGAGGAATCTTCTTATTTATGGCCATTCTCATCAACATGTTCATGCTCTTTCCGTGCTTATTCTGTTTACAAGTGGATCGGCGCATATTGGAGTATTCTATTATTCACTTATTCAACCAAAACTTGCATTCGACAGGCATATGCAATTTTTGAGGGGGGGAAAGGGTGAATAAACAACATGTCAGTCCTTAAGAACCGTCAAGTGGAACTTCCAACCGTTGATGGTATTCATATTCACTAGTTCAATCATCAAAAATTGCAGTTGGCTGGCATATGCAATTTTTGAGGGGGGGAAAGGGTGAATATTAATCTACATGTTGGATGATGATTGAGAAATGGTCATACGACTCCTGAATATGTCAATTCAGGAGTCGTGCAAACCATGGTTCTCCAACACTACATCTTCCTCTCTATTAAGGTGTTGAAGAACATGGTCATGGAATGCTAATCGACATAGTCTCACGGGCTGATTCAATCAGTAACAAAGGGTTTCTAGTCAATGCTTCATGTATACGTCATCAGGTTACATGTACACATAATGATGATGATTCCGATTAATCGTAACCATCATGGGGGAGAGAAATGTGTACACCAACGACGCATAAAAGGTTCACGTGATCGGGCTTAATCGTGTATTCCGGTGTTGAAAAGCCGCAGAGATGATCAGTGGTTCAACTTGTCACCTTGGTATTAACGTTTCACTGTTATGTCATGGTATGATTAATCGTAACCATCAGGGGAGAGAGAATGTGTACATCAAGGACGCACAACATGTCTACGTGATCAGGGCTTAATATCCAAGGATGGATACATTCTATAGATGATCAGTGGTTCAACTTGTTACTCTGGTGTTATACTAAAGACTGAAGAAGGTCGTGTCGTCAGTCTATTCTTTATTCTCGGTTGGGTGTTATCGTCTCATGTGTGCGCTGCGGGCTGATGGGTTATATGTAAGGTTTCTGGAAGGCATTTGGTGAGATGAAGATGGTTGGTATTCTGTTCCTCCATATTGGGCAATCTTGAAGTAGGTCGTGTCTACTGTCTTCTCTACATTCTCCGCTATGTGAGTAGAAGACTAAAGACGGCATGTATTTGGTTATCAAAAGACCTCTTCATATTATGGGTGTTCGTCCAAAGTCTTCCTTCTATTGTGGGTGTTCGTCGGAAAGGTTGTCAGGATTGGGGGAGAGCACTAATTAGGGGAGAGTGTAATGCCTGTATTATTCCCTGGTCAAATGTGCTCACGTTACTCGTCAACATGTCAAATGATGGAAGCGGAGAAAAGTCTGGAAGCTGAGGAGTAATGATTTTGGTGAAAGTTTAAGAGATGTTGACTACATACTTCTACAACGAGCTCAACGACAATCTCATTTTGATGCTCATGTCAACATCTCCTTAAACTATTTGGTATCCTTTGTACATATCTTATACCAATACGTAAATAGAAAAATATAAAACCTATAAAAACCATAAAAATCTGAAAAATCATAAAAAATCCAAAAATATTCTTCTCACGACATGTCTCTTGTGTAATCAATATTATGTACGTTTCTAGAAATGTCATTTAATAATGACACGGAATCATACATATGCTTGAGCAAGAGTTTTTCGGTTTCAAATAAAGTTTTTTTCTAAAACATGTCATTTCTCAAAACATTCTTAAACTTATGGCTTGTAGTCATTTCAGGCTACAACCCGAACATTAAATTATGGCTTGTAGTCATTTCAGGTTACAACCCGGTCTTCATAAATTATGGTTTGCTATTACTTCAGATAGCAACCCGGTTTTCAACATTAAGGAAAACACGTCGCCAAAAAGACGGTTGTTCCTAACAAAGGGTGCCGTTCATCCGAGCGTGAATTACTTTATATTCATGCACCCTCGATCTAATGTACGTTTCAGTGCATTATTTCTTGATAAAGAAGAGAAGTCTTCTTTTTATCGCCAAATACTTTCCCTTCTATGATTTTTCCGGAAAGTGTTTGTGCAAAACTTGGTGGTACCATGAAATTTTGATTGAAAATCAAATTGAACTCAAATGTTTGATAAAATTTTCACTCAATCAATGACGTTAATAGTTTATGAAAATATTTATGCTTTAACATCCGTCATTGATTGAGGGGGAGAGTGATTTCTCAAAATTTTATGTATCATCAAAACTCCCCACACTTCGTACATAAAACCTTGCAACAAAAAGACTTGTGATGGTTATGTGTCAGAATGAGTAAACTTTCAAAGAGTTTTCGTTAAAACTTCGAATATTTTGATAACTCTTCAAATCTGACACATAACAACCTCCCTCACAGTTTGAGGGAGAGCAAGAAAAAGTTCCTTTTATCAGAAAATATTAAACTTGACCGCATTTCTCTCCCAAAAACGCTTTCTAAATTTTTTAAATCAATTGAGATCAAAAATCTCAAAAGATTTGAAACTTTTGATCGGGGGAGAGAATGTGATTTAAATATGAAATCTGATAATCAAAAGTGATCTTTTGTACTCATAAAAGGCTCCCGCATATGTGCTAAACACTTTCGAATATCGATGCACATATTGAGGGGGAGCAAAAGGCGTTTGTGGAAGTTATACCAAAGACCGACCATTTATCTTTATGCATGGAGTTATAAGGTTGGTTAAGGTTAGGTATGAATTCCCATGATCCACCAGAACCGGAAGGATCTTCCCAGGGACAATCCTCTAGATAGAATAGAAGTCCTTAGGAATGATTGAAAAAAAGGAGTAAAGTGAGAAAGGGAAGAGTGCGGACTGAGATAGAGCTAGGACTGGAACAAACCCAACAAGGTTCTAGTGGTGAAGTCTCGGTAAGCACTGAAGGGGTTGAAGAATGAAAAAGAAATATAATGAGAAAGGGTGAAAAGAAATAGCCCTCCATATATTCAACCTTAGGGCAGAAACCGGGTTCAATTCATAACCTACTGGCGGTTACTAAGGTAACACCGGTATTGAAGACAAGACGTCATGGACCCAGTGACGCACTGCACTAAACTTCCCAACCACTCAAGTTCTCTTAAAAGAACTTGTTTCATTCTCACGGGGAACCCTGTGCAATGTATCGACCGCTCATTGCGAGCTATGTTGATACCTAAAACAGGAGACGCCTCCCCAGTCTCCAGGAGCGGATCAAAACGCACTATTGAGTCTAGAGCCATGAGATCATCCATAAATCTCGCTAGGACACACTTCCTAATATGCTTATTGTTTCACACAATGTGGAAAATAAGATAAAATACTTAGAGTCCTACGCATTATCCTTGTGGTATTGCCAGAACATCCGAGTGATATGTAAATATTCACAATGACGATGGAAATCCTTCTAGAGCGAACATCACTCAAGCTCTTGGTAGGTGACATGTGAGATCCATCTTGGATCAATGATCAAGTGACAACTGGAAAGCAACAATGGTGCGATTCAACATTGAATCAAACTTGTTCCAGGATATGGATTGACGGATACTTTTGCTAAAACCTTTCAATGTGCTCACAAACTTACCTTTCAAGCACATTGATTGTGTAATATCTTTCAAACAAAAGTATTTTTGATGGAAATGTGATTCAAAGTATAAAACTCTCGTCGTGTCTCAAAAGTGTTTATCATATGACACGCGAGTGATTTCTGTAAATCAATTTCTTATCAATCCGTGAATGTCAATTCACCGATTCACTCTATCGTGCTGTCTGCTTTGAGACGTTCCGGTATGAGAACATGCTAAGTATGAAGATTCCAAAGTGGATTCTTTGGAAAATTCATTACTACAAGCTGGAAATTCCTGTCAAGGAGAGTCTTCTTTAAAAAGGACTCTACCTGATCACAGGTCGGTTTTCACAAAACCGGAGGGTAGTCTGACCTCGCAGAACGAATGACAAAGCCATATTCGTTCTCTATCTTTATTGCTAACTGTTTTATTTCAGGGACACATATAAAGATGGCGTTGATGGCTCCAGTTTCCAGCTGAATCGGGTCAATCCATACCTCATGCTCACACATCCTCCACACTATCAATGAAGATGAGAGACTTGCTACAACAAATGTTGAGAGACTACTAACAACGTTTCCGCAACTCTGATGAAAAAAGTCTCCTGATCTACAACTTTAAAGCAACGTCTCCAGATATAGAAGGGTGTGAGCATGATGGTCCTTAGTCACTACATCACATGAAGGCAATACAACTATGGATGAGCTTGGAGATTTACTTTGGCTGATGATCTCAAAGGAAGCTCAAAGATCACATGTCTCAAAGGAACTCTAATCACAAGTTCGCTTGCTTAAAGTACGAAGTGTGCTGAAAAGAGAAGAATCAGATCCTACGAGCTACAAAGACTAAAGAATGCTTAAAGACCAAAGATCTTAACTTCAAAGGTGACCTCGCTTAGGGGGAGATTGTTAGGAATACAAATATTCCTGTAAAAGTCTCGGTCACCTAATGATTGTAATAGCATTAAGTTAGCTCGTAGTTAGTTTATTTATTAGTTAGTTAGTTTAGTTTAAGTAACACCGTGGAAGAAGGAACGGGTCTTTACCCACTGTATGCCTGATCCACAGCCCGGGTGTGGGTGTTTTATTAGTTATCTTGTAGGGACTATATATATCCCTCTCCACATGTGGAGAGGGTGAGCCTTTCATTTTTAATCTAATTTTTCTTTCTTCTTTTATCTCAAGGTTCCAAACTCTCTCTCTCTCTCTAGTTCTTGAATCTAACTCAAACATGGATATCATCTACCATGAATTAAGGCCACCCGAATCTAGATGTTCATATTCTACAAGCATCCTTTTCTAAAAGGTGGGTCAGAGGCTGGGCTATTTTGGAGAAGACTTGTATAAAACATCGGTAAAAGCCAGCATGACCAAGGAAACTTCAGATTCCTTTGGCGGTCGTAGGATGAGGTA
This sequence comes from Artemisia argyi, assembly GCA_030686995.1. Lineage (NCBI taxonomy): Eukaryota > Viridiplantae > Streptophyta > Magnoliopsida > Asterales > Asteraceae > Artemisia > Artemisia argyi. The sequence continues at coordinate 147,570 of JARVZY010002132.1, forward strand.
GCTTAGCAATAACATCAACTTTGGTCCGATCTACCTCAATCCCAGATTTTGATATCTTATGGCCGAGGACTATGCCCTCTTTAACCATGAAGTGGCACTTCTCCCAATTTAGAACCAAATTAGTGTTTTCACACCGAATTAGCATATACTCTAAATGGGAGAGGCAAGAGTCGAAAGAATTTCCATAAACGGAGAAGTCGTCCATGAATACTTCCATGGTTTTTTCAATCATATCGGAGAAAATGGCCATTATACACCGTTGAAACGTGCCTGGAGCGTTACATAAGCCAAAGGGCATTCTACGTTAGGCAAACGTTCCATACGGGCAAGTAAAAGTGGTCTTTTCTTAATCCTGGGGATCAATGGGGATTTGAAAGTACCCAGAAAAGCCATCGAGAAAACAGTAGAACTCATTTCCCGCTAATCGTTCAAGCATTTGGTCCATAAAAGGGAGCGGGAAATGGTCTTTACGGGTTGTGTCGTTCAACTTGCGGTAGTCGATACAAACTCTCCATCTGGTCACAAGTCTAGTCGGAATAAGCTCATTATCATCATTCTTCACAACAGTGATTCCGCCCTTCTTTGGAACACAATGAACTGGGCTAACCCATGAACTATCCGAGATTGGATAAATCATTCCAGCGTCAAGGAGTTTTATAACTTCCTTTTTGATCACTTCGTGGATTTGTGGATTAACCCGTCGTTGTTGTTGAACGGAAGCTTTGTGATTATCTTCAAGTAGAATCTTATGAGTGCAAAATCGAGGGTCGATTCCCTTAATGTCGGATATTTGCCAAGAAATAGCACTTTTATGCTTCTTAAGCACATCTAAGAGTCGGGTCTTCTCCTCATCTTTTAAATCTTTTGAGATTATGACGGGCAATTTATCATTAGTTTCCAAGTATGCGTATTCGAGATGAGGAGGCAAATCCTTGAGCTCGAGCTCCGGAGGATTCTCAATAGACGGCTTTACTTCTTTTACGTCTGCCATTTTTAGGTCCATCGGAGGGGAAGTAACAATCGGGTTTTCATTCAAAAGTTTCTCAATTAATAAAATGTCCCCCTCCGGATCAAAGTTAGAATTATCAATTTCCGGTGAAACTGAATCATTTGAAAGACAAGCTTTGATTTCTTCCCAAGCGAGATCACTTCCCTCAAACGGAGTGAGGGAAGGGGAAGAATCTGAGACGATCGGTTCAAAAGAAGGAGTGGGATTGCCACTCGAAGCATTGTCGGTAAAACCAAGAATTTCTTGAGAATACTCCTCCGTAGCTTCATCGATAACATCGATTCGGTTGACGGAATAAACATCGTAATCGGAGGAGTATCTCGTGGTTTGATCAAGGTTAAAAGTAACGGCCTCAATTCCAACACGTAAAGTAATCTCCTTGTCGTATACATCAATTAAAGCACGATCGGTCCGTAGGAATCCTCTCCCGAGAATGAGAGGAACCCGTGGATCGGCATCGAAATCAACAACCACAAAATCTGCAGGGAAATTGAATTTCCCAACATTGAATATCCTCGGCTATACCAATTGGACGAGACGTAGATCGGTCGGCAAGCTCGAGGGTCATAAGCGTCGGTGTCAAGTTAGGAAGAGACAACTTTTTCCAAATTGACAATGGAATTAGGTTAATGCTAGCACCAAGATCGGCCAAGGCGAAGCATTGAATCATACCCGGAAAATTGCATGGAATGAGAAACTTGCCAGGGTCTTCAAGCTTTTCGGGTAGCTTTTTAACAAGAACCGCTGAGCAATTCTCATTCATTTGAGTCCTAGACATTTCAAACAACTTTTCCTTATTATTCAAAAGACCTTTTAGCATTGAAGCAAATTTTGGCATCAAAAGTATAACATCCACGAGACTTATATCAAAGTGTAATTCTTGAAAAATCTGATAAAACTTTTCCATTTGGTTTTTATCTTTCTCGCGGTGCTTTTGTTCATTTAAGCGTGACGGATAAGGCAACTTTGTTTTAACGGGAATTTCTTTTTCAGTTTCATTAACAACTTTTTCCTTTCCTTTAGATGTCGGGACCACCTGAGGTTGGATGTCTTCGGTCTTTCCATTATTAATAGGAATTTCTGTATCCATTGTCGCCTCGGGTTCACGGGCGACTACCTTAGGAGGAAGAGAAGAAGAGGCAGTCGGAGCCGTTGGTCCATCATAAGAAATACCACTCCTTGTTGTGATCGCCTTCGCATCGCCCCTCTGGTTAGCGATCGTGTTGCTTGGCAAAGTTCCAGAGCCCGAGGGTCGATCATTTAAACTCTTGTTAAGTTCAAGAATTTCCTTAGCCATTAACTCTTGGTTTTTCATGATCTGCTTAAGAATCTCATCCGAGGGCGATGGATTTTGAACCACATTCTGATTTTGATTTTGAAAGTTTTGCCTTCGGTTGTTTTGATTACAACCCTGATTTTGATTTCCATGATTATTTTGAAAATTCCCATTATTTTGAAAATTATTCCCTTGAGGCGGGCCTTGGTTGTAATTTCCCCGATTTTGATTTTGATGAAAATTTTGATTTTGTCCTTGAAAACCATTATTTCCCCGGTTTTGATTCTGATTGTGATTAAATTGATGATTACGGTTTTGCACATTATTGTTTTGATTCACTTGATTTGGTTGATTAAAACCGGGTGGTCCAAGATAATTACCAGAACGGTAGCTGAGGAGATTACGGTCTCCTTGAGGTTGTGGGTAACCGTTGCCACCCATGTTTGTAGCATACACGTTCTCTTGAGTAAAACCCCCGGAGGCTGGGCACTCAAGATATGAATGTGGACCACCACAAGTCTCACAACCGGTATTAACCATATTGACTTGCGGATTCTTAACTTGATTCGGCATCATTTGATACATTCTTAACATTGCCGTAGACAAATCATCAAGTTTTATATTCATGGAGGCTAACTCAGGATTATGAGAAGAAGAAGAGTTTAGAGTCTCAGTCGATTTTATTGGCTCATTCCTCTCGGCTGAGGAATCCCAATAGTTGTAATGGGCCATCATATTCTCGATTAGCTTGTAACAATCCTCAGGACGACGTTTCATGAAAGTACCACCAGCTGCAGCATTGATCGTGTCCCGATGTCGTAGAGTTAAACCGTTATAAAACGTATCAATGATCGTAACGAGAAGCATGTTATGGTTTAGACAACGATCAATGGAAAGCTTATAACGTTCCCAAGCCTCGAATAAAGACACATCGGGAAGTTGCCGAAAATTGCTAATGTCGTTTCTCAACTTTGTCACCATCGATGGTGGAAAATACTTCGCCAAGAACTTCGATACCATTTCATTGAAAGTATGAATCGAGTTCCTGGGAAGACGATCAAACCAAGCGGTGGCATGATGCATTAGAGAATAGGGGAAGAGAGAGAGAGAGAGAGAGAGAGAGAGAGAGAGAGAGAGAGAGAGAGAGAGAGAGAGACGAAGGGCGTCATCGGAGACCCCGTTTTGTTTCATATTTTGGGTGACGGTTAAAAATTTGTCGAGATGCTTGTTTGCATCGTCACCCGGTAATCCGTGAAATTGGCGTGAATTTTGGACTTGTTGCATCATGTGGTGCTTTAGTCCAAAATCCGTAGCCTCAATATTTAGAGGGGCAATCGGGCCACCTCTACCATGCATTGTAGGTTGGCACAGCTCCTCCATCGTTCGGAGATCGGGAGCTGGCACGTGTTGGTGTACATCTCCACCCACCGGAGGGTGTTGATTATTCGGATCCATTTCCACAATGTTAGGGAAATGGACACGGTGTGTGTGTCGAATTACCCTCTCGGGGTTTGACAAAGGTGATATAAGACTCTCAAAAGAAGAGCGGGTGTGCATACACCAAAAACAAATTCAAAAAGAAAAAGAAGAAGAAAAGAAAAAGGAAAATCTTTTTATTTTTTATTTTTTATCTCAAAAACGTTTTATTTCTTTTGTTTTTCTTTTTATAAAACATTACGTTAATTGAAATCGATTCTTTCAAAACCACTCGCTACGGGACGGGAAAGAAGAGTTTTTCTCTCTTCAGCTAGCAATTTAATGTCTTAGCTTCTGTATTTCCCGCTTAATCGGTTGTAGAAATTGAAGTAATCCGATAAACAACTAATTTCACTTTTTTGTAATGTTGTGAAGCTTATTTGGTTTACAACGCCCTCCCTTCCACGAGAGAGTCGAGGCTGTAACTTTATTATTTTTGTATTTTTGTAAACACTTTAGGGAAAGTGTTTTGGATTTTTTCAATTTTTATATTTTTATAGAAATATATACAAGATAGAGGAAGGCTTATCAAAACACGATTTTTCAAAACGAATATTCAAAAACTCACTTCAACCTTCCCCGGTAGCGGCGCCAAAAATTTATTGTCGTCAAAATCAATTATTATAATATAGTAGTATAGTATCGAAATGATCCGCACAAAATACGGATCACCCGAGTCGTTTCCGAATGAAGGTGAATCGAATCAAGGAATATTGATTCGTGCAAATCGTGTATTGAAAAGTGATGAAAGTGAAAATAGTAATCAAGTAATTCAAAGAATAACAATCAAACACAAACTATGCAAATAGTACAAGCTAGGTATGCACTAAAGTTGAATACGTAAAAACGGAAATGCAAACGCGTTTATTAAAACGTAACTTTAATTGAAAAATGATCCTACAAACGTGAAACAATTTTCTAAAAATCTTAATCTAATAAAATAAATTTCCAGAAAAAAAAATTATTTTTTTGACTTTTCTTTTATTTTCTATGAATTTATTTTGCCTTTTTGTATTTTTTAAATGAATTAAAAATTAAGGAAAGTAGAAAAAATAAAAGGGAAAAAATGAAAATTAATTTCTGAAAAATCTAAAATATTATAAAAGAATTTCCTAAAATATTTTTTTATTTTTTATGGCTTTTTCTGATTTTTTATGGATTTTTGTTTATTTAAAAGTATTTAAAAATGATTAAAATCAAAGAAAAATTAAAAAAAATATCAAATCAAGTTGGAAAAAAACTGAAAAATTACCAGAAATTCTAAAATAATAAAATGAACTTGGAGAAAAATTTTGAAACAAAAATAAGCTGATTTAGTGCTTTTTTAGGTCAAACTGCTTATTCACAAGTGCTTAACTATAAGCACTTGTGACCAAATCTCTATGATACTTAAAACTCAAATGAATTATGATCAAATATGCTCAGAAATTCAGAATTACAACTCTTAATAAGCTCATGAACTCAGATTAGTAGCAAACAGTTGAAAATAAGCTATGCAATAAGCTCAACAGCAAACAGTAGTGGAATACAATAAGCCAGAAACATGTAATCTAACAAACTCACTAAAGTAACATCAAATAAGCTCAGTAACAATCTCAGGTTCACAGATATAAGATCAAATCACAATAGCAGGCCTCTATAACCAAACAGACACTCTGTCTCAAAGCCACCAATAGACAGAAGCTATAAGCTATCAAAATAAGCTTCAAAATACCAGCTCTAGGGGGGGCAAAAGCTCTATTGAACAACTGAGTTACACAATCAATCAATATCTCTGTCACAAATAATCATTAACTAATCTAAAATTGATCAACAACAGCAGCTAATGAACCACAAATACTGATTTTAGTTGACTTTTTAATGATCACTAAACTTTGACTAATATGAATTTTAGCAACTAAATTCTACTATTAATCTGATGTATTAAGCTATAATTAATCTGGTTTAAGCTATAACTAATTATAATGCAACTATTAGCTTTGTTTCACTAACAAATTAATACCTAAAACTAGTTGTGTATGCAATTAACTTTAACTTAGACTTAATATGAGCTACACTACTAATTTAATGATTTAAAGCTCAATTTCTACACTAGTGAAACCTATGTGAGATAGAGATCAAGCAATCCAAATTCAATTCCACTCAGCACTAATCTCATCCAAACACTCCCTCAAATTGACAGTAAAAACTTATTATGATGAAACAGATCTAAAATCTCCAATTCATGTATCCAAATCAATCACTAATCATTTAATGATCCAAAATCTACTATCATAAACTATTAGATCCAACAGTTAGATACTCAAATAGCAAATGAATACAATTCTACAAACTCAATCTATCAACTACAATATCTATTGAAACATCTCTACAATAACAATCAAACTCAGAATAAAACAAACATCAAACTCAGAATAAACTACAACATTACAGCAACTATTATCAATGTAACAGTAAAACTACTTCAAATCAGAAACTAGTACTTACAAATCTTTTCAATCCAGCCAAACAGGATTGATTCACTTAGCTAGCCTATCTCTAGGATAGGCAAGGACCTTCCAAATCTGTCCAAACTTATCCACAACACCACAGATCTCCAATGAATCACTTCCTTTGACTTTTGTTGACTGAGTATTCTCTTATAGAATTTGTAATAAAATCAGATCCACAGCAAGCTAATTAGCTTGAATGGATTGAATGAAAACTGAAACAGCTTATTTGAAAACTTATCAAACAAATTGAAAACTTATTTTTTTATTTTTCTATTATTTTATGATTTTTATATATTTTCTGAAAAATGATTAAAGTTGAATCATAAGAAAAACTGATTAAACTAAATAGAAACTAATATTAAACTGAATATAAAAGATATTAAAACAAATAAGTAGAATGAAAATAGTAATAAGCTGATTGAGATTAAAGAAAAATTGAAATCTTATTAAAACTATAACGTGAACATTGCATTTACTAGTCTAGATACATTCTACTGAAAATTTAACAGAGCTTGCTACTTAAAAAAAACTACTACTTAATGAGCTATAAACTAGTCCTATTTATAGGATAGGAGGAGAGGTGAGCTCACGGATTGCCAAGCTGGCAATCCGTGTGAGTTGTGTTTCTTTGGAGCTCCTCAAAGCCGCTTGATCATTCCAATCATTTCCAAACCAATAATAGCCCTTAGATCACTCCAATATGACGCGTTCAATCCAATAGCATGTCACCACGTGTCCTGTTTGTGCTTCATAGATACTCTGACGCATGCTGACAACTCTGATACTTCTAGAAACATACTTGATTGTACCAATTTTCCCTTAATGACGGTAATTGATGGGACGGGTAAGTTAGGGTTCTTGAGACATGGTAAAGAAATGAATTGGGGGTGAATTTGGGGCGGGGTAATATTTAATAAGATTGTTTGACAGATGTTTTGACCTTTGACCCTTCTTAATATTTTGACCGTGGGTTTGATTGGGTCGGGTATGGAAAGGTTGGGTTCGGGCTTTTTGATTAGATTGGGCCTTTGGTATAACTTGGACCAGGCTTGTGTAGTTTATTTTTCAGCTTTAGTAGTAATATATTTCAAGGACCAATTTTGTAATTTGCTGAAAACCAAGGACTAAATTTGCCTGAATTCCAAAGTATCTTTCAAGGGAAAATTATGATCATTATGATTCCCAAGGGTTGACTTTGACTTTTTCTTCAATACTTTCCAAGGGGGACTGAATATGTCAACTTTCAAAGTGCAGGGACCATTGTTGACATTTCTTCAAACTTCACACAAGGATCATTGTTGCTCATTTATCAAACTCTGAGGACTTTATAAGCTCAAATTGATTTCCAGCTTGACTTCCTGACTCTTTCTACTCTCGTGCTCGTTTTTACCGGGTTTTTTGTCTGTTTTTCATCTTTTTACGATATATCCGTACCTGCACGTTCACAAATATAAAAACACACATTCTTTGGCATTTGTTAGCATAATTAGTCTATTTGGGTCAGTTTTTGGCTATGAAGAGGTATGTGAATTAACACATACCAACCGTTTGGTTGGTAACGATGAGGTGGATTGGAAGAATTGTTTTGGGGCATGTTTTGGTTTTGATTCCACCTAAGGTTCGGGTGATTTTTCCAAGAAGGGTTGTAGGAATCACTGTAAGGGTTTGGCTCGGGTTTGAAAGTGTAATACTTGTCTCCCGCTTCGTCGGTACGCGAGGATGCGTAATCCGCAAAAGCTTGTCCGGGGAGTTCCACGCAATAACGAGTGTCATGGGGACCACTACATAATTCGCATGATGAAGTGATTTTGTTCACTTGGCTTGAAGGCTTAGGAGCTTCGTAGGATTTCATGAGAAACTTGACTTGGTCTTCAAGTTCCATGATCCTACGGTCGGGAGTGCTAGAATTGTTCGAAGGCAAAGATATTGCCTTGACCGTTTTGTTCAAATCACGGGGATCATTCCAAATTTCGTTGTCATAGAGAGCAAGATCTTCTATGAGTTCCCATGATCAATCCCCGGTACTTGTCATTATACTCTACTACATCGATCAGGTACACTGCCTGGTGAGGGTTATAAGCTTCTCGAGATCCTTCGAGAGGTAAAGCCTGGTGCAAACCCCACGCATCAAGTTTTTGGCGCCGCAGCCTGGGGAATAGTTATTGTCTAGGTTAGAATTTCTTTTTATTAGGTTTACTTGCTAGATGCCTTTCTAGCAAGATTTTATTTTTATTTCTAGGTTTTCTTTAGTCTATCTTTTTCTTTGTGCCCTTTGTTTGTAAAACCATTTTTCATTTGTTTCCATGGCGGATGAAATTCCATTTAGATCATTAACTATAGAGGAACAGTTAGTTTACTCGGATAGATTTGCTTCCCGTTGTTCCAATGAATTTTTAAGTGATCTTAGATATATACAAGAAGAGATGGGTGTAAAGTTTGATAGGTTTGATGAGTTATACGCATGTGTGACCTATATTAAACAATCATTGTTAGGATCAATTCCTTTTAGTAAGACCCTTTGGAAAATTTTTGAGGAAAGCCTCCTAATCGTGAACCATGAGTTCAATGAATTGATGGGTTTGTATACATCACAACTTGAGAAAACAATTATGGAGGATTTAGCCGAGCATGATCATATTGGGCAAAAAGGCCTAGGTTTCATGATCAATGACTTTGAATCTCAAGGAACACATGATGAGGATATAGATGATATTGAGCATGAGGTAAATAACACAAACCTAAAAAGTACCCCACAACTCCCATCATCACTTGAGGAATACACACCACCAATGACTTACCCGAAAGAAGTAGAAGAGACTATAGGAGCCCCAATAGAGGTAGAGCCCTTGGACCAAACACAACTAGATGAAATAGGTTTGAATACTTGTAATCACAACCTTTCTCTTAGTTCTAAGGAAGTTCCTAGTTTTGATGAACCGGAGCCTCAACAAAAACCGTTACCTAATCTTCCATCCTTGGATGAAAATTTAGGAATTGAAATAGGTTCCGATCCACCCATCAAACCATATAGTTCGGGTAGTCTCAGGATAAAGGTAGTGGACTCTAAGCCTTGTAGAGAGGAAGTCAATATAGGAGTGGAAAATGACCTTACATGCTTACATCACCCATTTATGATTGATCACAAGAAACATTATGGGTTTAAACCGGGTTTATTAGGTAAAGATGGATCCCCAACTAGTAGTCTCTTGAAGTTGATAGAAAATGATCCCTTTCTAGGAGAAAATCTTAATCCACCCATTAACCCGATTAAATTAGGTAAGGTTATGATGATAAGAGCACACATCTTTGAGCATATAATCCATCCACCACTTTCACCTCACGTGGCATATTTCCGCCCTAAGGGTGTGTATCGCTACTTCCACCCGCACTTAATCCAAAGTGTAGGGAAAACCTCTCCTATTTCCGTTAAATAAGGGTAGAGTTAGGCTCGTGACTCAAATAAAAACAAGCGCTTCTTGGGAGGCAACCCATGATTTGTCTGATTTTTATTTTGTTTGTTTGTTATTTGCTTCCGTATGCATGCTTTATTTTTATTGTTGGTAGATTAAGTTTCTAAACTAAATAGTGGAAATACTTTACTTTGTTGTTTGGCCTAGTCTTAACTTCACCCAAAGGTATTTTTGCAAAAGATAAGTGTAAGGGGAAACCTCAAATATGTTTTTAAGAAACAAACCGATCATGATTCTCCACAATATTAAATGAACATGTATATTCGTATTTGTTAGAGTCAAATGCTTGTATCGAGTCATAATGAAGTTTTGCAGGATTTTCCAGGAAGTAGACCAAGTTTTTCCAAAAATTTTCCGAAAACTTAACATAAGAATTTCTGCAGGTCACTTCTGACGGCGTCATGAGTTTACTCTTGACGGCGTCACGTGTAAAAATCTGGAAATTTTACCGGTTTTGTTTTTCTAACGGAGTCTTAAAGTTTTTGTTGAATTATTAAGTTTTATAATCTCCAGGAAATCTGCAAACTTCATTCCACAAGCATTATATCTTATTTTGTTTTCTAGGATTTAGTAACTTATGTAGATTGCCGCCGATTTTATGCGAGGTTGCCTTGTCTGTTTTCTCAGGATTTACAGGTTATGTATGACAAGAAGATGATTATTTTTCTGGAAGGGAAGCTTTGATTGTTCATTTTCTTGGAGGAAGATCTAACCTGGCCACCTTATTATCCATACCGAGCGAATCAGGGGAGTATTTGATTTCATTTGTTTTACTTATTTCACTTTTACATTCTTTACTTGAACATTGATGTTCATCTTAAGTGTAAGGGGAGGGTAAAATGATGATACCATACAAATACACTTTCGCTTGAGTTTGTTTGTTTGATGGTAGATGTGTAATAAAATTATGAGAAATACTTGTTAGTTTAATTTTAGCGCCAAATTTAAAATTTTTTACAACATTTAGGAGTGAAACTTTAGCCATAGCAAGCGTCTCATGGATAGGAGATTGTATGACTAGCACATAACCGTATCATTCAGAAAAATTTTTCACCCAAATATGTGAGGTTCGCCTTTAGATTTGATAGGAAAAGCATTTACTATTAGTGCTTATGAGTGTACCGGTAGCATTTAGATTCTAGAACTTGCGTTAGTGATGCATCCCGAGACCGCTAGTGAGACTACATTCCTGTGGTAGGATTTACTATATGATAAGAGGCATTAGGATCACCCTTGTGTTAAACCCGTATTATAATTACTTGACCATTTAAGTCATATTACTTGGCTAGTTAAGTCAACTAATTTTGCTCACACCTTAGCGTTGTACTCATTTTTAGTACATGAAACCCCTAGTACACCCCTCCGAGCCTATCTTTTCGTTTCTAACTTTTAGCATCTTACTTAAAGGAAGAATTTGTTACACCCCACTTAAATGTACACCCAAATCGCCTTAGCCTTCCGTGTATGCGCTCATCTTTAGTGCATTATTGTTATTTGTTAAACCCTAAGTTAATTATCTAATTGATTACATGGTTGCTAAGTCGAGTCATATCCTTGCACATATTGTTTTGGGGCGATTGGGACTCATGGGTAAAGTATTTATTTTATGGAGTAATGGGAAATAACATCATTTATTACCCCTATATGTACGTTAATCTTAAAAGTACTCCAAGTGTTTTAATTATCTTAATTCGAGTCATTGGAATAGTTCATTGTAAAGTATGTAAAAATTCAAGTGTAAGGGGAATTTTCATTCCCTATGATGTATTATTTTGGATGGTAGGGTAAGAGTGTATGCAAAAAAAAAAAAAAAAAAAAAAAAAAATCGAAAAAATCAAGAAAAAGAAAAAAAAAAAGAAAAAGAAAAGAAAAAAAAAAAAAACATACGGACTACCATCCCTTTTTATTCTATGTTTATTTTATATTTTTGTTATTTTTGATTTATTATCTTAAGTCGAGTCTAGTCTTGGCTTAGCAACGCCATATTGTACATGTAATTAACTAAGATTGTTAACTTGCCACCAGTAAAGACTGCCTATATCCAACAAAACCGTGTATTTCATATCCCTATACCTAACATTACAAACCTTTAAAAGACCTCTTTGATAGTTTATCCTAGGTGCTTACGCCATGTGGTGGAGGTTTGATCCTTTCCCAAGCCTATGGTAATCTATTTTGCTATGACAGGTAGTGAGAGATATCTTCCATTTCCATACTGTAATTTATACTTTATTACACCCGAGAGATGTGAGTAACTAAACACTATTTGTGAGGTGCTAGTATATGACCTCTGTGCTTGTCTTTGGTCTTTAGTGGAACGATTATTTGTTGTAATTACTTTTATATTAGTGTTAAATGACCCCTAACTTGTATTTTGATTAGAATAAAAGCGCATTTGCTTGAGGACAAGCAAATCACAAGTGTAAGGGTATATGATGAGGCGAAAAATAAACCACTTTTAGGGGGTCATTTAAGCCCGGAATTGAATTTATTTGATCAAATATTACCCTAAATCATTCCTTTTGTGATTTTAGGTACTTTGGGAGTGAAATCTGGAAATGGAAGCAATTCGGACGTTTTTGGAGCATAAAAGTGAAGAAAATGCCAAAGACTTAATTTTCCAAGCTGAAAACAGTGTATGACGGCATCAAGAGGAAATATTTGACGGCGTCAAGAGTAAAATCCATGACGACCCAGAAGAAACCTGAAGGCGTCACAAAAAGGGCGTCAAGAATTAATTATGCGACGGCCTGCATAAGGGGACTAAATGATGGCGTCAGATCCAGATCTAGGCAGTCCGAGGAACTATTTGGCGGCGAGATGACGGCATCAGACATTTGTTCTTGACGCCGTCACCTTCAAAAATCTATATATAGTTTTCTATTTTTCATTCATTAGAGAGGAACTTGTGTGGAGAAACCCTAGGGCCGAACCTTGTATGAATTTTACAGCTTTTCAAGGGTTTTCAACCCTTGAATCCTTTCATGTGCTATTGAGATAAGTCTTCTCTTAATTCAATCAATATGTCTATGTGTTGGTTGTCTATATCTTGTGCTTGTCTTGATTTCAACATGCTAGGCTAGATCTATCTTGTGTTTGCTTAGATCTAATGAAACCTAGATGTTAATTATGTGTTGATTACTTATTTATGGTTGTATTGGATAAATGATTTCAATGTTAGGCTTAAGAAAACTGGCAGATCTCCATTTGGTAACATGCTTGAACGTCTTAGGAAACATGAACCGATGTGTACTAGGTTTTATTGGTTGTATTTAATGCATGAGTAAATTCTAATGATCCCATGTTAGGAGCTTCTTAGCCGGCTCGACATAGGAGTGAAGTAGGCACTCATAGGATTGGGAAAGTAAGTACGCCACCCCATGAATGGTATTAAGGAATACAATCCGTCATCCACGCAACTATAACAAGTAATTAACGTGTAAAAGATATCTATGGAGTAGTGAAATCTAAGTAAACACATTTCTCCCACATATTGCTCACAACTTTAGTTTAATTTAGTTTATTTTCATTTCTATTATTTTATTTTGATTGCATCTTAGTGTTGGGTTAGTTGAATAGCAACTAATTCCGCCCATATCCTTCAAAACCCGATATTTTAATTTGCTTTTCTAAAAAATATAAAAATACAAAAAGAATCATCGCTCATCTCTAGACCTAGTCTTTAGGTTTTCTAATCCTAGCGACACTATTTCTAGCTGAACGAACAATCCCCCGGTACTTGTCATTATACTTTACAATATCGATCAGGTACACTGCCTGGTGGGGGTTGTAAGCTTCTCGAGATCCCTCGAGAGGTAAAGCCTGGTGCAAACCCCACGCATCAATCACGTTCAAAAGCATGTCAACAAAGGAGTTTCTTTTTCTTTTCTTTTTTTTTTATTTACTAAGAATCACTTTCTCACTTTGACACTCTCACATAAGATGATAAATAAGGCCCAGGCCCGGTATGTGAGGTTGGATCATTAGGGTTTAATTATGTATTGCCTCTATATATATCGTATCAATAAAACGTATTACCTACGGGTTTTGAATGTAAACGTACGGTCTAACATGGTATCAGAGAGGGTCTGATCCTCATACCTAGGTGGCTATGTTGAGCCGCCTCCCTAGACCGCCCCGTCAAACCCTAATCATAAAAAATACCCGTCGCTTTTCCACCACCAAAAAATTCATCCTCATTTTTCACTGATTCGCATAAGCTATTGATGTGCGTTTTATTAGTACAAGTTTTAAAATTTATAAACACGAATTATCCGATTATTATTTAGCACATACGAGCAAGTATACTCGTCCGGTGTAATAAAGGTGGGTAAGTCGAGATCGTCCCAACGGATTTGGTTGTTTTAGTAATAAGAAAAATGTTTGTTAAATAAGAGTTGTCAATCCAAATTTATGTAAAATATTAATTTAAAAGAAACTCAATAAAAACTAAGCATATACTTGTGTATAATTCCTTGATTGGTAATTAGGAGTATCATGACAATTTAAGTATAAAGTTTGGTGTAAAACTTGTTATGATGCGCAACAAAAAATGAGTAGTTATACAATCTATGATGTATGTCATGTTTTAACTACCACTAAGAATTCTATCACCTCAATGACTCCTTTCGGACATATCAAATGAGTATGACAATTCTATAATCACATGGTTGTTTTGAAAATCAATTCTTTTCTTATGAATTCCTACGAATTCTTTCGGTCCTTTTTCATGATGAAATCGTCTCAAATCCATTTTAACAAGTAAATAAGATGGTTGTCAAGCATCCTATTCCATACTAATTTGTGCACTAATGTTTTGGAATAAAAACAAGTTGAAATTCCTTTCGGACCTATTTTTCAAAAGATTATTTTTACCAACAAATTAAGCAAGATTAGATGTTACTTCAACAAACTCATAAAATAGATATGTTTTCATGCATCACCTTTTTCATAAAAGAATACTCCATTAACCATTCACATCATATACACAAGTATATCACAAATTACTCCATAGCAATCATATTAAAACACAAGTAAATAAGAAAACCTTCATAAAACTCAAAGTAACAATTGTTCATTATAAGTATCAAGGTGTATGTAGTCTTGAGAATTACAATGAATAAACTAGTGGAACTATAGCAACAACACTCCTCCAATTGCTAACTAACATAAGTAAACAACTCCACACTCGAACCAATGCTTGAGACTTTAACTCAACATGTTCTGGACGTTTTCACAACACTTAGGAAACTTTCAGGCAATATAAGATAAACTAACAAGATTTGGTGTAATACTAAGTTAGATTTTTGGTGGTACCAGTAATTCTAGACCCTAAGTAGTCATTATATAGCATAATGACACTTATCTTCCAAGTAAAAATGTCCCTCTAAAGTTAATAAGTGGAAATGATCAGCCACACATGATTATGGGGAGTAAATACGTCCATAAATGCAAAACTTGTAACTTCAGTCATCTCCATCCGATCGGTTTCTCACCATCCGATCGGATGGTCATTCTTTTGGCACGTTCCAGCCGAATCGGATGCGGGTTGCATCCGATCGGTTGGAAACTGTCTAAACATTATTTCTTTTTCTTTTCTTTGTCGTTTTACGTTGCATGCATTATTTTTCTTCGTGGCATGACTTTATCCATTAGAACTTGATATTTCCTTGATAATTACGTGTAGAAAACTTGTCTTTATCAAATCCTTTTGTCCATGCGACGTTTCTTCCTTTCTTGATCTTCTTGAAACTCTCCAAAAATGCATGACCACTTCATTTCTTCATCTTTTAATCATTTTTACCTGCTTTTGGCTATATTTGCATGCATAAACACTTTTCCACGATTAAGTAAAAAATATATACAAATATGACCAATTTCCATACATACAACAAACAATAACGCGACTAAAAACATGTTAATTTTGAGCGTTATCAAATCCCCCACACTTGAGCTTTGCTCGCCCTCGAGCAAGTCTTAATCAAAAGAAAATTGAATTCAATGGCAATAGTGCAAATATCTTATTTGAACTCAATCAAGTAAATAAAGAGCTTGATAACAATTCTAAACACCTCACGAAGATAATTTGAAATTCACTCATCACTCAATATGTGTAATGATTAATAGATCACTCATTGCACAATCATGATTTATGTTTCTTACCATAGGCTTGTACAAGTATCAAAACAATAGAATAATCCATCAAAGAGGTCTTTTATTCGGGTTGTAACGTTTAGGCTAAGGGTAAATAAACTTTCGTGTAAATAATTACACTAAGTCAAAAAGGTAAGGATAAGGCATGGGAATATTTATGAAATTGGTTTTAAAGAAAAATAAAATCAAAGTCTAAGTCCCATAGTTGCTAATCACAAACAAACCACAAACCCAAAAATGACAATAGTTACAATCTTTCTCCTCTTCGAACTTTCACATGTCAATACATCGATTCACCATAAAAATATTCTTCAAACTTAGCACATTGGCTAACAACATATCACATAACTTTCTCCTTCATCTTATAATATAGCACATTGGCTATAATTGTCACCTTATAGTTGCGATGATTTTTTTTTTTTTTTAATTTATTTTTTTTATCACATTTCCCCCACACTTCGCATAAGCATACACCACAAAAAATACAATTAAGAAGTATGCATCCTTCATCTTTGTTGGAATGGCACACACATGAATTGTGAAGTGTGTCTAACTAATAATCATAAAAAAACAATCCAACATACCAAGAAACTAGCAACCCACCATTTAGACTTTCACAAGGGGTAAGGCTAAGGTTTAAAGTGTAAAATCATTTTGTATTTTTCTGGATGTAACAAAAACGAAAAGGATGGCTCAAAGGGTGTAACTAGGGGTATCTAGCGCTAAATATGAACGCTAACAAATGGGTTCCAAATACGAGGGTAACTAACCGATGTGGTTAGCAAAAATTATTTTTGTAAACGGATGGCCATTTGGTTTTATTCCTAAGTTTGCCTCTTATCATATGAATATATCCTTATCATTCGAAAATGATTTAACCGTAATGCATAATAAGTACAAGTTCTAGAATTAACACAACCACCGGCACACTCATAATAAAATATATAAATAGCATGAGAAACACTATTTACATAAAAAAAAACTAATCCCCACAATTTAAAGTAATAAGGGTATAAAATTGTGCTTAGCAAATGCTATCAATTCCGAGACGAATTGCTCTTTAAAACTTGAATTTATTCTCCAAAAATATCATTATTATTTACCATTGAATCAACCTTATTTTAACTAAAATATGAAAGGCGAACTACTTTTAGTTACTAAAGTTCACGACTCTAAAAAAAACCGAAAAACTAATTAAAAATTTAAAAATTAAAAAATTATGCAATTTTTCTATTTTCTTCCCTCCCCCACACTTAAGTTTTGCATTGTCCTCAATGTAATAAAATAAAAATAAAAACTTCAAAGTAAAGGAAATGGAAAAATTTAGAAAATACCGGAGTTAAATACGCAACATGCATATTTGATCATAATAAACAAATGAGTTTATCGACTCCAAACGTTGATCAACTATATGCTTCCGTAACAAAACCCCTGCAAGAAAACTGCAAAATATACGAAACAACCAAACAGACACAAACTAAAACATATCTAAACCAAATAAATAGAAAATTAAGTTACGTTATAAATCCTAAGAGAAATAGTTAAAGGTAATGGAAATAGAAATAGTTCGACACATAATTGTTTTTAAAACCAACCATAAACCATATGATCACACATCACCATCAATAACACACATCTGAACGAATGAACTCGTCCTCGCTTTCCTCTTCATCCTCATCAACGTCTTCTTCATCGTCCTCGTCCACCACTCGTCTTTTCTTCTTTCCAACTCTTGATGACGAACCTCCAACATCATAACTCGATCCTCCAGGATTAAAACTTGGTCCACCCACATTAACACCTGAACTACCATACTCGGGAAGTCTACCGTATGGAGGGTATGGCTCGGGAAATGGTGAATAACCAGGATAAGGGTAGGGGTATGGTCCAGGATATGGAGAATATGGTAAAGGGTATGGTGGAACATTTGGTGGGTTGTAGGGAGGTACCTCATAATTAGCATCTTGTGCCAAATGTTGGATCATAGGCATGGAATAATCAAAATTGTAATTATTCCTCATGAGCATTGAATCTTTCCAAACTTCCCTACACTCAATAGCATTTAACTCTCGGTTCCAATCACCCCATCCTGAATCAAAACCACTTTGAGTATCCCCCGAAAAACTCCCCATTTGAGGTTGTGATGGTGCTTCCGCATAAGCTCCTGATTGTGCCCCCACACTTGGTTTGGTCCAAGGTCCCAAAGTCTTGTTATTCCTATCCAATGCTTTTCCAAAACTAAAAGCATCCCATATCTCACTCTCCAACCTCACTCTACACTTCCTCAACTCATTATCATTAAAATACCCAAGATTTTTAGCCAAAACGGTCACACAATGACCTCCACAAACATCACTTTGTTTCTTAATCCCCGGTGCTCTCTTAGAAAGATACTCGGCAATAATCCATGCCACATTCCCATTCTTATCTTCCTCCAACAACTTCATCACCCATAGGTCCGGTTGACTACATTTGTCTTGACTACCGCTCCTATGCAACAATCTCCAAGAAATCAATTTTTGTAAAACCTTCAACAACGGATTCCTAATCCTAGAAGAATTTCTCCTAAGACAAGTTGGATCACCAATCCTATTCCAATAAGCATCAACACCCGTGTATTGATCATTAGCTCTAGCCAAACTCACAAAATGTGGTCCAAACAACCTATGATTAACCTCACTCTCCTCATACAAACCAAGCGCAACTGTAAAATTTTGCAAAGATAAAGCATGTTCACGACCACACAATCTAAACCAAACACAAACATCCCTAAGAACATCATTCACCTTCCTATCAAAGTAAAACGTAGAAAAGAACTCCAAACACCATTCTTTGTAAACATCCTCACGAATACTAAAAGCTCTTTCCCAAGAATAATCTTCAAACCTATCCCCATCACCAGGATACACATAAATCATAGTCATCATGCTCCTCAATTGATCCTCACATTCATACTCCGCAAGCAATTCCCAATCAATCAACCTAGGCTTAGCAATCTTTCTCTCTTGAAGTTTTGAAAGACGTTCCCTATATGCATTCTTCTCATATTTGTTTTGCACATTAGAAAACTTAACATTATCATTAGACTCCGGTTTCAAACTGAAAGTGATCCTCTTCCTCTCGTTCCTTTCCAAATACTTGTTAACAATCGGGTTTCTTTGATTTCGTCCCAATCATGCAACATTTCCCTGAAAGAAATCTCAAATTATGTTATTATAAAAGTATAAAAACTAATACTAATCAATTTAGAAACTAGAACACAATTTCAAAAATGTCAAAAAAAAAATTTCCGAGGCGTCCATCAGATCGGATTGAGGTCTATCCGATCGGATGCAACTTTTGCGCATCCCCATCCGATCGGTTGCAACTCGCAACCTATTCGGCTGGAGTTTCTGTATACTTCATGTATCCTCAATCCATTCTAAACGTTTCCCAATCAATCCGAACTTCTTTCTAACTTGTAATCTTCCATTCTTGAGTACTTCTAACATCCAAACTCTCCTATCAATGATTCTTAACATTTCCAATCATCAAATAATGATTCCATGAAAACCAAGAACATCATCTACTAAAATCTTCCAATTAGTGCTCTAATCAACAATGCAATAGCCTAACATCACTAATTATCAATCATGTAACTTCTGGGATTCATCAATTGCAAATAAACTAGCTCTAAAGATTATACCCAATTCAATCCGAAAATTCAATCAATGAATTCTTACTCAAAACTTAACCAATTGATCTAATTCTTTTTGCAATACCTTCTCCTATCATCTAATCACTTATCCCCAAAATATTACATCTTAATTCGAACTAATTCAAAAATACTCAATTCGTGACCTAATTTCAATCATCCGAATTAAAACCTAATTGAACAAAGTTAATGATATAACTTACTTGACTTGATGCCATTGATGATCAATTACCACTCCTGCAACTCTCAA
The DNA here is from genome assembly GCA_030686995.1 of Artemisia argyi. Taxonomy (NCBI): domain Eukaryota; kingdom Viridiplantae; phylum Streptophyta; class Magnoliopsida; order Asterales; family Asteraceae; genus Artemisia; species Artemisia argyi. The sequence continues at coordinate 167,390 of JARVZY010002132.1, forward strand.
ACAACTTCTTATGGTCGAATTTCTAACCCCAATTTTTGGTGGATTGTGTGTATGTGGTTTTCTTGAGTTTTTGAAAATTTTGGTTTATATATTCAATTCCATCCGATCAGTTGTGAATACATCCGTTCGGTTTGGTATGAAACTGATTTTACAAAGTTTTTCTACTACTAAACTTGGTACAAGTACTAGTAGTTCTTATCTTTTCAAAAACTTATTATCTTGTATGTATCCCAAACACACTTTGTCTACCAAAAATTTGGTCATCTACTTCTATTTCTAACTTAAGACTAAAAACATAACTTAACCTCTAAAAACTAAAAAAAAAACTTAAACTAAATAAATAGATCAATAGATAAATAGATAAATAGATAGATAGTCTTATTCAAACATGAAATGCCTAAAACCTAAAAACATAAAATAAATTGCATGAAATTAAAAATACGAAACAAACAAACTAGCACAAGATGTGCTTTATTCTTGTGATCATTCTTCTTCATCCATAGAAATATTCATCCCTAAGAATGTCTTCTCCACGATACTTGTTTGATAACTTCCTAGTAGTCTTTTGAGTTTTGAAACTTCGTGCAAAATTCCTTCCGCTAGGACATGTGATATCAAATTTGTAATGCCAATCACCATCTCCTTCTTCTCTTTTGTAAATGCTAGGACCATCGAAACCCCATTCCAAGTTCTTCAATTGGACCGGTAAAGATCCAAGAAAATCTGTCAATTTGTTAAACACAAAAATGTTTTTAAATGGGTTAAAGAAAGCCTCCATTGCTAGAGCTCTTTCCATTTCATCCTCAATATCAAAGAAACTAGGTGTGCATGGGCCAAACTTAGGCCTACCATCTTCATCTCTTCCTACTTCAAAGCAACCAAGGTAATCCTCCTCTTGGTCCTCATCATTATCATCCCCATTACTACCCCCTCTAGGCTTTGGATAATAAGTATTCTTAAGAATTCCATCATCAATTGTCATGGTACCTCTTCCCATATCTATTATAGCTCTACATGTTCTTAAGAATGGTCTACCTAACAACAAAGGTAGTTCCTTATCAACCGCAACATCCAACACAAGAAAATCTGCCAAGAATGCTTGATAACCAATTTGAACTCTCACATTTCTTACTTCCCCCATTGCTTTTGCCTTAGAATTATCCGCCATAGTGAGTTTAGAATTGTTAGGTGTAGGGTCTCTTAATCCTAATTTGTGATACAATGGATAAGGCATAATACTCACACTTGAACCCGTATCGACTAATGCATATAAAGGAGTTGTCCCATTAATTTTAACCCGCAAAACAAAATTTCCGGGATCATTTATTTTCTTTGGGAGCCCATTCTCAATTATACTTCTCTCCTCTACTTCATCAAAACTATTATCCTCCAACTTTGATTTCGCAAACATAACTCCATCTAATTTCTTCCTATACTCCATGTAATTTCTCAACACTTCAATGACTGGTTTGTTTTCCATCAATTCACTAATTTTTGCTTCAAGATAGCTTGTTTTTGCTCTTTGGTTAAAGGTTTGCTACTTTTTGGTGAATTTGGTGAAGTTTTGGATGATGATGATTTGTTTTCTTTTTCTTTTTGGGTGGAGGGTTGGGTTAATTTGTTCAATGGTGTTTTGTTTCGGTTAGCTTTGCCCATCTTACAAATTTCATCCCTTCCTTCCTTCATCACTTCCATTCCTTCACAAACTTCAACTAGCATTTCATTCACACTCTTTCCTTCTTCCAAATCACTTATGTTAATTCGTAATTCCCCAAGTGCAAAATCCAATGTACACTTGGTATTCACAAGAAAATCTCTACCAAAGATAACTTCCGGTTCATCGGCATTAGTATATTCCAAAACCACAAAATCAACTTTGAAGATGTGACCATGAATATTCACTATAACTCCTTTCACTTCCTTTCTTCCATAACTTCCATAATCAAGCCTAACAAAACCAAGCTTGTCAAGTACTTCTTCCGAAATGTAATTGTCTCCATATTCCATATTCAATTCCGCATCCCACGCTTTAACACCTTCCACCGCACAAGGTGTAGAATACCTCATGTGTGGAGCATCATATTCCTTAGGTGGTGCTCTTGTGAAAACAACAACTTTCCTTTCCTTCTCCTTCTTTAGGTAACACATTTCATGTGGCAAGTAAGAAACATTGTCACCAACAACCTCTTCTCCTTCTAAATCCAACTTAGCCTTTTCCAACATGCTTTCCAACTTTTCCAAGGAATCATCGGAATCCTTGAACATATCTTCCAAATCTTTCAAATACGCCGAAATCTGACTTAAACTCTCCATTTCAACTTAAGCAATTACTAACTATAACATAACCATCACAAAAAACATCCAAATCATTAGCATGAGGGTTAATTGTAATCAAATAACTCTTAATATGAAATAAGAACAAGTAAATTAACTAACTAAAACACTTAGAATTGAAAATAAACTAAAAATTTAAAAATGTTAAAAATTTTACCGAGACATCCATCCGATCGGATGGCACAAATGACCACCTCCAACCGATCGGTTGGAACCCGCAACCGATTCGGTTGGAGTTTTCTGAAACAAAAGTTTTTTTTAAAAGACTAAGATTTAATAAAACAGTAATTATAATATTAAAGAAATTAAAAGCATTAAATAAGGTACTCTTAAAACTACTAAATCATTAACTAAAATTAAAACTACTAAAAACATTAAAATGACTCATAATGACAACTTATAACTAATAATAGCTAACATTAATCATATAATCATTAAAACTAATTAACTAAAAACAGAAAAATAAACATTAAATAAGAAAAACAGAATCCTAGAAATTTTACCGAGACTACCAACCGATCGGATGGAGATCCATCCGATTCGGTTGGTTGAAAACCAACTTATTTTTTTGTTTTTTTTTTTTTTTTTTTTTTTTTTTTTTTTTACTTTTTACTCTAAAATCTTTAAAATTTCACAAATTACAAACAATTTTATTACTAAAAATTAACAAAATTAATCAAATCCTTGGCAACGGCACCAAAAACTTGATGTGCGTTTTATTAGTACAAGTTTTAAAATTTATAAACACGAATTATCCGATTATTATTTAGCACATACGAGCAAGTATACTCGTCCGGTGTAATAAAGGTGGGTAACTCGAGATCGTCCAAAGGGATTTGGTTGTTTTAGTAATAAGAAAAATGTTGGTTAAATAAGGGTTGTCAATCCAAATTTATGTAAAATATTAATTTAAAAGAAACTCAATAAAAACTAAGCATATACTTGTGTATAATTCCTTGATTGGTAATTAGGAGTATCATGACAATTTAAGTATAAAGTTTGGTGTAAAACTTGTTATGATGCGCAACAAAAAATGAGTAGTTATACAATCTATGATGTATGTCATGTTTTAACTACCACTAAGAATTCTATCACCTCAATGACTCCTTTCGGACATATCAAATGAGTATGACAATTCTATAATCACATGATTGTTTTGAAAATCAATTCTTTTCTTATGAATTCCTACGAATTCTTTCAGTCCTTTTTCGTGATGAAATCATCTCAAATCCATTTTAACAAGTAAATAAGATGGTTGTCAAGCATCCTATTCCATACTAATTTGTGCACTAATGTTTTGGAATAAAAACAAGTTGAAATTCCTTTCGGACCTATTTTTCAAAAGATTGTTTTTAGCAACAAATTAAGCAAGATTAGATGTTACTTCAACAAACTCATAAAATAGATATGTTTTCATGCATCACCTTTTTCATAAAAGAATACTCCATTAACCATTCACATCATATACACAAGTATATCACAAATTACTCCATAGCAATCATATTAAAACACAAGTAAATAAGAAAACCTTCATAAAACTCAAAGTAACAATTGTTCATTATAAGTATCAAGGTGTACCTAGTCTTGAGAATTACAATGAATAAACTTGTGGAACTATAGCAACAACACTCCTCCAATTGTTCACTAACGTAAGTAAACAACTCCACACTCGAACCAATGCTTGAGACTTTAACTCAACATGTTCTGGACGTTTTCACAACACTTAGTAAACTTTCAGGCAATATAAGATAAACTAACAAGATTTGGTGTAATACTAAGTTAGATTTTTGGTGGTACCAGTAATTCTAGACCCTAAGTAGTCATTATATAGCATAATGACACTTATCTTCCAAGTAAAAACGTCCCTCTAAAGTTAATAAGCAGAAATGATCAGCCACACATGATTATCGGGAGTAAATACGTCCATAAATGCAAAACTTGTAACTTCAGTCATCTCTATCCGATCGGTTTCTCACCATCCGATCGGATGGTCATTCTTTTGGCACGTTCCAGCCGAATCGGATGCGGGTTGCATCCGATCGGTTGGAAACTGTCTGAACATTATTTCTTTTTCTTTTCTTTGTTGTTTTACGTTGCATGCATTATTTTTCTTCGTGGCATGACTTTATCCATTAGAACTTGATATTTCCTTGATAATTACGTGTAGAAAACTTGTCTTTATCAAATCCTTTTGTCTATGCGACGTTTCTTCCTTTCTTGATCTTCTTGAAACTCTCCAAAAATGCATGACCACTTCATTTCTTCATCTTTTAATCATTTTTACCTGCTTTTGGCTATATTTGCATGCATAAACACTTTTCCACAATTAAGTAACAAATATATACAAATATGACCAATTTCCATACATAAAACAAACAATAACGCTACTAAAAACATGTTAATTTTATGCTATGTACTCTATAAATATCGTATGAATAAAACACATCTCCTACGGGGAATTATGTAGTCTAACAAATATAGGGTATTCAATTTGTGTCAGTGATACGTTCTTATTGGGAGCCCCGAGCTGCCCAACTATTGGGAGTTGATTACCAAAAACTCCCATCACTACGAAGCTGCAGGTAACCATACTTGTCCATGGTACAGCCGCGTGTTGAAATTTCTTCATTCAGAATCTCAAGGAAAGCTGAATCGTTTATGAATTGACTAGAGTGCAACTCGATTTGGTTAACGGCAAACAATTTCCGGGTGAGGAGGGATACCCAGAAGCTATTGAAAGGTTACTTGAATGCCGAATAGCTTGCTCCACTGTCAAATTAAAGTAGTTGTTTATGAAGGTCGAAGATATGAAGGTATTATTTGAGCTTTGCATCATTTTGTTAATGTTCCTTGGTTGTCCACTCTTGCACATCACTTTTTCTTTGTATTATTTGACAACACAATGCTTAAATCTATAAAGAACACGTAATGTGCAAAAGTGGAAAACCAAGGAACATTAACAAAATAATGCAAAGCTTAAATAATACCTTCATATCATCAACCTCCACAAACAACCACTTTAATTTGAAAGTGAAATAGCATGATATTTAGCATTCACATAACCTTTCAATAGGTTTTATGTATCCCTCCTCACTGACCAATTGTTCGTTAACCAAATTGAGTTACAGTTAAGTCATAAATGAGGAGTGATGTGTGCTTATTCACACATCCTTTTTAGACTCAAAATCAGACCAAATATACCAAATACTAACCAAATATGCCAAGAAATAGTGTGTTTTTGTATTTGTGTATGTGCAGGTATGGATATGTGAAAAATGGACAAAAACAAAGCAAAACCGACAAAAACGAGCACGAGAATGGAAAAAGGTTAAAAGCCGGAGCCGGGGAAGCTTAATGATCAAAGAAAGCTAAAAATGTCAAGAAAAGTCCTCAGAAATTCATAAAGTTTTATAAATGGTCCCTGGTCAAAGTTTGAAGAATTTACACATTCAGTCCCTATACTTTCAACAAATGACAAAAGTGGCCATTCAAAGAAATATTTGAAGAAAAGTCAAAGGAGGTCCTCCATAAATCAAAGAAAGTCAAAAATGGCCCTTGGATTACACTTTGGAATAATGTCAGTTTTGGTCCCTACAATTTCAGAAGTTACATTTTTGATACTTAATATCCTAAACAAAACTAATAACCAGATTTTTTTTAAAACCCAAATATTAATCATAAACCCAACAAACCCTTAATCCCCACAAGCCCACTAGTAATAACCAGCCCACCACCCTAACCCCGACTCTAATACTACTCGATCCACCACAACTTTTAACCCGGTCAACCCAAAACCAAACCCGGTCAACTAAACTAATAAAAACACCCAATCCTTCCCGCCCCCCAAATTTTACCATACCTAGAATATTAACTGTTCCATGAACCCTATATTAACCTGACCACCAAATTAACCTCGTACAATGCTTAATTACCCAATCATTGGGTGTTTCTAGAACCTGACAGCAAGGAAAGAGCATGACACGCTGGCTATCCGTGTGAGAGTGCGTGCCCTAATGATTGGGAAATTTAATCCAAGGGCTATAATCAAAGGGAAACATCTGGAAACGTATCTAAGGGTTGATATCCATTCAAAGAAGTACAACATCACAAGGATCAGTGACCTGGGAAGATCTAGAAGCATCCTCAGACACCTATATATATACCCCCTCCTCCTTCATTAGCAGTGTGTAGGTTTTCATTGTAATTTTACTTTGTTAATTTAGTTTTCAATTGTATTTCACTTTTTAAGTAATGTAATTTGTTTTATTTTAATGAAAGTTTAATTCAGTTTTCCTTTAAAGTCTGTTCTCTTTCATTTTAAGCATTATTCATTTGAGCTTTTGATTTTGCTTTTATCTTATTATTTAGATTTAGTTCAAGTTAATTTCAAAGTTATTGTTTATTGTTATGTTTTAATTTCATATAAAAAAAATAAAAAAAAATCAGAAAAATAAAAAATACAAAAATATTGTTTTGATATACTTCATATTTGTTCAATTCAGTTTTTTATAAGTTTTCATAGTTAAGTTTAGTGTCTTAGATCCTTTAAAATCATTTTCTCAGAAATAAAAAAAAAAAAAAAAAAAAAAAAAAAAAAAAAGTCAACGTTGGTCAACTGTTTTGGTTGATTTGATTCAGAGGTGGTTTTAGTGGTGGTTTGGTGATCCAGTAGTGTTCATAAGCCTATCCAAAGAGAGGCTACATTGGAGTATACCCCTATTCAGTAGGGCCTTGTTTTGTAGTAAGGATTTCATTTTCATTTAAGTTCCTATCTCATTGCTTAGTTTAAATCTGTGTTAGTAATGTTTACTGTTCCGTTAGTTGTTGTTTGATGTTATTGCAGTAGTATTATAGAATAGTGAGCTAGTTTGATCAATAAGGTAGGAGTTTAAGCTTTGAATATGCATAACATAGTGAATCTGCTCATTAAAAGGGTGTTTGGGTTAAGGATATCCTGAGTGTTTCTGCCATTTACTTACTGTTCTTTCTGTATTGGTGGCATACACTAGGCTCATATTAGTTAGACAAATAGTAAAAACAGTGGGTTATATAGAAAAAGTCAAAACTTGCTCTTCCACCTGCATAAGTGTAATCTGAACCTGAATTTTTGTTCTATCTTTACATTTTGTGTTGGTGTTTGTGATTTTAGTTCCAAAACATGTGCATTCAACATCTAGTAGTAGTTATGATCAGTCAAAATTGGACTTGGTCAAAGTTCATGAGCAAAGTCAAAAAGTCAAATCTGCAGGTTATTTTGTTTTCTACCATCTGAACTAGGGCAAAATTAAGGGTCAATTAGGTGAGTAGAATTAGGGCTTTTTGGTTTTTAGTATAGTCTGTTAGGTAGTCTTTCATTTTCTCCCTTTAGGTTCCACTAATCAGCTTCTTAGGTGCAAGAAATTAAGCCACAAAGTAGGTACCCCAAGCTGCTTAAGCTGTCACATAGTACCAACTGCCATAGGGCTTATCAGCTTATATATTGTGCTTATTTGATCATTTTCAGTTGTATTGTGCTTAATATAGTGTGGGTAAGCTGTTTTGTGAATTTGGTGCTAATTGGTTGAAAAGAGCTTAATAACAAGTACTTATTAGAACTGCTTATTGCTTCTCTAGGATCACTCTCTATTTTTATTTGGCTTTTTTCCAACTAAGTTGTGCATAGACAAGTTGTTTAAACCTATTGTGAGCTTTTGGTAGCATTTGGTACTGTATTGCTTATTCTAGAGCTTATTTCAAACTGCTTATTAGCCCATTCAGCTTATTAGGGTTCCCAAAGTAGGTAATTTTATTTTTCCTAGGTTTAGAATATTATTTTAGAATTTTCATAAAATTTTCAGATTTTTCTGAGCTGTTTTGTTATTTTTCTTATTTTATTTTAGTTTTTAATCAATTTTTAATTACTTTTATTAAAGAAAAAAAAATCAGAAAAAGCATAAAAAATTCCAAAAATATTTTAGAAAATAGTTTTTAGTTATTTTAGATTTTTCAAAATTTAGTTTGTATTTTTCTCACTTAATTTCCATTTTATTTTACTTTTTAATTTGATAAATTAGTTTTTAATTCATAAAAATTAAATAAAAAGTCAAAAAAATATTTTTCTTTTTCCGAAAATTTTCTTTTATCATTTTTAACTTAGGAAAATTATTTTCAAACCCGTAGGATTAGCCTAACTTCAAATTCACTTTTTATTTCGCGTGTTTACGTTTTATTTACGTTTAAGCTTACGGTTTTGATTCTACGTTACGTTTTAGGTTTGGTAATTTGAATTGCTTGCTTAATTGGTTAATTGTGCTTCATTTTCATATTCATTAGTGTAAATCTCATTGAAGTCATTTTTTTCCCACTTTCACGTCACTTTTCACGAACCGAGAATTTGAAATTCCATTTACACCTTCACACGGACTACGATCTCGGGATTTGTATTTCCTTCAAATCCTTTGGAGAAATATAAATACTCTATACTATTAACTATATTTGATTTGAAACCAATCAAATTTTGGCGCCGCTGCCGGGGAAGGTTGAAGTGAATTTTTGATTTTCGTTTTCGAATCGTGTTTTGAAAACCTTCCTCATTCTTGTATATATTTTCTATAAAAAGTAAAAAAATAAAAAACACTTTTACTAAAGTGTTTTCAAAAATCCAAAAATAAAATAAACATCCTCACTCTCGAGGGAGTGTTGTAAACCATTCCGAAAAAAACAACAAAAGAGATCGTGAAATTATACGTATTCGGATTACTTTCTTGCTACAACCAACTAAACGGGGAATACGGAGGTATTGACATTAAATTGCAGACCGAAGAGAGATCCGTTCTTCTCTCCCGCTCCGCTGCGCGTAGTAATTGAGAAAACGGTTACGAATAACGTAACGGTTACAAAAAAGAGAATAAAAGTTTTGTGATTTTGAATTTTAATATATTAAAAAAGCCAAAAATAATTCCCAGTCAAAAGTACAAAAAGATTTTCCTTTTTCATTTTGATTTTCCTTTTATTTTTAAATTTTTGATTTTTGTGGTGTACTGGTGTATGAACACCCGTTCATCTTCTAAACGTCTTATTTCTCCACTTTCAAATCCAGAAAGTTTATTTCGTCACACACACCGAGTTCTTTTCCCAACCGTTGAGGAAATGAACCAAAACGAACAACACTTGGGACCCCCGCCGATGGGTGGTGCTCAAAACAACGGGATTCCTCCGATGGGAACCCAACCGGCTTACGATTTACGTCCGATGGAGGAACAACTCCAATCACCATTCAATGGTGTGAGGAGAGCCATCGTGATTCCCGATATCACTGCAAATCAATTTGAGATTAATCACGGGTTACTCAACATCATCACGAGTATCTCATTTCAAGGTTTAAAAAGTGACGATCCTTATGTTCACATAAGGAATTTCACCGATATCACTGAAACTATAAAGTTAAATCAAGTTCCGTATGATGTGGTTAAAATGAAATTGTTTCCTTTCTCCCTCAAGGGAGCAGCCCGGACTTCGCTTGAAAAGGAACCACCGAACTCAATTCATACTTGGGATGATCTTGCATCCAAGTTCGTGAATCATTTTTACCCTCCATAAAAAACATCTAATCTCCGAACTCAAATCTTTCGATTTCAGCAAGCTTTCGATGAATCGTTCAGCGAAGCTTGGGATAGATTTAAGGAGTTGTTGGAAAAATGTCCGAATCATGGGTTTTCACCTTTGTATCAGATTGATACTTTCTACAATGGGTTGAGTCTTACCGATCAAGATTCACTCAATTTTGCTGCGGGTGGAAACTTGTTGACCCGAAACATTCAAGATGCTTTCACAATTATTGAGAATAAAGCTAAAGTGAGGATAGCTAGAAACAAGCTTCAAACTTCAACTGCTAGTAGCAAATCTAATGATGAAGTTATGAGTGCTATAGCTGCCCTCACTAAAAAATTTGAATCAATGGCTATTGAAAGATCTTCTAAACAAATTAAAAACCATCAAGTCAATATGCTCAACCATGTTTGTGAGACTTTTGGTGGTCCTCATTCGTATTTTGAGTGCCCAGCCTCCGGTGGCTTCACTCATGAGAATGTGTATGCTACTTCGGGAACCTACAATATGGGCGGTAATGGTTACCAACCACAGGGAGACCGTAATCTTCTTAGCTACTGTTCTAACAATTATCTTGGACCACCTGGTTTCAATCAACCGAATCAAGTCAATCAAGTGAATCATAATGTGCAAAACCGAAACAATCAATTTAACCAGAATCAAAATCAAAACCGGATGAACAATGGTTTTCAAAATCAAAATCAAGGTTTTCATCAAAATCGGGGGAATTACAATCAAGGCCTGAATCAAAGGAATTTTCAAAACCAAGGAAATTATAATCATGGGAATTACAATCACGGAAATCAAAATTATGGAAATTTTCAAATCAAGGTTTCAGCAACAACAACCGTGGACAAAATTTTCAAAACCAAAATCCAGTTGTGAGTCAAAATCAGTCGTCCTCGGATGAGTTTCTTAAGCAATTTATGAAAAGTCAAGAGGAAATGAATAAAATGCTAATAAATCAAATGACTGAATTGAATAAGCGTTTAAATGATCGACTCTCAGGTTCGGGTACTCTTCCAAGCAACACGATCGCTAACCCGAGGGGTGATGTTAAAGCGATCACGACTCGAAGTGGTGTTTCATACGATGGACCCACGGCTCCGACTACCTCATCTTCTCTTCATCCCAAGGTAGTTGACCGTGAGACCGAGGCGACAAAGGACACGGTTCTTCCTACTAATAACGGAAGTTCTGAATACGTCCAACCTCCGGTTGTCCAACCGTCAAAGCAGAAGGAAAAAGTTGTTGAACAAAAAAAAGAAGTTCCAGTCAAGACCAAATTGCCTTATCCATCAAGATTAAAGGATCAGAAGCTCCGTGACAAAGCTAATCATCAAATGGAGAAGTTCTTCCAAATCTTCCAAGATTTACACTTCAACATTAGCTTCGCGGATGCTATACTTTTAATGCCGAAATTTGCGTCTATGGTTAAAAATCTTTTGCATAACAAGGAAAAATTGTTTGAAATGGCAAAAACCTCGTTGAATGAGAATTGCTCGGCGGTTATCCTCAAAAAGCTTCCCGAAAAGCTTGAAGACCCCGATCGATTTCTCATTCCTTGCAATTTTTCGGGGATAGGTGAGTGCTTCGCCTTGGCCGATCTTGGTGCTAGCATTAACCTAATGCCGTTGTCTATTTGGAAAAAGTTGTCTTTACCCGATTTGACTCCAACCTGCATGACCCTCGAGCTTGCCGACCGAACTACTTCCCGGCCGATGGGAATAGCCGAGGATGTCTTCATCAATGTGGGAAAATTTCATTTCCCCGCTGATTTTGTCATTGTTGATTTTGAAGCTGATCGACGGGTACCTCTCATTCTCGGGAGAGGTTTCCTAAGGACTGGCCGTGAGTTAATTGATGTTTACGATGAAGAAATTACCCTACGTGTTGGTACTGAAGCCGTAACATTTAATTTGGATCAAACCGCGAGATACTCCTCCAATTATAACCATTTTTCCGTGAACCATATTGATGTGATTGATATTGCTACAGAGGAGTATTCTCAAGAACTTCTCGGTTTTACTGAAAATGCTTCAAGTGGCAATCACACTCCTTATACTCAACCAATTGTTTCCGATCCTTCCCCTTCCCTTACTCCATTTGAGGGAAGTGATTTCATTTTGGAAGAGATCGAGGCCTTTCTTTCTAATGATTCGATTTCACCAGAAATTGATCATTCTGATTGCGATCCGGAGGGAGATGTTCTTTTAATTGAAAAATTGTTGAATGAAGACCCGACCCCATCTCTCCCTCTGATGGACCTTAAAATGACTGATATTAAAGAAGTTAAGCCGTCTACTGAGAATCCTCCAGAGCCTGAGCTCAAGGATTTACCTCCTCATCTTGAATACACTTTTTTAGAAGGAACCAATAAACTTCCCGTCATAATTTCGAAAGACCTTAAAGATGAGGAGAAGACCCGTCTCTTAGATGTGCTCAAGAAGCATAAGAGTGCCATCGCTTGGCAAATTTCCGATATCAAGGGCATAGACCCTCGTTTTTGTACTCACAAGATTTTGCTTGAAGATAATTACAAACCTTCCGTCCAACAACAACGAAGGTTTAACCCGAAAATTCATGAGGTTATCAAAAAGGAAGTTATCAAACTCCTCGATGCCGGAATGATTTATCCAATCTCAGATAGCTCATGGGTTAGCCCGTTCCACTGTGTTCCGAAGAAAGGTGGTATGACCGTCGTGACAAATGAAGATAATGAATTGATTTCAACACGTCTTGTTACCGGATGGAGAGTATGTATTGATTATAGAAAATTGAACGATGCGACTCGTAAGGACCATTTCCCACTTCCTTTTATGGATCAAATGCTCGAACGTTTAGCGGGAAATAAGTTCTATTGTTTTCTTGATGGCTTTTCCGGATATTTTCAAATTCCGATTGTCCCTCCAGACCAGGAAAAGACCACTTTTACTTGCCCTTATGGAACGTTTGCTTATCGACGTATGCCTTTCGGCTTATGCAATGCTCCAGGAACGTTCCAGAGGTGCATGATGGCAATTTTCCATGATATGATTGAGAAAACCATGGAAGTTTTCATGGATGATTTCTCGGTTTATGGAGATTCCTTCACTTCTTGCCTCTCCCATTTAGAAAGAATGCTAAAACGGTGTGAAGACACTAATTTGGTTCTAAATTGGGAGAAGTGCCACTTCATGGTTAAAGAGTGCATTGTCCTCGGCCATAAGATTTCAAAATCTAGGATTGAGGTCGATAGAGCTAAAGTCGACGTGATTGCTAAGTTACCTCATCCCACAACCGTAAAAGGAATTAGAAGTTTTCTCGGTCATGCCGGCTTTTACCGACATTTTATCCAAGACTTTTCCAAGATATCCCGGCCCCTGACCCATTTAATTGAAAAAGATGCTCCGTTTATCTTCTCAAATAAGTGCATTGAAGCATTTAATATCCTAAAGAAGAAGTTAACGGAGACTCCTATCTTAGTTGTCCCCGATTGGAACTTGCCTTTCGAACTAATGTGCGATTTTATCGATTATTGATACATGGGAATCGCACCAGGCTTTACCTCTCGAGGGATCTCGAGAAGCTTACAACCCCCACCAGGCAGTGTACCTGATCGTTGTAGTATAGTATGGTGACAAGTACCGGGGGATTCATCGTTCAACTCAGGAATAGTGTCGCTAGGATTAGAAAGTCTCCTAAACTAAGTCTAGAGGTGAGGGATGATTCTTTTTGTATTTTAATATTTTATAAAAGCAATTAAAATCTCGGGTTTTGGAAGAGTGGGCGGAATTAGTTGCTAGCCAACTAACCCAAATAACTAAAGATGCAATCAAAATAAAATAACAAAAATGAAAATAAAGCTAATTATACTAGTGGTGTAAACAATGATGGGAAAGTTGTGTTTACTTAGGTTTCATTACTCCCTAGATATCTTTTACAGGTTGATAGCTTGTTACAATTGCTTGGATGACGGGTCATATTCCTTAATACTAGTCGTAGGGCCGTGTACAATATTCCCTAACTCTATAGGATCCTACTTCACTCCTATGTCGAGCCGTTAGAAGCTCCTAACATGGGATTATTAGAATTCTCCTACGCATTAAATACAACCAAAAATTGTAGTACACCTCCGATCATGTTTCTTAAGACGTTCAAGCAAGTTACCAATGGAAGTCTGCCAGTTTTCTTAAGCCTAACATCGAATACAATCATCCGTAACAACTATAAACAAACAATCAACCCATAATTAACATCTAGGTTTCACTACATCTAAGCAAACACAAAAGAAATCTAGCCGAGCATGTTAAATTGAAGACAAGTGTAAGATATATTCAAACCACACATAGACATATTGAATGAATTGAAAGAGTACTTATCTTTAATAGAACATGAAAGATTCAAAGGGTTGAAACCCTTGAAAAAGCTGGAAAATTCGACCTAGAGTTTTTCCCTCAAAGTTACACCCTCAAAGTTACACACTAATGAATGAATTTTGGAAAACTATATATAGATTACAATGGGTGACGGCGTCATGTATTGGGTTGTGACGCCGTCAACTCGCCGCCATAATAAAAATCGTATTGCCTAGATCTGATTTTGATGCCGTCATGTATGAAATAGTTCTAGGCCGTCACTAATACTTGGACCATGACGGCCTTGGGTGACGCCATCATGTCCAATGCACAAAACTCTCTGGATCGTCACGTGTATTTCCCACATCCACCTCTTTTGTTACTCTTGACGCCGTCATTAAGGAAGTTGTGACGCCGTCAGGTACTGTTCCCAGCAAGGAAAATTAAGACTTTGCCATTTTCTTCACTTTTATGCTCCAAAAACGTCTAAAATGCTTCCTTTTCCAGATTTCTCTCCAAAAGTACCTAAAATGACAAAAGGAACGATTTAGGGCAATATTTGATCAAATAATCTCGAATCCGGGTTTAAATGACCCCCTAAAAACGGTTCATTTTTCGCCTCATCAATTATGCTATTGGTGCAGTTCTGGGGCAACGTAAGTCAAAATATTTTCAGCCGATACACTATGCTAGTAAAACGATGACCGATGCTCAATACCATTATATGACTACCGAAAAAGAAATGTTAGCCGTCGTTTATGCTTTTGAAAAGTTCCGACCTTATCTCGTCTTAAAGAAATGCATAGTGTATACAGATCATTCGACTCTTAAATATCTAATGGCAAAGCAAGATGCTAAGCCAAGATTGATGCGGTGGGTCCTACTCCTTCAAGAATTCGATGTTGAAATTCGAGACAAAAAGGGAGCTGAGAACCTTGCTGCCGATCACCTCTCACATTTAGAGAATCCCCATCAAATTGATTTCGAGAAAAAGGAAATTACTGAAACATTTCCTCTCGAGACACTTGGGAGTTTATCACGTAAGTGATCCTAGTACCCCCATGGTTCGCCGATTTTGCGAATTACCATGCGGGGAATTTCATAAGAAAAAGGATGTCGTTCCAACAAAAGAAGAAATTCTTCAAAGATGTTAGGCATTATTTCTGGGACGACCCCTACTTGTTCAAAATATGCGCGGATCAAGTGATCCGGTGGTGCGTTTACGGCAAGGAAGCCGCTGAAATTCTCATGGCATGCCATAATGGACCCACGGGGGGACATCATGGTGCCAACTTCACCGCTAAGAAAGTTTTTGATTCCGGCTTCTACTGGCTGACGACATACCGGGATGCCCATGATTTGGTTAAATCATGTGATTCCTGCCAGCGTCAAGGAAAAATCTCTCAAAAGGATGAGATGCCTCAAAATGTTATTCAAGTTTGTGAGATTTTTGACGTTTGGGGCATTGATTTCATGGGACCATTCCCGTCATCTAGAGGAAACAAATATATACTCGTGGCCGTCGATTACTTGTCAAAATGGGTTGAAGCAAAAGCGCTCCCCACCAATGACGCCCGAGTTGTCATGAAATTCCTGAAAAGTCTCTTCGCCCGATTTGGTGCACCTCGTGTTATTATAAGTGATCATGGGACCCATTTCTGTAATGATCAATTTGCTAAAGTTATGCTCAAATATGGTGTCACACATCGTCTTTCTACTGCATATCATCCACAGACTAGTGTGTGGAAAACTAGAAGGGGGGTTGAATAGTTTTCTCCTCTTTTTGTTTATAAAAAGTTTCTTTCAAAATGTTAATTAGAATTTATTCAATTGTTTTTTTGAAAACCCTTCAATTAGAGTTTAGTATGAAAACAACATATAATCAATATGATTAATTATATATGTGAGCTTTTGAATTAGTTTTCAAAACTTAGTTTTATGAATGGAGCTTTGGTCGATCTTTATGTGAATAAGTTTTCCTTTTTAAATCTTAAAACGTTTTGTATCAAATTATCTATCAAGTTAAACTTCATATGAGAAGTGTGAATAATAATCTATTTGACCATATCATATAATTATACACACAATCACAATATTAATTTCTATGTACAACACAATCAATCATCATAACTATATAAGCAACAAGTAAGACATATAGGCAATCATAGATGTAAAGCGATAAATGCAAGAATAAATGAAAAGAGATAAGAGAAAGGAAATGCAAACCGGACACGATGATTTATAGTGGTTCAGCTACAAGGACACCTTCCTTGCCCTACTCCATTCCCCGAGTCACCTACTCGAGAGTTTTCTTTACTACTCAACAAGCTCCCTTTTGGCTGAGAAAACCGTACACAACTTTTGCTTATACCAATTTACGACACTAAGCTAAATTTCGAGTTCTAATAGTAGCTAGAACCAATCTCACGACACGACTTCAATCACTACACAACTTCTACACGACTTCACAACTTCTTCACGACTTCTTCACTACTTCACAACTTCTTCTATACTCCACTACTTATTCACACACCTACATCTTCACAACTAAATGACTTCTCCACACTACTACTTCTTCCCACTACTTCTTACTCACTCATTGACTCACTACTAAGTAAGCTCATCTTGATCTACTTATTACATATACATACATAACTCACAACTTCACATCAACACTAACTAGACTCTAATACATCAATTCTTTTTCTAGATTGGAATCCTTAAAAGAGGTCTATGGGATCATATGGATGCTTATCCCTATTTTTACTCCTGTATTAGGAATCACAATAGGTGTACTAGTAATTGTTTGGTTAGAAAGAGAAATATCTGCAGGTATACAACAACGTATTGGTCCTGAATACGCAGGACCTTTGGGAATTCTTCAAGCTCTAGCAGATGGTACCAAATTACTTTTCAAATAGAATCTTCTTCCATCTAGAGGAGATACTCGTTTATTCAGTATTGGACCGTCTATAGCAGTAATATCCGTTTTATTAAGTTATTTAGTAATTCCTTTTGGGGATCATCTTGTTTTAGCCGATCTCAGTCTCTGTGTTTTTTTATGGATTGCTATTTCAATATAGCTCCTATCGGCCTTCTTATGTCAGGATATGGCTCCAATAATAAATATTCTTTTTAGGTGGTCTACGAGCTGTTGCTCAATCAATTAGTTATGGAATACCATTAACTCTATGTGTGTTATCAATATCTCTATGTGTGATTCGTTAAGACATAAATTTGACCCTACTTTTTCTTTCTAGGAAGGAAATGTCATGAGTTGAATATATATTTTCGTTTTTTATTCATTACTCGGGGGTTGATGAAGGAAACCAGATAGTTATATGAGTGAAAGAAATGGCTTATAAATTTGCAGTAAAAGATTGAATCTCATTTCCTATGTACAAGAGTTAATAAAAGTAAACATTAAGTATTAGAGACTGTTTACCCCAAGATTGATTGATTAATCATGATGACTTGAAGCGGGTTCAAAAGATCTACTTTATGAGGTTTTTACTATCTATTAGCATATGTATTACCCAAAAGTAGATTGATAAAAATAAGTGGATAGCTAGGAACACTAAGGTACACAAAGGATTCGTAATAGAGATTATGTAAGTGTATTTTTCTGTGTATAAAAAGAATTATAATTGGGGCTTTAAATTGGTAGAAATGATCAAGGAGTACTTCCCACGATTCCGATCCAGAGTATACTTCTATTCACCGATTAAGTAAATAACTATCAAGAATGAAGTAATCCTTTAACTTTGTTTAGGGTCCCCTTTTTTTTAGAAAGGAGAAAAGGAACGAAAAAAATCGAAAGACTGAATGCACTAAAAAAATATCTTTTTTTCTTTCTCTATATAGAGATAGAATTCTTGTCATGATTCATGAACTAATGCAAGGTCTAATTGGATTTCGTAATTGAAAACGTTAGGTTGAAATATCTATAGATATTGTTACAAGAAAGATTTTATTCAAGGATTAAGTTATTACTCAACAAAGAAGAATTTAAATTATTAAAAGATCAGATGAATTCAGAAGCACTTTATTTTATTATAGTGTAGTATAAATAAATATAGCAGACAGAATTCTAGTGTCTAATGGGGACCTTACAATAGATTTCATTTTATCTCTATTTATCCTACAAACATATCAAGAAAAATAAATAAGGACGGGTCCTTAGATTTATTTGTGACCTTTGAGGAGCCGTATGAGGTGAAAATCTCATGTACGGTTCTGCAATAAGGTTGGGAATAGTGATGTTATCATCCACTATGATTATCTAACAGTTCAAGTACCGTTGATATAGTGGAAGCGAAGTCAAAATATGGTTTTTAGGGATGGAATTTGTGGCGTCAACCTATAGGATTTATAGTTTTTCTAATTTCTTCCCTAGCAGAGTGTGAACGATTACCTTTTGATTTACCAGAAGCAGAAGAAGAATTAGTATTGGCTTTATGATAGGGAGGATTCTTCTCTTGCACTTTGAGTGATGAGGGATTGAATCACTTGAAACAAAAACTAATAAACTTATGATCAAAGGATTTAGAAGTGTATTTGGAAAGGATTGAGACTGAAAATTTTCGTGCAAAGGGTGTGAAAAAATAGCAGAAATGAACCAGTATTTATAGGCAAAAGTTTTTGACAAATCTGACAAATGGAGCGTGTGTCGGCCCCCTTAAAATTAAGGGGGGCCCCCCTTATAATTAAGGGGGCCGCCCAGACGAAAACGGCAGTTTTCTTATCTTTTTCTGGGGAAGGTTTATCTAGTGAAATTTTAACTATTTTTGGCTAAAAATTTGAATTCATATATTTATTATGAATTAAACATTTTCCTCTAATTACCAAAAGTGTTTTTCTAAGTATATAAAATATTTATATCATTTTATATAATTTGTAGTGTTTAAATAAAACTCTCTTTGATCATAAAATGTATTAGACAATTGTTTGTACATACCTTAAGTGATTGTTGAAGCATACTCGAGACGTTGAGATGTCGAGGCTTGTTAACGTATGAATGCATAGATGAATTGTGATCACAAGTAACTTAAGCACTTTACGTTATATGTTGTAACTTACGTCTTTGTCCTCATCAAAACATGAAGAGGATGTTTAGATTAAATATGGTAATATTCATGCCAACATAGTGGTCAAGTTGAGGTGTCCAATCGTGGCTTGAAACGAATTTTAAAAAGGACCGTAGGAGAGCATCGTGCTTCATGGGCTGATAAGTTAGATGATGCATTATGGGCTTTCCGGACCGCTTACAAAACACCCATTGGGTGCACTCCTTACAAGTTGGTTTACGAGAAGGCCTGCCATTTGCCCTTTAAACTTGAGCACAAGGCCTACTGGGCCTTAAAACACTCTAATTTTGATCTCAAAACCGCGGGTGATCATCGTAAAGTTCAATTGAATGAATTGACTAAGCTTCGTGATCAGGCCTATGAAAATTCTTTGATCTACAAAGAGAAAACGAAGAGGAATCATGATGCTAAGATTAAAGATCGCGTTTTCAACGTTGGTGATCGAGTCCTTCTTTTCAATTCTCGATTGAAGATATTCTCGGGCAAGTTAAAAACCCGTTGGTCTGGACCATTCACCATTACCCATGTTTTTCCTTATGGCACCGTCGAGTTAGCTCAACCCGATGGTCCCAACTTTAAGGTGAATGGTCATCGTCTCAAACACTATTTTGGAGGGGACATACCACCCATGGTTGTCCCGGATCTCCAAACTTTCCCTAAGGATAATTAAATTCGGGGATCGAGTCAAGCTCATGTGACTCAGTGAACAAAAACAAGCGCTTCGTGGGAGGCACCCCATGCTTATCCATTTCATCTTCTTTATTTCTTATTTGTTTAGTAACGTGACGTGAAGGGGGTGACCCTTTCCAAACTCGTGTTTTTGTGGTTGTTTGTGAATGTCCAGGAATTTCCCCAAAGATTGAGGACTCTCGTGCTCGTGTTTTGTCGTTCTCTCCACTCGAGTCTCATTCTTTGCTGTTCTTTCAGAAATTCACCATATCCAAAAATCTTATCGATTAACGTTTATCTCTTGGCATACTTAATAAACGGGATTAGATATTACGTAGGCTTACCCATACCCTTAAAACATTGATGACAATGTTTCACTTTAGTCTGGGGGGGGGGGGGGGGGGGTGAATCTTCGATTCGATTTGACCTGACACTTTAGTCTGAGTTGTTTACTTGCACAACTCCGTTTTCCACCAAAATTTAAAATTTTTGTCACCTTTTTAGTTAAAAAAAATAAAAAATGATGATGATAGATGTAATAATAATAAGATTTGACACCTTGTTTGACTTTCCTACTGGTGAGAGTAGAAATAAATGTTCCGACTTGGCCGGGCATGTTGAGCTCTAGATTGTCTCCCTTAACCAATGATAATCACATAACCTTGTGCTAGTCTTGTACAGCAAAAGCTATAAAATGCGAATTCTTTCTTAAGAATCTACAAGTTCCCGTACTTGACTTTATACATGTGCAGCTTAAAAGCCTTCGCTAGTCTTTTACATAAGGAGCTATAAAACGCAAATTCTTCTTCTAGAATTTGCAAGTTTCCGTAACTGACTTTAGATATGCGTGGCTGGTTATTGGTTAAGTATGCGCTGGTTTCATTATTTGGGATCTTAAATTGCGAAGAGCGAGAAATGATAGAGCTTATTTAGAAGTTTGATGCTAAACGTGGAGTAGTTGGTTCTCTTTAGAGCTCATGGAAGGTACTAGTGACTTTTTTCTCCGACAAAATTGTTTCACCAATATATAATAGATGTATTAGGTTAATTAGTGGTATTTAGGTTTGGGCAATATTTAGTTTCTTATTTTCTTAAAGGAATCTTTGCTTTAGAAGTTGGGTACATATCAAGGACACATCAAAAGCAAAAATGAAAAAATCAAAAGGTGATATGTATGTGGTTTTGGAGCTACCCGATAAGCTTCCATTGTTGAAAAATGAAAAAATGTAAAGAAAAGAAAAAAAGAAAAGTATGATGAAAAAAAAACAAAAGAAAAGAAAAAATGAAAAGTGAAAGTTGTATTGAATAAGAGCTTAAGTGTATAAAAGTTGTTGGCGCATGAGGTGCATGTGGATGATTCGGAATTAGTCACATGAGGTGCACGTGTAGTACTCCGCAACTTATATATGAGATTGTATGTACCCAAAATCCTTGATGTGGACCGAACTTCTAAAGCAGTGGTTCTTGAGAGAAAATGAAAAACTACTTAGTGTTTTAAACTTGGTATCTCTATCGGACTAAAAAATTATTGAAACTTGAAAATATGAAGCAATTCATTTCTCACAAAAATAAAATCTTGAGATACAAAATTTAGAAAATGGGAGTAGAAAGTTTTCACAAGTAACTCTTATGGGTAGTGTTAGCATCTAACTTGTAGATAAGCTATGATCTCGTTTTTACGCTTAGTTTGGGGGCTTGTGAAAAATCAAGGATGACGATTTTTATCCGTATGGTCTCTTCTCCATGAGAAGTGTTTCTACTCATTGACCCTAATAATTATTAAAAGATAATGAAAGTCAAGCAAACTGTCACATATATAAAAATGAAAAAGTACAAAAATAGTAGTAGTAGTTGTTATTTATGAAAATCGGAAAACAGGGCGTTTTTTGGAATAAATGATTTTGAGATCTCTCTTGAACATCCTTGCTACTTTCCAAAGTCAGTAAAAAGAGGTTTTGAAATTATTTACCTCTTAAGCGTGAGGTGATGACATTGCGTGAGGGCATGGTAATACCTTCGTCTGGGGGAGTTTTGATGTGTGCTTATTCACACATCCTTTTTAGACCCAAAATCAGACCAAATATTCCAAATACTAACCAAATATGCCAAGAAATAGTGTGTTTTTGTATTTGTGTATGTGCAGGTACGGATATGTGAAAAATGGACAAAAACAAAGCGAAACTGACAAAAACGAGCACGAGAATTGAAAAAGGTTAAAATCCGGAGCCGGGGAAGCTTAATGGTCAAAGAAAGCTAAAAATGTCAAGAAAAGTACTCAGAAATTCATAAAGTTTTATAAATGGTCCCTGGTCAAAGTTTGAAGAATTTACACATTCAGTCCCTATACTTTCAATAAATGACAAAAGTCGCCATTCAAAGAAATATTTGAAGAAAAGTCAAAGGAGGTCCTCCATAAATCAAAGAAAGTCAAAAATGGCCCTTGGATTACACTTTGGAATAATGTCAGTTTTGGTCCCTACAATTTCAGAAGTTACATTTTTGATACTTAATATCCTAAACAAAACTAATAACCAGATTTTTTTTAAAACCCAAATATTAATCATAAACCCAACAAACCCTTAATCCCCACAAGCCCACTAGTAATAACCAGCCCACCACCCTAACCCCTATTCTAATACTACCCGATCCACCACAACTCTTAACCCGGTTAACCCAAAACCAAACCCGGTCAACTAAACTAATAAAAACACCCAATCCTTCCCGCCCCCCAAATTTTACCATACCCAGAATATTAACTGTTCCATGAACCCTATATTAACCGGACCACCAATTTAACCTCGCACAATACTTAATTACCCAATCATTGGGTGTTTCTAGAACCTGACAGCAAGGACAGAGCATGACACGCTGGCTATCCGTGTGAGAGTGCGTGCCCTAATGATTGGGAAATTTAATCCAATGGGTATAATCAAAGGGAAACATCTGGAAACGTATCTATGGGTTGATATCAATTCAAAGAAGCACAACATCACAAGGATCAGTGACTTGGCAAGACCTAGAAGCATCCTCAGACACCTATATATACCGCCTCCTCCTTCATTAGCAGTGTATAGGTTTTCATTGTAATTCTACTTTGTTAATTTAGTTTTCAATTGTATTTCACTTTTTAAGTAATGTAATTTGTTTTATTTTAATGAAAATTTAATTCAGTTTTCCTTTAAAGTTTGTTCTCTTTCATTTTAAGCATTGTTCCTTTGAGCTTTTGATTCTGCTTTTATCTTATTATTTAGATTTAGTTCAAGTTAATTTCAAAGTTATTGTTTATTGTTATGATCTAATTTCATATAAATAAAAAAATAAAAAAAAAATCAGAAAAATAAAAAAAATACAAAAATATTGTTTTGATTTACTTCATATTTGTTCAATTAAGTTTTTTATAAGTTTTCATAGTTAAGTTTAGTGTCTTAGATCCTTTAAAATCATTTTCTCAAAAATAAAATAAGAAAAAAAAAGTCAACATTGGTCAACTGTTTTGGTTGATTTGATTCAGAGGTGGTTTTAGTGGTGGTTTGGTGATCCAGTAGTGTTCATAAGCCAATCCAAAGAGAGGCAACATTGGAGTATACCCCTATTCAGTAGGGCCTTGTTTTGTATGTTGACATAAATAATGTCTAAAAATATTGTTAGCATATTAACAATGTCTCTATGTTTTGATAATTACAAAGCATAAACTCATTAATCTAAAACTTATGACGTAAACAAGTTTTTAGTGCTTAATATTTGTCTTTGCATCCATATCACTTAAGGTATGAATAAACAAAGTGTTTATTGTATTTCATGATCAAAGGAAATTTTTCTAATCACTAGAATTTTTATAAAATGTATTAAACATTCTATATCTTTTACAAAATTACTTTTGGAATTAAAAGAATATGTTTAATTCATTATAAATATATAATTTCAAATTTCCAACCAAAAATGGCAAATTTTATCCAGAAAAATATTCCCCACTAAAAGACAAGAAAATCCAACGTTCTGAAGGGGCAGCCACCTTAATTCCTTAGGTGGCCCCCTTAATCATTAAGGGGACCGGCCATTAATTAAGGGGACCGGCCACGCTTCAGAACAGTAAATTTTTCCCCTATAAATACTGGTTCATCCCACAGAATTTTCTCACCTTTTGCATTCCTAAACTTTCTGTTCTAGATCCACATTTCCATTCTCTTAATCTTTTGATCATAAGTACATAATTCTTTGTTTCAAAGTGATTCAAACATCATCCTCTCAAGTGCAAGAGAAGAATACTTCTATCCCCCAAGACAAGAAGTATTACAACTTGTTGTGACCTCCACATACAAGTTGTTGGTGCATCATCAAGATCATTTACATTATTCTTTGTGAAGATTGTTGTGTATATTTGATTGTAGATAGTTGTGCTAGGTATATAGGTTGTGTGATTAGTTAGTTGTTTGGCGTGAAGAAGAAAAGTTAGGAATTAGATTATAGTGAAGAAGCTAGGTGTGAAGTTGTTAGTTGTGAAGTAAATTGGTGTGAAGAAGATAGGCGTGAAATAGTTAGTTGTGAAATAGATTGGTGTGAAGAAGTTGTGTAGAAGTTGTGATTTAGGTGTGAAGAAGTTGTGGTGTGTAAATTGGTGTGTACGGTTTTCTCCGCCATAAGGGAGCTTATTGATATAGTGAAGAAAACTCTCGAGTTAGGTGCTCGGGGAGTGGAGTAGGGCAAGGAAGGTGTCCTTGTAGCCGAACCACTATAAATCTCTTGTCTCGCAGTTCGATCTTTCCATCTCTTATTTATTTCATTACTTATCATTGTTATTTCTTACTTATTGATAGTTGTTTATATTGTGCAAGATTTGAGATCACATATTATCGAATCTAAATTTTGAAAACTAAGAAAACACTAAAACTATCTTTTATAACAAATTAAAAAGACGTAAAACTATTCAACCCCCCTTCTAGTTTTCCACAATTGGTATCATGAGCCACGTCGGGCAAGATTTTTAAAATATATTGTATTTTAAAACTTGTAACGATCTATGGAATCTGAAAAATATTTAGAAGGGCAATCTATGCAAAGACCACCACTATTTGAAAGTGATGGATTTTTATATTGGAAAAATAGATTCGAAACGTATGTGAAATCAAAAGATCTTGATCTTTGGCATATTATTACCTTTGGTGATTTTCCCCCTATTCAATATAATATTGAAACTAAAATGGATGAAATTGTATCTTTTGAAAAACAAAATGATGGTTTGAAAAAGAAACTAGCAAAAAATAATGAGGCTAAAATGGTCATTTATAATGCGTTACCACGCAAAGAATATGAAAGAATTTTTATGTGCAAAACCGCCAAAGAAATTTGGGATTCTTTACTAATTACTCACCAAGGTAATAGCCAAGTCAAAGATAATAAAATAGATCTTCTTGTACAACAATATGAACAATTTATGATTCCGGAAGAGGAATCAATTGATAATGCTTTTGCTAAATTTAACACTATTATCACAAGTTTAAAAGCACTTGATGAGACATTTTCTAGTAAAAATTGTGTTAGGAAATTTCTTAGGGCATTGCATCCGAAATGGCGAGCTAAGGTTACGGCAATTGAAGAATCAAAGAACTTGATGACGTTATCACTAGATGAACTAATTGGCAACTTGAAGGTTCATGAAGAAATTATAAGAAGAGATTCGGAAACGGTCAAAATCAAGAAAGAACAAACCAAATTCATTGCTCTAAAAGCCAAAAAGGAACCTAGTGATGATGATGATTCAAGTGACGAAAGTGAAGACGAAGAATATGCAATGGCCGTAAGAGAATTCAAGAAATTCTTCAAGAGACGAGGTAGATTCACTAGATCATCACGAGACGAAAGAAAAGCATTCCAAAGAAATAGAAGTGACAACTAAGGGAAAAGAAAGTGCTTTAGATGTGGAAGTCCAAATCATCTCATTGGCGAATGTCTAAAGCCGCCGGGTTATGAAAATCAAGGCGCATTTGTTAGTGGAACATGGAGTGATAGTGACAAAGAAGAAGTTGAAAAGCCAAGAGACAAAAAGTGTTTTATGGCAAAAGAAACCGACGAAATATGTTTGGGAATTGACTTGGATCCTGACGAATGGATCAAAGATAGCGGATGTTCGAGGCACATGACGGGGAACCACAATCTATTCTCTACATACAAGGCATACAATGGAGGTAACGTTATTTTCGGTAGTGACTTACGTGGAAAAATCATTGGCAAAGGAACGATTTCTCAAGACTCACTTACTATTGAAAATGTAGAGCATGTAGATAATTTAACATATAACTTGCTTAGTATAGGACAAATATGTGATAATAAATGTAGAGTCACCTTTACTGAAGAGGATAGCGAAATAGTTAAGAATGGAAAAATTATAGGTAGAGGAATTAGGAAAGGTGGCATATATGTTATGAAACTAGGAAACAAGCCTGAGGATAGGATATGCCTAACGACCCTAGATGAAAACTCTACATTGTGGCATAGGAGATTAGGACATGCTAACATGCAACAAATACAATCTTTGGCCTCTAAGGAGTTAGTTAGAAATTTGCCTAATCTAAAATATGACAAGCATTTTTGTGATGCATGTAAAATTGAAAAACAAGCTCATGCTAGTCACAAAGTTAAGAATATAGTATCCACTACTAGGTGTCTAGAATTATTACATATGGATCTTTTCGGTCCATCCGCTGTGTGGAGCTATGGAGGAAACACATATACCTTAGTAATAGTAGATGACTATTCACGATACACGTGGACTAAATTTTTAAGTGACAAAACCCAAGCCTTTGAAAAATTTGAAATATTTAGTAAAATGATTCAAAATAAATTAGGATGCACAATAGTTACCATTAGGACGGACCATGGTAAGGAATTTGATAACGAAGTACAATTCAGAAAATATTGTGATTTAAATGGAATATCTCACAATTTCTCCGCTCCTCGTACTCCTCAATCAAATGGCGTAGTAGAAAGAAAAAATAGGTCACTACAAGAAATGAGTAGAACAATGTTAAATGAACAATCCATCCCACAAAAATTTTGGTGTCACGCCGTAGATACATCGACATATATTTTAAATAGGGTATCAATTAGGATAATTCTAGGAAAAACTCCTTATGAGTTACTAAGAGGTAGAAAACCAAACTTAAGCTACTTTAGGGTATTTGAAAGTAAATATTATATTCTAAACACTAGGGATTACCTCACTAAGTTTGATCCAAAATCATATGAAGGAATATTCTTAGGATACTCACAAAATAGCAAAGCATATATAATACTTAACAAACACTCCATGAAAGCAGAAGAATCACTAAATGTAACATTTGATGAAACACCACCACCTCCTAAAACATTACCTTTAGAAGATGATGACTTAGTCGAAGATGAAGCTATTGAGGTTAGTAAAACAAAACCCATATGAAATTATAATGAAGACATTCACTTAGAAAATAATGAAATTGTTAATATTAAAGGATCTAGATCACATCCATTAGATAATATAATAGGACATCTTAACCAAAGAACCCTTAGGTCACAAGCCCAAGATAAAAACAATTTCTTTTGTTTCCTCTCAACAATAGAACCTAAGAATATTAATGAGGCTTTAAAAGATGAAAGTTGGGTTGTAGCTATGCAAGAAGAATTAAATCAATTTAAGGCAAATGATGTTTGGGAATTAGTCCCAAATCCAAAGAATATGACCATCATAGGAACTAAATGGGTATATAGGAATAAGTTAGATGAGAATGGAATAGTTACTAGGGATAAAGCTAGGTTAGTTGCCCAAGGTTATAATCAACAAGAATGAATTGATTATGACGAAACTTATGCTCCCGTAGCTAGACTAGAATCGATTAGGATATTACTTGCCTATGCTTGCGCCCTAGATTTTAAGTTATTCCAAATGGACATGAAAAGTGCATTCCTTAACGGTTTTATCAATGAGGAGGTATATGTGGCACAACCTCCAGGATTCATTGACTTCGCAAAACCTGATTATGTTTATAAGTTAAAGAAAGCTTTGTATGGACTCAAACAAGCTCCCAAAGCTTGGTATGATCGATTAAAAGCTTTTCTTATTAAACATGATTATTCCATGGGAATGGTAGATAACACTCTTTTCACTAAAAGGAAAGACCCAAATCTCATCATTGTCCAAATATATGTTGATGATATTATATTTGGATCGACTTGTCAAGACATGTGTGATGAATTTGCCAAAATCATGCATGATGAGTTTGAGATGAGTATGATGGGTGAACTTAACTTCTTCCTAGGATTACAAATAAAACAATTAGAAGATGGAATATTTTTTAACCAATCTAAGTACATTAAGGAAATGCTTAAGAAATTTGGCCTAGAAGACTCAAAACCCATGAAAACTCCCATGTCTACGGAAGTAAAGCTCACAAAGGATGATGAAGGTGAGTCCGTAGATAACACCAAGTATAGAGGAATGATAGGTAGTTTACTATACTTGACGGCAAGTAGACCCGATATCATGTTTAGTGTCTGCCTTTGTGCCCGTTTTCAAGAGGATCCCAAAACCTCTCACCTAGAAGCGGTTAAGCGTATCTTCCGATACATTAAAGGCACTATACACTTAGAATTATGGTATCCTAAGGGATCCGGCATAGAGACCATCGTCTATGCGGATTCGGATCATGCGGGAGACTACGTAGATAGAAAAAGCACTAGCGGTATTTGCACGTTTATGGGATGTTGTCTTACATCTTGGTTTTCGAAGAAGCAAACCGCTCTTGCTATTTCTACCACCGAAGCCGAATATGTAAGCGCTGGAAAGGCATGTCAACAAGCACTATGGATGAAACAAGCTCTCGTAGACTATGGCATTAGGTTAGAAAATGTTCCCATTATGTGCGATAACAAAGGTGCGATAGATTTAAGTAAAAATCCAGTGCAACACTCTAGGAATAAACATATAGATATACACCACCACTTTCTTAGGGATAATGTACAAAAAGGAAACATATCTATAGAAAAAGTTGCATCGGAAGATAACATTGCGGATATATTCACAAAACCCCTTAAGCGTGAATTATTCAACCTCTTGCGTTTAGGATTATGAATGATGGAACAAGTTGACTAAATTATATTGAACTAATACAAATTTATACTTGCATAAAATTTACTTTTCGTCCACTTCTTTATTTCTGAGTCTAGGAATCTATTTCGCACAAAATTAAAGATTGGGAAAGTTTATTTTCTTTGTATAAACTCTTTTGTAAAACCCAATCAATTTTCTTTAAAAATTATTCTCACATCTAGGAATCACATGAACATCATTTTTCTTGCATTGTTGACTAATGCTAAAAACATTGTCTTCCAAAAATCATGCATAAACTCTCACATAAATTGTCAAGGCCTATAATCTAATATATATCTTTGACATTCATGATCGAGCAAAAATTGAATCAAGGAGATCTTTTGGATTGTTTCTTAGGATCGTTATCTCTCTTTGCATTTAGGAGTCGAAACAATCACAACTCCACATTTGTTGCATATAGACACACACTAGGACAAATTAACTAATAATGTTGTCATCTTGCTCCATCACTAGTTTTCCACTCACTAGTTACCTTTGCCTTTAATCTAAGATAGGTGCCTTAGGAAGTTTAAGTGCTCTTGCCTTTACTTATCTCCTCTTGCTTATTATGTGTTGCTTTGCTCTTTTGCTTATGTGTTTTTGCATGCATGCTTTATCTTGATTAGATTAGATGCTATATTGCCTAAAGGAATTGAACTTGCTTGAATTCTAATCCAAACACACAACCTTTCTACAAATTTTCTGCCAAAAACCCAATTCTGGCAACCTGGAAATCACCAGATGGGCGGCCCCCTTAATTTTGTAAGGCGGCCACCTTAATCATTAAGGGGACCGCCCCCTAATTAAGGGGACTGGCCATCTGATGGTCGGGTTTACAGAATCTTTTCTGCTTTTTAGCCCATTTCCACCTACATTTCCCATTTTTCACCAACATATTTTGTCCTAGTCTCCCAAACAAACTTTATCCATCCTTAAACACACAAATCTTACACTATAAATACCCAAAATCTTCCACACTCTCCATTCATCCCTTCATGACTTCTCCAAATAAACCAAAACCAAAAGCCTCTAGGCTTGCAAGAATGACGGAAAAACCCGTGTGGCGAAGAAAAAGCCCTCGAAACAAATCCATCATAACCAATGAAGTTGGAAATCACTCAACACCTCCAACCACTTACTTCCCAAACTTTACACCAAATTCACAAGGACATTCATTTGATCCTCTTTACAAACCATACAACATTGGCCAAACATCTTCCTTCATGCCAAACCACTCATCTCATCCTCCAACCATTTGTAATGATCCATACAAGTTTGATCAACCATCCCACTACAATTCCAACTACACAAACCCAATTCATCCATATCAACACAATGACTTTCTCCGCATTGCCACGGAAAAGCAAAAGTTCCGTGATGAAATATCACAAATCCATGATCTTAGTGATCTCAATGCCATGCATCTTGCACAACGCAACAAAGGGCAACCTCCATCATCACCCTACAACAATTGCCTTCCTCACTCTCTCAACTTGGATCAAGTTACAAACCACACTCACTATTGCCCTTGTTGCATCTTCCTTCAAAAACAAATCCTATACTTGAGTGAAGATATTTCTTGGATTGAATATCTCCTCACTCGTCCTCAACCCATACCACCCATAACACGATACAATATCGTAAGATCTACCTCTTCCGCTCCATACCCCACTCCATATCCCTCTCCATCTAACAACTAAGCTTTATGCTTATGTTCTCCTTCAAGCAAATAAAACAATCAACCATGGGTTGCAAGCAAGTCCAAGTGCTCTCTTAGGCAATATAGGGCTATGTCTTTTCTTGTGTTTTATTGTGATCAATATGCCTTAAGCATATTGAATGTTGTAATGCTTTCTATGATGCTTGAATGAATCTATTTTTATTTGCATAATTATTGCTTTGCTTGTATATGTGTCTTGTTCTCTTCTAATATTTTGTGTAGCCAAGATTTCCATAGCTCATTCCCTTGGTGCTCTCAAATGAGGGGGAGCATACATCAAGGGGGAGCATTAACCTTTTTGATTTTACAAAAAGAGGGAGAAGAGAATGTTAAACTCTAATAATACTTGTTTAAAAATTATTTTTTAGACCTAATGAGTTTAAGGTTTTGTAATCATCAAAAAGGGGGAGATTGTCGACATAAATAATGTCTAAAAACATTGTTAGCATATTAACAATGTCTCTATGTTTTGATAATTACAAAGCATAAACTCATTAATCTAAAACTTATGACGTAAACAAGTTTTTAGTGCTTAATATTTGTCTTTGCATCCATATCACTTAAGGTATGAATAAACAAAGTGTTTATTGTATTTCATGATCAAAGGAAATTTTTCTAATCACTAGAATTTTTATAAAATGTATTAAACATTCTATATCTTTTACAAAATTACTTTTGGAATTAAAAGAATATGTTTAATTCATTATAAATATATAATTTCAAATTTCCAACCAAAAATGGCAAATTTTATCCAGAAAAATATTCCCCACTAAAAGACAAGAAAATCCAACGTTCTGAAGGGGCGGCCCCCTTAATCATTAAGGGGACCGGCCATTAATTAAGGGGACCGGCCATGCTCCAGAACAGTAAATTTTTCCCCTATAAATACTGGTTTATCCCACAGAATTTTCTCACCTTTTGCACTCCTAAACTTTCTGTTCTAGATCCACATTTCCATTCTCTTAATCCTTTGACCATAAGTACATAATTCTTTGTTTCAAAGTGATTCAAACATCATCCTATCAAGTGCAAGAGAAGAATACTTCTATCCCCCAAGACAAGAAGTATTACAACTTGTTGTGACCTCCACATACAAGTTGTTGGTGCATCATTGATTGGCTCCAAACTGATCTTTAGGACACTCAATAGGTGAAGGAATATCACATACATGACACAAAGTTCCCTGTGACTCTCCTGGGATTGGGACAAGGATCTCAACACTAGACTTTATTAATTCATCCGATTCCTTATTAAGAACAGTGCTAAGATGCTCATCCCCCATGATCAGAGAGTGAGTGTGAACTTCGGGTGTGATATCAATAGACTGAGGGAGTTGAGAAGGACTAGCAGACATGGGTTTTATAAATTTCATTTGTTCTTCTGCTAGTAATTCTATCACAGTCTTTTCTCCCTGATTTTCCGAGGAAGGAATCACAACAGATGAACTTGATGAACCCTCACAAAATTGAGAAATATCACGGGTAACATCATCATCATCATCGTCGAGAAGAGCAGCATTGCGAAATATGGCACGTGTTTTAGCTGCTTGTTCTAAGACAAGTAATTCCTCCTCGCTCAATTCGTTTCTAGCATCTCGTTCTTCAGCAAGTAATTCTGCCATGGATTTCTCACGAGAGTTTTGAAACGATGTAGTAGCCAACTCCTCCTTAAGTTCTTTCAATATATCAAGAGCCTCTAGTAAAAGGTCTTGCTCAGTGTCATGAGGAGTTGCTTGGTTCATTTGGTACTATGGAGGTGGGTTTGAAAATGAATAGTCGTAATTGTTACAAGGAAATGGATTCCTTGTTTGACAATCCGAGCTAGAGTGTGGACCTCCACAGTAATCACAACAGTGAAACTGATGTGGCTG
Organism: Artemisia argyi; assembly: GCA_030686995.1. Lineage (NCBI taxonomy): Eukaryota > Viridiplantae > Streptophyta > Magnoliopsida > Asterales > Asteraceae > Artemisia > Artemisia argyi. The sequence continues at coordinate 200,112 of JARVZY010002132.1, forward strand.
TGGGTTGTATGCGCTTGAGTTATAATTGTTATCAGGAAACTGCTCATAAACAAGCGTGTTTCCCGATAGACAATCAGAACTGTAGTGTGAACCACCACAGTACTCACAACAGTAAAACTGCTGAGTATCATGGTGTGGTAGCTGGTGGAATAAATCAGTCGTGTCATGGTAGGAATAGGGATCTTGGTTATAGACAGACCCGTTTCCTGACTCTACCATGCCACAGCTGGGGCAATTACCACCATTATGAGGATTACCACACCATTGGCAAACTAGAAAATGTGGATGAGACATAGAAAGAATCAAATGTGTATAGAGGGGTAGGGATGAAGAATCAAAGGGGTAAGAGGGTAAAGGTGGATTGATGAATCAAAGGGGTAAGAGGGTAAAGGTGAGTATTTTTGGGTTTTTAGAAATACATTTTGTACAAATGAGAAAGAAAATGTTTTTGTGTTTTTTGTGTTCGTTGAAAACTTGATTTAAAAAGTTTTCGTGAACGGTTTTGTTTTGAAAATAGGAAAATATGAACAAAGGATGGATAAATGTACAATGGAACGAATTCCAAGGACACTAATCAGAAAAACCGTTTAGATACGCACACAACCTCCCCGGCAGCGGCGCCAAAATTTGATTGGCTCCAAACGGTCAACCTAATTGACCAGGGAATGGTCAACAAGGTCAAACTGCCTAGAATCAATCTCCGTTGAAGTGTAGTGGCTTCCCCGGGTCGTTATGTCCCGACGAGGTGTGGATGGTATTAAAACGGGTTTGTGATCGGGTGAATTTGGACAGGAAAGGGTATATAAGGGTTTTGAATGATTACGCTACGGAAATATAAGTGAGAACGATTAGACACACTATATTAACAATGACGTGAAACCTAATTAACTTAAAAACGTAACCTTAAAACTTAAAATCAGAAATTGCTTATACGTAAGCAGAAAAATAAGCCGAACGGCTTAAATAGAAGCTATCACTTTTTTATGTTTTTGGCTTTTCTTATTTTACAAAATACTTTTAATAACGTAACCTAAAATAAAAAAAAACGTATAAGTTGTTTAAATAAAACGCGAGTTAAAATTTAAAATAAACGCGAGTGCGCGAAATAAAAAGTGAAATTAGAGCTACGCTAACCCTACGAACATGAAAATTAAATTTTTACGGACCTAATGATAAAAGAAAATTTTTAGAAAAAAGAAAATTATTATTTTTTTTACTTTTATATTATTTATTATTAATTAAATACTAATAAACTAAAACTAATTATTAAAAATATTAAACTATATTGGAAAAATATGAAAATTTTTCTAAAATTACTTTATACTAACAGGACATTAAGAAAAATGTGAAAAGTACCAAAGCTTATAAATAAGCTGTACAATAAGCTGTGTAAGATAATAAGCTAAAAAGAAAATGTTGAGTATAAAAATAAAAGAAAGAAATATAAACACTAAGGTACACTAGAGGAGATGGTGCGTGGGTTTGGTCTGGTGTTGACCAGGTCAACCCAAGAGGTCAGGGGTTCAAACCCCACTCATGGCACATTTTGCAAATCTTTTTATTTTTGATTTTTTCTTTTGCAAAAACATTTAACAACTGATTATAACTAACTTTTATAAAAGAAAACTTTTTGGAAACTACAAATAAGCTCTGTGTGAGCTTCTTTTCACCACAGATCACAATAATAAGTTAAAAATAAAATTTCAAACTTGAAAAAAGCTTATAAAAAGCTAACAACTCTGAACCTAAAGCTAAATAAGTTACAAACAAGTGATGTGAGCTGGGGAAAAACTAAATCAACAAGGAAAGGGCAAAGAATAAGCCTAATAAGCTAAATAAGCAAGACCAAAACCCACCACAGTCCACACAGGCTAAATGTACCAACTGCAGGCTATTGTGGGACCCACAGAGATGATCAAGAGCCAAAGGAGAGGCCTGGTCTGAAAACCCGGGGTGGGGGACTTTCAAATGAGCCAAGGCTTAGGTTCTAAATCCCACAGCCAAGCTCACAAGAAGCTTGTGAAATTGACCCCAAGGGACTGGTTCAGGGGAATAGCAGATCATGGGCCAAAATGATCAAGTCAAGCAAAAGATCCAAACTTAAAGCTACCTAAAAGCTATAATAAGCTGATCTAAGGGAAGCTAAAGCTAAGGCATCTATGTAAAGTCTTAATAATCTAAAAGAGAAAAGGAGATAAGCAGTTCATGAGCCTGACAAACACAAAAAGCAGATAAGCATACCCACAGACCAAACAGTCCAATGTGCAGCCCTCTCAAAAGCTTATCAAATAAGCTTGAGAGCTTGAAATGACCTTGGAACCAACTAGCTAAGCAAACTAACTTTTCAAAAAGCCAAATATGATAACCTAAGGTCTACTAACAAGCTCAAAATGAGCTTGTGAAGATCAGCACTTGGACTGATCCAAGTGGTGCAGGGCAGTTGTGGCTCAGATGGGGCAACTTTGAGCTCACATTTCAATGACCAAAAGAGTTTGAAACTCAAAATTTCTTTTTGATTTGAAATCACAAGCTATCAGAGATTACCAAGCAACAATTAGTATGTATTTCTAAACCAAATTGAGCCCTATAAAACCTTTTGAAATCTGACCCAAACCAACACTTCAAAATATTTTGATTTTTTAGATACTAACCTAAGTTGACTAAAATGATTTTCTACTGATCAAATCTTATTCTATATGAAGTATAGAGCTAGTTTAATACTAAATTAAACTAAAGGTACCCTAATCCTAACAGCTAACCAAGACTCAGACCCACAGAAACAGATTTAAGCCTAATGAATGATGATTTTGACTGTTCTAACCATGACCTATGGTTTTTATGCTTCTAATAACCTATTATGAACTAATGCAATCTATTCAAACTAAAACAACCACCAGACAATAACAAGAATACTAGAAACAGATCTAATCCAAACACCCCTTAAGGGAGTATCTGTGTGGCATTTTCAATGGGAATCAAGGATTTAGACCAATAACCAACAAACAAGTGATCAAATCCAATGAAATAACAATAGCAGAAGCAAATTCAATAACTAATTCCAGCAAGAAACAACTAGGATTCAAAATCACAGATATGTAATAACTAGGCAGTTGGTTTGAAAACCTAAGCTATGTCATGAACAATTCACTAAGGGTATTCAATCACTACACTAAGCAATGTCTAGCAGCTACAAGATACACACTACATTATACAAGCTGATTTAAATAAGCTAAGACACAATAATAAAAATTAGGCAGGTTGTACTAAAATGGAAATATAAAAAGGGACACTTACTCCAATCCTATCTCAACTCAGGTAGCATGGATGTATATAAATTCTAGTTTGTTAGAAACAAATTAGTATCACCCATGGTCCATCTGAATCTGACTTATCACCCACAAGTTTTGCTTTAACTTTCGTTGACCATGGGAAAAGGAACAATTTTAAAACAGAATGCGTATACAACAACTCACAACAAGCTATTAGGTAATCCAAATGAGTTTGTAACCATATGATTGAAACCTTAGAAAGCTTAGACAGAAAGACAGGGAGTAATTTGCAAATGTGAATCAGAAATTTTTATTCATACGAAAAAGTTTACAACACTTCTTGAAATTAAAGAGCAATTACACTAATCTTTTACAAAGCTAAAACATTTTAACTAAAATTACACTAATTAAATTGTAAACTACAACTTGTAAAAAAAAGGAAAACTGGCTCCCCTCTGCTTCCTTTCTCTTTGCATTTATATGGGACTTCTAGGGTTCCTCCACTTCCTTGGCTTCTTCCCACTTCTTATCTGAACCATTGGATGAATACAAATGATCCTGGCCCTCAATTAGTTTTTGGCGGGAAAATTGGGATTGAACCATTTGGCAGTTAGCTTATGTTTGGGAGGTGAGTTTTGTAGTTTTGCTGTTGTTTGGATGTGTAGGAGAGGAGGGGGGTTGAGTGTGTAGGAGGGGGAAGTAGGCTAGGGGTTATGATGGTGTGTAGCAGGGGTGGTTTGGAGGGGAGTGGAGGTAAGGTGGGGTTGACCAGGTCAAAACCTGGTGGTGGTTTTGGTATTAAAAGGGATACGGGGTGGGTTTTATTTTTGTGTTTGGGCTTTTTTGGGTAATGGGCTAGTGGGGTGTGTGGTGTGGATTGGGTTAGTTTTATTTTGGAGTAAAAAGGGAGTAGTATTAATATTGGATCCGGTTTGGTATTTATGAAATTTGCACAAGGACCAAATTTGTAATTTATGAAACTTGGGGGCTGAAATTGTCACTTATACAAAAGTACTCATAAGGTCCAACATTTTCAATCTTCAATAATACAAGGACCATAAAAGTTAATATTTCCATAATTTAAATCCCGGGGACCAAAAATGTAAAATGTGAAAGTAAAGGGACCAAAAATGTAAATTTCCCAAACTTTCATCCCAAGGACTAAAATTGACTTTTGTGACTTCCCCAAGGACCAAAAGTGATTTTTCTTTCAAAATTATCCCACCAGGGACTAAATCGCCAAAGTTTGAAACTCCAGGGACTGATTTTGTAAATTTCCAAAACTTTTCCAATTTTTCACCAAGGGACTAAATATGACAATTTATGATTTCAGAATGACCTTTGGTGATAATTTTCTATATTTTGAATATCCAGGGACTAGTTTTGTAATTTTATGAAAGTTGAGGGACTGAAACTGCCAATTTTTGCAACTTTGTGCGTTTTTTATTTGTTTTTGCTCATTTTGCATCTAAAACATATAAAACACAATTTTAAAATATTTTCAGTATTTTGATGCATTACTGAGTGTTTTTGTATGTTTTGCAGTTCAGATTTGACCAAAAATGATGAGTGTTTGAGCACTCATCAATCCCCCACACTAAACTATTGCTAGTCCCTAGCAATACTGTTTTGAAAACTTGATGGATTTTAAACTCTTTACCAAAAGCCATCACTTCTGGAGTAGCCAGGTGTAAGAACTGTGGCACACCTGATAACCGTGTGATTTTGAGCAAACCACCAGCTGTCAACGGATTTGAGTAGTCTTTACCAAAAGCCGTTTGCTTCTGGACTAGCCAGCTCTTGATGGAATAGTCAACATCTTGGTGAGCTGATTACCAATTATGGATTTTCCACGGCCTTTACCACAAGCCATAATCTTGTGGGCTAGCCAACTCATTTGTTTTCGGGGAGTTGAGGAACCATACAATTTTGGGCAAATTGCAAGCCGTAAACGGGTTTGAGATGTCTTTACCAAGAGCCGTTTGCTCCTGGACTAGCCAATCCCTTTTGTCGGTTAGACAAGGCGGACTGATTACCACAAAAATTTTGAAGCACCAGTGAAAAATTTTTTTTAAAAATTTTGAATTTTGGCTAAAACGGGGGTATTATATAGTAAAATGTGATAAAATTCGCTAGAATAGCGAATACCCCCCCCCCCCCCACTTAGCATGAATATTGTCCTCAATATTCAAATTTCCGGCTATTATGCCGACATTTTGAACGTAAAAGGGCAACATTACAAGCTAAGCGTGGAAAACACCATTTTGTATTTTCACTTCTGTAATCATAGCATGGGGGACTCCCCCACACTTAGGGTGAAAACCCTATATGCATGCTATTGTTTTTGTTTACCGAGTCGCTAGCTTGACTCGACCCCGAATTCATTTGTCCTTGGGGAAGCATGATGTGGAAGAAACAATCTCAATCGGACTTTCATTCAAGATGTTTGGACAAACATTTGAAGCACGTGAAAGTTCCACACCGATGAGATATGTATCCGGCTCAAGATAATGATACATGAAAATGCCGGGATCAAATATGGTATCTTCATTCCCGAAGGGGTGAAGAAGAGAGGAAGTCACCTTATAGGTGAAGAAAAGGAAGAAAATCATGATGAAAATCATGATTTGATCTTCTTCCTCGAGAGCAGGCTTCGTAGCCTGAGTTTGGATTTCAAAGGGTAAGCTCGTAAACAACCCGGGAGGGTGGGTGGGAATTTGCAAATTCTCATAATTGAGAGCATCTCCCCCCGGGCTATCAAACTCCGGAGGAGTCATGATATGATGAGTGAGTTCACCGGAGAACTCCTCATGAAGAGAATTATTCACAAGATGTGAATTTGTGAATTCGTGTTCCGGAATAGACTCATCACAATCCTCATTCTGAATATCAAAGAGTGGATTATCAGAAATCGAAGTGAATTCAGAGTCGAATTCAAATAGAGGATTGGTGAGAGTGGTATTGAATGTTTCGGGAACAAAGAGATTAACATTCTCTTATGGACTGTTGGGATAAGAAGTGAGTGACGGATCATGATAAAGGAGACTTTCAATTTCTCCCAGATCGGCTTCAAAGTCGAGGAGACCATCATCACTTTCTAATGAAAGTGGATTGATGTGAGCAAGTTCATCAGCGAACTCCTCAAGAAGATGATCAGCATCAGTTTGTGGAACTGATGCCTCAACATACTCGATGTCTCCATAAGATATACAATCATCGCTAAAATCTGAGAAAGTCTCAAATTGATCTTTAGGACACTCAATAGGTGAAGGAATATCACATACATGATCCAAAGTTCCCTGTGACTCTCCTGGGATTGGGACAAGGATCTCAACACTAGACTTTATTAATTCGTCCGATTCCTTATTAAGAACAGTGCTAAGATGCTCATCCCCCATGATCAGAGAGTGAGTGTGAACTTCGGGTGTGATATCAATAGACTGAGGGAGTTGAGAAGGACTAGCAGACATAGGTTTTATAAATTTCATTTGTTCTTCTGCTAGTAATTCTATCATAGTCTTTTCTCCCTGATTTTCCGGGGAAGGAATCACAACAGATGAACTTGATGAACCCTCACAAAATTGAGAAATATCACGGGTAACATCATCATCATCATCGTCGAGAAGAGCAGCATTGCGAAATATGGCACGTGTTTTAGCTGCTTGTTCTAATACAAGTAATTCCTCCTCGCTCAATTCGTTTCTAGCATCTCGTTCTTCAGCAAGTAATTCTGCCATGAATTTCTCACGAGAGTTTTGAAACGATGTAGTAGCCAACTCCTCCTTAAGTTCTTTCAATATATCAAGAGCCTCTAGTAAAAGGTCTTGCTCAGTGTCATGAGGAGTTGCTTGGTTCATTTGGTACTGTGGAGGTGGGTTTGAAAATGAATAGTCGTAATTGTTACAAGGAAATGGATTCCTTGTTTGACAATCCGAGCTAGAGTGTGGACCTCCACAGTAATCACAACAGTGAAACTGATGTGGCTGTGGGTTGTATGCGCTTGAGTTATAATTGTTATCAGGAAACTGCTCATAAACAAGCGTGTTTCCCGATAGACAATCAGAACTGTAGTGTGAACCACCACAGAACTCACAACAGTAAAACTGCTGAGTATCATGGTGTGGTAGCTGGTGGAATAAATCAGTCGTGTCATGGTAGGAATAGGGATCTTGGTTATAGACAGACCCGTTTCCTGACTCTACCATGCCACAGCTGGGGCAATTACCACCATTATGAGGATTACCACACCATTGGCAAACCAGAAAATGTGGATGAGACATAGAAAGAATCAAATGTGTATAGAGGGGTAGGGATGAAGAATCAAAGGGGTAAGAGGGTAAAGGTGGATTGATGAATCAAAGGGGTAAGAGGGTAAAGGTGAGTATTTTTGGGTTTTTGGAAATACATTTTGTACAAATGAGAAAGAAAATGTTTTTGTGTTTTTTGTGTTCGTTGAAAACTTGATTTAAAAAGTTTTCGTGAACGGTTTTGTTTTGAAAATAGGAAAATATGAACAAAGGATGGATAAATGTACAATGGAACGAATTCCAAGGACACTAATCAGAAAAACCGTTTAGATACGCACACAACCTCCCCGGCAGCGGCGCCAAAATTTGATTGGCTCCAAACGGTCAACCTAATTGACCAGGGAATGGTCAACAAGGTCAAACTGCCTAGAATCAATCTCCGTTGAAGTGTAGTGGCTTCCCCGGGTCGTTATGTCCCGACGAGGTGTGGATGGTATTAAAACGGGTTTGTGATCGGGTGAATTTGGACAGGAAAGGGTATATAAGGGTTTTGAATGATTACGCTACGGAAATATAAGTGAGAACGATTAAACACACTATATTAACAATGACGTGAAACCTAATTAACTTAAAAACGTAACCTTAAAACTTAAAATCAGAAATTGCTTATACGTAAGCAGAAAAATAAGCCGAACGGCTTAAATAGAAGCTATCACTTTTTTATGTTTTTGGCTTTTCTTATTTTACAAAATACTTTTAATAACGTAACCTAAAATAAAAAAAACGTATAAGTTGTTTAAATAAAACGCGAGTTAAAATTTAAAATAAACGCGAGTGCGCGAAATAAAAAGTGAAATTAGAGCTACGCTAACCCTACGAACATGAAAATTAAATTTTTACGGACCTAATGATAAAAGAAAATTTTTAGAAAAAAGAAAATTATTATTTTTTTTACTTTTATATTATTTATTATTAATTAAATACTAATAAACTAAAACTAATTATTAAAAATATTAAACTATATTGGAAAAATATGAAAATTTTTCTAAAATTACTTTATACTAACAGGACATTAAGAAAAATGTGAAAAGTACCAAAGCTTATAAATAAGCTGTACAATAAGCTATGTAAGATAATAAGCTAAAAAGAAAATGTTGAGTATAAAAATAAAAGAAAGAAATATAAACACTAAGGTACACTAGAGGAGATGGTGCGTGGGTTTGGTCTGGTGTTGACCAGGTCAACCCAAGAGGTCAGGGGTTCAAACCCCACTCATGGCACATTTTGCAAATCTTTTTATTTTTGATTTTTTCTTTTGCAAAAACATTTAACAACTGATTATAACTAACTTTTATAAAAGAAAACTTTTTGGAAACTACAAATAAGCTCTGTGTGAGCTTCTTTTCACCACAGATCACAATAATAAGTTAAAAATAAAATTTCAAACTTGAAAAAGCTTATAAAAAGCTAACAACTCTGAACCTAAAGCTAAATAAGTTACAAACAAGTGATGTGAGCTAGGGAAAAACTAAATCAACAAGGAAAGGGCAAAGAATAAGCCTAATAAGCTAAATAAGCAAGACCAAAACCCACCACAGTCCACACAGGCTAAATGTACCAACTGCAGGCTACTGTGGGACCCACAGAGATGATCAAGAGCCAAAGGAGAGGCCTGGTCTGAAAACCCGGGGTGGGGGACTTTCAAATGAGCCAAGGCTTAGGTTCTAAATCCCACAGCCAAGCTCACAAGAAGCTTGTGAAATTGACCCCATGGGACTGGTTCAGGGGAATAGCAGATCATGGGCCAAAATGATCAAGTCAAGCAAAAGATCCAAACTTAAAGCTACCTAAAAGCTATAATAAGCTGATCTAAGGGAAGCTAAAGCTAAGGCATCTATGTAAAGTCTTAATAATCTAAAAGAGAAAAGGAGATAAGCAGTTCATGAGCCTGACAAACACAAAAAGCAGATAAGCATACCCACAGACCAAACAGTCCAATGTGCAGCCCTCTCAAAAGCTTATCAAATAAGCTTGAGAGCTTGAAATGACCTTGGAACCAACTAGCTAAGCAAACTAACTTTTCAAAAAGCCAAATATGATAGCCTAAGGTCTACTGACAAGCTCAAAATGAGCTTGTGAAGATCAGCACTTGGACTGATCCAAGTGGTGCAGGGCAGTTGTGGCTCAGATGGGGCAACTTTGAGCTCACATTTCAATGACCAAAAGAGTTTGAAACTCAAAATTTCTTTTTGATTTGAAATCACAAGCTATCAGAGATTACCAAGCAACAATTAGTATGTATTTCTAAACCAAATTGAGCCCTATAAAACCTTTTGAAATCTGACCCAAACCAACACTTCAAAATATTTTGATTTTTTAGATACTAACCTAAGTTGACTAAAATGATTTTCTACTGATCAAATCTTATTCTATATGAAGTATAGAGCTAGTTTAATACTAAATTAAACTAAAGGTACCCTAATCCTAACAGCTAACCAAGACTCAGACCCACATAAACAGATTTAAGCCTAATGAATGATGATTTTGACTGTTCTAACCATGACCTATGGTTTTTATGCTTCTAATAACCTATTATGAACTAATGCAATCTATTCAAACTAAAACAACCACCAGACAATAACAAGAATACTAGAAACAGATCTAATCCAAACACCCCTTAAGGGAGTATCTGTGTGGCATTTTCAATGGGAATCAAGGATTTAGACCAATAACCAACAAACAAGTGATCAAATCCAATGAAATAACAATAGCAGAAGCAAATTCAATAACTAATTCCAGCAAGAAACAACTAGGATTCAAAATCACAGATATGTAATAACTAGGCAGTTGGTTTGAAAACCTAAGCTATGTCATGAACAATTCACTAAGGGTATTCAATCACTACACTAAGCAATGTCTAGCAGCTACAAGATACACACTACATTATACAAGCTGATTTAAATAAGCTAAGACACAATAATAAAAATTAGGCAGGTTGTACTAAAATGGAAATATAAAAAGGGACACTTACTCCAATCCTATCTCAACTCAGGTAGCATGGATGTATATAAATTCTAGTTTGTTAGAAACAAATTAGTATCACCCATGGTCCATCTGAATCTGACTTATCACCTACGAGTTTTGCTTTAACTTTCATTGACTATGGGAAAAGGAACAATTTTAAAATAGAATGCGTATACAACAACTCACAACAAGCTATTAGGTAATCCAAATGAGTTTGTAACCATATGATTGAAACCTTAGAAAGCTTAGACAGAAAGACAGGGAGTAATTTGCAAATGTGAATCAGAAATTTTTATTCATTCGAAAAAGTTTACAACACTTCTTGAAATTAAAGAGCAATTACACTAATCTTTTACAAAGCTAAAACATTTTAACTAAAATTACACTAATTAAATTGTAAACTACAACTTGTAAAAAAAAGGAAAACTGGCTCCCCTCTGCTTCCTTTCTCTTTGCATTTATATGGGACTTCTAGGGTTCCTCCACTTCCTTGGCTTCTTCCCACTTCTTATCTGAACCATTGGATGAATACAAATGATCCTGGCCCTCAATTAGTTTTTGGCGGGAAAATTGGGATTGAACCATTTGGCAGTTAGCTTATGTTTGGGAGGTGAGTTTTGTAGTTTTGCTGTTGTTTGGATGTGTAGGAGAGGAGGGGGGTTGAGTGTGTAGGAGGGGGAAGTAGGCTAGGGGTTATGATGGTGTGTAGCAGGGGTGGTTTGGAGGGGAGTGGAGGTAAGGTGGGGTTGACCAGGTCAAAACCTGGTGGTGGTTTTGGTATTAAAAGGGATACGGGGTGGGTTTTATTTTTGTGTTTGGGCTTTTTTGGGTAATGGGCTAGTGGGGTGTGTGGTGTGGATTGGGTTAGTTTTATTTTGGAGTAAAAAGGGAGTAGTATTAATATTGGATCCGGTTTGGTATTTATGAAATTTGCACAAGGACCAAATTTGTAATTTATGAAACTTGGGGGCTGAAATTGTCACTTATACAAAAGTACTCATAAGGTCCAACATTTTCAATCTTCAATAATACAAGGACCATAAAAGTTAATATTTCCATAATTTAAATCCCGGGGACCAAAAATGTAAAATATGAAAGTAAAGGGACCAAAAATGTAAATTTCCCAAACTTTCATCCCAAGGACTAAAATTGACTTTTGTGACTTCCCCAAGGACCAAAAGTGATTTTTCTTTCAAAATTATCCCACCAGGGACTAAATCGCCAAAGTTTGAAACTCCAGGGACTGATTTTGTAAATTTCCAAAACTTTTCCAATTTTTCACCAAGGGACTAAATATGACAATTTATGATTTCAGAATGACCTTTGGTGATAATTTTCTATATTTTGAATATCCAGGGACTAGTTTTGTAATTTTATGAAAGTTGAGGGACTGAAACTGCCAATTTTTGCAACTTTGTGCGTTTTTCATTTGTTTTTGCTCATTTTGCATCTAAAACATATAAAACACAATTTTGAAATATTTTCAGTATTTTGATGCATTACTGAGTATTTTTGTATGTTTTGCAGTTCAGATTTGACCAAAAATGATGAGTGTTTGAGCACTCATCAATCATCAAGATCATTCACATTATTCTTTGTGAAGATTGTTGTGTATATTTGATTGTAGATAGTTGTGCTAGGTATATAGATTGTGTGATTAGTTAGTTGTTTGGTGTGAAGAAGAAAAGTTAGGAATTAGATTGTAGTGAAGAAGCTAGGTGTGAAGTTGTTAGTTGTGAAGTAAATTGGTGTGAAGAAGATAGGCGTGAAATAGTAAGTTGTGAAATAGATTGGTGTGAAGAAGTTGTGATTTAGGTGTGAAGAAGTTGTGGTGTGTAAATTGGTGTGTACGGTTTTCTCCGCCATAAGGGAGCTTGTTGATATAGTGAAGAAAACTCTCGAGTTAGGTGCTCGGGGAGTGGAGTAGGGCAAGGAAGGTGTCCTTGTAGCCGAACCACTATAAATCTCTTGTCTCGCGGTTCGATCTTTCCATCTCTTATTTATTTCATTACTTATCATTGTTATTTCTTACTTATAGATAGTTATTTATATTGTGCAAGATTTGAGATCACATATTATCGAATCTAAATTTTGAAAACTAAGAAAACACTAAAACTATCTTTTATAACAAATTAAAAAGACGTAAAACTATTCAACCCCCCTTTTAGTTTTCCACATTGTAGTAAGGATTTCATTTTCATTTAAGTTCATATCTCATTACTTAGTTTAAATATGTGTTAGTAATGTTTACTGTTCCATTAGTTGTTGTTTGATGTTATTGCAGTAGTATTATAGAATAGTGAGCTAGTTTGATCAATAAGGTAGGAGTTTAAGCTTTGAATCTGCATAACATAGTGAATCTGCTCATTAAAAGGGTGTTTGGGTTAAGGATATCCTGAATGTTTCTGCCATTTACTTACTGTATTGGTGGCATACACTAGGCTCATATATATTAGTTAGACAAAAAGTAAAAACAGTGGGTTGTATAGAAAAAGTCAAAACTTGCTTTTCCACCTGCATAAGTGTAATCTGAACCTGAATTTTTTTCTATCTTTGCATTTTGTGTTGGTGTTTGTGATTTTAGTTCTAAAACACAATGTTGCAAAAATCGTGAATCGGTCCCGAGGCGGTCGGGGGCCGAGTTGCGATTTTTTCCCGATTAATCGGCCGCCTCGGCCGACTCGGCCGATTACCTTGTAATTTTCTACAAGTTCCAGGGCCGAGGCCGATTAATCGGCCGCCTCAGCCGATTTTTGCAACACTGCTAAAACATGTTCATTCAACATCTAGTAGTAGTTATGATCAATCAAAATTGGACTTGGTCAAAGTTTATGAGCAAAGTCAAAAAGTCAAATCTGCAGGTTATTTTGTTTTTTGCCATCTGAACTAGGGCTAAATTAAGGGTCAATTAGGTGAGTAGAATTAGGGCTTTTTGGTTTTTAGTATAGTCTGTTAGGTAGTCTTTCATTTTCTCCCTATAGGTTCCACTAATCAGCTTCTTAGGTGCTAGAAATTAAGCCACAAAGTAGGTACCCCAAGCTGCTTAAGCTGTCACATAGTACCAACTGCCATAGGGCTTATCAGCTTATATATTGTGCTTATTTGATCATTTTCAGTTGTATTGTGCTTAATATAATGTGGGTAAGCTGTTTTGTGAATTTGGTGCTGATGGTTGAAAAGAGCTTAATAACAAGTACTTATTAGAACTGCTTATTGCTTCTCTAAGATCACTCTTTGTGCTTATTTGGCTTTTTCCAACTAATTTGTGCTTAGACAAGTTGTTTAAACCTATTGTGAGCTTTTGGTAGCAATTGGTACTGTATTACTTATTCTAGAGCTTATTTCAAACTGCTTATTAGCCCATTCAGCTTATTAGGGGTCCCAAAGTAGGTAATTTTATTTTTCCTAGGTTTAGAATATTATTTTAGAATTTTCATAAAATTTTCAGATTTTTCTGAGTTGTTTTGCTATTTTTCTTATTTTATTTTATTTTTTAATCAAATTTTAATTACTTTTATTAAAGAAAAAATCAAAAAAAATCCGAAAAAGCATAAAAAATTCCAAAAATATTTTAGAAAATAGTTTTTAGTTATTTTAGATATTTCAAAATTTAATTTGTATTTTTCTCACTTAATTTCCCTTTTATTTTAGTTTTTAATTTGATAAATTAGTTTTTAATTCATAAAAATTAAATAAAAAGTCAAAAAAATATTTTTCTTTTTCCTAAAATTTTCTTTTATCATTTTTAACTTTGGAAAATTATTTTCAAACCCGTAGGATTAGCCTAGCTTCAAATTCACTTTTTATTTCGTGTGTTTACGTTTTATTTACGTTTAAGCTTACGATTTTGATTCTACGTTACGTTTTAGGTTTGGTAATTTGAATTGCTTGCTTAATTGGTTAATTGTGCGTCATTTTCATATTCATTAGTGTAAATCTCATTGAAATCATTTTTTTCCACTTTCACGACACTTTTTACGAACCGGGAATTTGAAATTCCATTCACACCTTCACACGGACTACGATCTCGGGATTTGTATTTCCTTCAAATCCTTTGGAGAAATATGAATACTCTATACTATAAACTATATTTGATTTGAAACCAATCAAGGCGGCTTTCCTTGAAATTATAAATGAAGAAAGTTCCGGCACGCGGTTATACCATGGGCAACTCAAGGTTACCTGCAGCTTCGTAGTGATGGGAGTCTTTAGTAATCGACTCCCAATAGTTGGTCAACTCGTGGCTCCATCCCTTAATATCAAACATGTCTTGATTGCCGGAATTGTACGAATTCCGCCAGGAAAAAACATGTCTTGATTAACTAGCCGGAATCGTACGAATTTCACTAGGAAAAAACGAAAAGTGAGGATATGAGGCTTCCACTCGGGATAAAATCTTATGCCTTTTCTTCGTATGTATTTTTATCTCTCATATTTTTCAACATATTCTAGACACTGGAAGCTAATGTCTGCGGCCCTACTTGTATGTTACCGAAACTGAATCCACTTGTAGCTAAGTGTCCATAAGAGCTGGAATATTGTAAGTTGGTTGCATCTGATAACCCGACATCACTCGTTTGATGCATACAGAAGTTAGCAATTCCAAAAGCGATGATGT
Source organism: Artemisia argyi (assembly GCA_030686995.1). NCBI lineage: Eukaryota > Viridiplantae > Streptophyta > Magnoliopsida > Asterales > Asteraceae > Artemisia > Artemisia argyi. The sequence continues at coordinate 215,270 of JARVZY010002132.1, forward strand.
AGATATCTCACCTTCACCTTCCGGCTAGAACTAGAAGTGCATCAGGGTGAGTATCTACAAAGACGCCAATGAGTAAATATGTAATATCGTTATCTACAAAAAAAATAGCATTGGGATTCATTAGCTGATGATAGATTTCTTCTTGGAATTGCCTATAAGTGAAACGCTCTCCATCCCACTTTACAACAAGGTTTGAACATGATTGATGTCTAGTGTTTTTTTTTTTTTTTTTTTTTTTTTTTTTTTTTTCTTTCATTCTTTTAATTTATTTATTTAGTGTTATGAGGGGAGATATGATGTTCAAGAGGATTAGGCTACCCTCTTTTGTGTAGCCTAAATTTTGTTTTTATATAATGAATTGCTATTTAGAAAATAACATGTAGATTTTATTCATTGATTATGTTTTTATTCTGTGTCCAATGCTTGTGTTAACTGCATTATCAAGTATCCCTTTTTTTTCTTCATGTTTAATTTAATTCATAGTAATAACAAAAATCTGCAGATGTTTTAGGAAATTTTTAATCTTTGAAGGAATCAAGTTTATGGGATTTTTTAGTAAAACCCAAGATCAAACACAAGTATATTTTCGTAACGAGTAAAGAACAAAAAACACATCAACATAGAATTGCCTTTGAATGCATAACATTCATTAGCAAAAGAAGGTAGCTTAAGTAAAGATAAAGACTTAAGTTAGCCAAACGAGATCCGAATTTCACAAAACTAGCGAAATAGGATATGAATTGGGCAATTTGCTTCAGTTTGGGATAACATAACTAGATCTGGTATCGACGACATGTGACGACCTCAGTCGTTTTCGTCACTAAGAAGGATTTGTGACGACTTTTTGCTGTTAGTGACGAAAAACCACTTGTCACTAAAAGCAGTTTTTCTGGTAGTGAGACTTAATGAGTCTGTCCCATGGATTTCGGAGGCCCTGGGCAATAAAAAAAATAGGCCCCATGATTATAGCCAAAATAGTCACTTATATCATAATAGCGTCATTTTGTTTAACGTCAATTGTCTAGTATATAAAAATGTAATTGTTTTATTTATTTTTTCATACAAATAAAAGACATGATAGGACTAGTAGCGACATGCAATGATGCAACTGAATTTGAATTTAACTGAAAAAAGGGCCCTAAACGTTATCGTGTTGATAAACTTTGAAGTTGGACTGAAAAAGGGTCTCAAATATTGGTTTTTGTGACTGACTTTTAAACTTGGGCTGAGAAAAGACTTTTAGAGCTATTATATATATATATATATATATATATATATATATATATATATATATATATATATATATATATATATATATATATATATATATATATATATGTATGGACCGCAAAAAATGGTGCCCCTCCAAAATCTTGGGCCCTGGGCGATGGCCCAGCCTGCCCTGTCCAACACCGGCCTTAATAATGAACCTGAACTAGTGGACACCACTAGATGTAACTACATATGAATGTATAAAGTTACAACCTTGTTATATTTTGTTCAATATGATCTCTTTAGACAATACACGAATAGTGGAAAATCCTATGTCCAAGGGGGATGTGTAAATGCACGCATTTGTTTATGGATGTCACCAGTAGTCCAATTTCAACCCTTCATGTACATGCTAAAACTGGACGGTACTACGTTGAGTTCAAGTATCATGATATTGATACACCGTCCAAGTCCAAAACATCTACAGAAATCACAACATGTTTTACTAACGGAACATATATGTAGATAGATTCGTTATGTTAGAAGGTGAAGTAATTTGTAAGTTTTAGTACATCCAAGTACAAATCCCGTGTCAATCTTTTAACTTTTCAAACTGTGACACACTGCATGTATTCTTTAACTGAATAGAACATTGGGCCAAACTCTGCCAACAAGGACGTGTCGGAATCCTTTACTGAATAGAACATCCGGCCAAACTCTACCAACCAATGTGGTTCAACTGTAGTGACACACTGCTTGTATTCTTTAGTAGTCAATATATATCAGTTCATGGTAGCCAGCCCGTGTAAAGCCGAGGTTGGGTGCAAATGGCACGGCATCCCTTTCCTAATATTTATGTATTCCCTGATCCCTTTAGGTTTTGCAGCGTTATGGAAGTAAGTTGAGCATATCGCTTTCTGATCATGACGTCCCAATTAGACCCACATGATCATGTGAGCCAGATCTTGAGCTTTTTCAATATGTCGAGCAACTGAGATCTCACTTCCCGAGCCTTTCGTAGAGCTATCAGTCTATCACTTGTAGGTAATGAGTGTTACACCAGTCTCCAGAGCATTTGTTAGCTTTCCATTGTTTGTAGATGTCGAGTAACGTCAAATGATTGGATTCAGGCACGAAAAACTTTGCAAGTGCAGCATCACTTTTTCTGCCCCGTCTTTTGGACTAAAGAATACAGGACTGAAAGCATAGATACAATCACCAAAACTTCGGATACACAATTAAATTCTTCACCCATTAATAGCATTTTAGCCAGATGTAGGTCCAACGGGAACTGGCTCATTTTTAGCCCAATATCAGTCAGATTCCCTGTGTTGTTCAATGCTCCCGATATCCATAGTTGATACATGGAGTACGTTAAGAATGTTAGCTTTAGGTGGAGGGTCCATGAACTCGAAATCATAAGTAGATCTTGTGTAAAACTTGTTTACATCTTCTTAAACATATTTACGATTTACCCGAAAATTGGGACCAACATAAACCCCATTTAATAAGCTCATAAACTCAAGCTTATAAGCTTATTTAAATGCTTGAGTGTCCTTAAATGACCTGTTTTTTTAACATTAGGGCAGTAAATGTCTAATGGCCCGAGTGAGATAAGATAATGAGAAAAGCAATAATTTTAAAATCTGACTTTTTAGGGTGGTGGGATCCCCTTAGTTTTGTTATCAATAGAATTGTTGCACCATAAGACCCTCTAGCAAACTCCATTGGTATACTTAAATATGGTTTCTGCTTAAGCTCAGACCATATATAGTACGCGCAAACCAAATTTGAGAGTGTAATTCCTGAAACAGATAAAGGGGTACCTGTAGCACTATAGGGCGTAGGACAACTATTCGGTATTTATTTTTTTACTTAATTTTTGTGACATTTGAATAGCTACTACCGGCTTGTAAGATTGCCATGAACTTCAAACCAGTTGCGTGTCAAAGAAGAAGTTAGCTTGATTTGTATTCATGGAAACATTTGGAGTAAGACTCGCAAAGCAACCCACTTGACTAATTAAGTTACCAGCAGATAAAGAGTACACAAATATATAAGAATGAATATGGAGGACAAGTGACAATAATGTCAGATACGAATCCCCACTTCAATTGCTCTAGTTACAATCAACATTTGACTATAAGCATGAAAGGCTACTTCACTTACGTATAAGGCTATAAACATAGGCAGCTCTCGAGAAATCCCTAACATACCTGTGAAGTGCATCTATATAAAACTGGACAGGACATGACATTCTTAGGTAAAGCATAAATGAAATTATAAGGAAACAAAATTCATCAAAGATTTCACACAAACCAAATCTAGAAAAATCAAAATTCTTAAGAAGTGCAACTATCGATCACAATTCTTGTAGTGACAGAACAACATAATTTAGAACAATCAAACCTTAAATCGACATCCATAATCACACATGAGCAAAAGATGCAACGTAGTCTATGCAAGTACATCCATTAATCCCTTGTCCCAAATCAAAGATCTCACTAACAGTCCCTAACAAGAAGCTGTATTGTAACACCTTTTCAAACAGTTCAAATACCATAAACGAATCCACGTCCCGCTCTCCCACAACGATGCTCCAAATATGATAACAACCCCTGTCATCGGGCATCCTCCATGTTGGATATGGCCTCATCATGTCATCAAGATTAACAAAGTACTTAACCGACCATTCAGAAGACCCAGTTTTCATCTCATAAATATTCAAGTTTCGGGAAGGAGCATAATCCTTACAAAGAAGAAGCAAACTACCATGAGACTTCAAAAATTTGCGATCGCAATCCTTACAATGAGGAAAGGGGGTTTGTATGTTTGTTAGAACTGGACAGTCCAAAATATCTAACTTAACATGGAATGGCTCCCGATAACTTAACCAATGAATGGCACCATTCCAATATATTCCATCGACAAAATCATCAAAACTGTAAGAAGGAAATCGATCATCCCAGACACTCCAAACACCAGTTTCGGAAGAGTAAATTTGAATTATAATTGAATAAGGAACACCATGATCATCATCTAAGCTTCCAACATGTACGACTTTGTAACAAGGTGATTTGGTAGGATCAAATGCCAAGTAAATGTAATCAATACTCGATCTATCATAATTCAAATAATGTATTGGTGGAAGCATCTTAAACAAATTAATCAATGGATTGTAGATAATATAATTACCATCACCATCATAACACAGAAGCAAACCATTGCACGACTGCTCAATCCCTGCCTTTCGGAAAAAAAACGAGTGCTCAATCCCTCCCAGCTCTAAGTTAAAAGGAAAGAGTATTGACCTTTTCGTTGGAATTCTGGGATCAAATGACACGAAAGCGTATTCGCTGGGATCCCGTCCAATAAAGAGACCAGAAGGAGGATCAACAGTAGGGATTCGGGTTCGTACTCTCAAAGTAAAACTAGGAGATGTTATGAGAGATAGCCACTGTTTGCATACCGGTTTGAAAAGATGAAGTGAGAGTATTGGTAATCGAAGTAAGATTTCCATCAAAAGGTCGTCATTGGACAAGACTTTATGCACCGATGAAGTGAAATCGTTGTCTCTGGTATAGGGCTTTCTGGATGCTGCCACCTGCGATGAACCTCCCGCCATGAAAAGGGTTTACTAGGGTTTTAAGTTATTTTTATCGAATAGCAATATACAATGACCATTTAACTACCATCAAATGGGCTGGGCTCATGGTATGGCAATAGACCTTATCACAAGTTGTAACATATTAGGACGGGTGAGATCAAAGACAATGTCCGAGACGGTCTCCGGGTCAATGCGTATATCTAAATCAAAAACTCGCTCTCTATGAATAACTTGAACAAGAAAAATATCTTGTACGTTTGTCGTTTTACAACAGCCAAATCTAAAAACACAGGCTTTTGATTTAGTTTTATGGATTTTGTTAACCTAAACAAACTTGTACGTAGTTTAGAAAGTATAACTCACTCGTTCCATTTGTCATGTTACCAAAAAATGCGAAATCGGTTGGAAACTCTTTTTAATATTATTGATTTGTTTATGCCTTTTATATGGTTTAACTTAAGTTTTTGGCAATTAGGTCTCGAATACAATCAAGTACTTTGATTTAAAGATTTCTCTTTTTGTATATTAGCCCCTATCATCAATCTCCACATATAAGATAAAAAACAATACAAGTTAATATTCGTCAGGAAACCATGTATACATTACAAACAAAGCTAGTTCTTATTTCCTTTCAACATCATTGTTATCATTATAGCTCTAGCACTCAGGTTGGGTATAAAGTAAGAAAACAATGAATCATAATGATACCATAATCATGACCACTTTCTATGCATTCTCTTTGGTTATAGTTGTCATCACTGGAACAACTTATCTCTTTGGACCAGTCTGCGTCTGGATTCAGTTGATCCCTAAATCGAGACTCATACCGATGTTTCCTCATACCCCTTGAGTCATACAAAACATGTTAGATATTTTTTCCAACAGTGTATTCTGTTTTTCTGAAAGTTTACTCCCGGCTAGACTGGTTCGACCAACCTTCGGTCCGATTTTGAAAACACTGCTAATTACGATCCTCACCACTATAATAGTTACACATTTATACTTGTCTTTAATTCCCAACTACTCGTCTTACCAACCTTGGCTTAAGACCAACTGCACCCTTGTCTTTCCTTTATCATCAAGTCACCCATAAATAAAATAACCAATGTAATTAACCACGCATCATCTCATTATATAATAATGGTAGTTCTTATAATTCTGATATTAATAGAGAGTTTTTGTAAGTATAATCATGCAACCAATGCAACAACTATTTGGTAGATACTCTTTCATTTTGTTTTTCATGTTTACGAATTTTTTTTAGCTAGTAGTAGTTCTCGATTTACAGACTTGTTTTCTTTTTGCTTAGTTTAAGGATGTTGAATGTACATATATATATAGTAGTTCTCCACCAGTGTATGCATTTAAGTATAGTTATCGTTCTTCACATTTATAACTCTCTCAAAATTAATTAACATACCAGTAACCAGTTTATCCTCATTTGTCTTTATTAGTAACGAGGCTTTACCCAACCCGTGCGTTGCACGGTCTGTTTGTTGATTAAATATGTGTTTTTTCGTAATGTTAGACGATTGTATACGTATATAATGGTATTTAGTTACCTATTAGAGAATTTGCATTGTATTTATTTTAATGGACTTAATATTTAGATGCCTAGTAATGTTATCATTACTTTTGTATTTATATTAGTTTATTTTCATTAAAAAGTTTTAATTAACATAATCCTTTTTGCTTAGTATTTTAATTTTAGTAAGTTACATAATTTTTTTTTTTGCCTATATATTTGTCACTTTTGTCATTGGAAATTATAAAACTATTTGTACTTTTCAATGGCAAATTTTGAGTTGTTAGAGAATTTGATGAATATTTCAGGATCATCTAAATTGCATGATTGTATGCGTTTATGGTTTGTGCAACAGGCATGTGAAGAAGATGCATTTTCAAAGTTGCTTTTCGATTGTTGTCACCATTTGAGGCGTGTAATGGCAATAAACCATACCATGATTTTGAACATGGAAGCTTTAGGTCCTCATGGTGTAGCTTTAGATTCTCTCGATGCTTTGAGAAAGACTCAAGAGAAGCATCATGTATTGCTTGAAAAGTTAGTTAATTTGTTTAATCAAGCTAAAGCTGGTGTTCGTGAGGAAGAATCAAATGCTAAAAAGATGAATGAGTATAATTAGTCGATTTGTTTTAAATTTTTTTGTTGGTATTTATATTTTTGATGTTTTGTTTGTTTTTATGTTTATGAAATTTTGAATAAACGAAGCTTGTAGACTATTGTATAAGCATATGACGGTAGATGCATTGTAATCTTTATTTTCACGAAAAGTTTTAATTAACATAGCCGGAAAATTTGTATATATCAATATAAAGATAAATTATAATAATTATTTTTAAGTTTATGATGGTTATTGTAATGCATTTTGGATGGAGGGGTTGTTTTATATACAATGTATAAATAAGAGGTTTATATTTGAATGTTGGACATTTTTGCTAAATACTCATTCTCCCATTTATGCATGTTGAAGATGCAGAGACTGTATTAACACCAAATTTAAGCTTCCAATGCCTCATGAGTTCCTTTTGGTGGTTATTTTTGCAACCTTTGGGTTCCCGCAATTAAAGAAAACGTGTACAGTGTTTGAATTAATTACTAAGGACGAATGACTTAATTATTTTTAAGCTTGCATAATTTATCAAATTTCATCTAATTTGAACCCTAATTTAAACATACAATCTCACACATTTTAACCCTAATATCACAATGACATCCACACCCAATATTGATGAACTAAAAGCTGCAACAGAATCCGGCAAACTTGTCGATGCATATAGGGTTTTTATTATGCATGGAAAAACAGATGAAAAAAGCCTCATTGCTCGTATCGGCGAAGAGAGCAGCCAACTAAGGGCTGTTATTGAAAAGACAGAAAAAACAATCACTGAGGCATCTTCCTTATTTCCTCCTTTCGATGTTGTGGTTGCAACTGGGTACCATTGTTTGATGGAAATTCAAATGAAGGACCGTAGGAAGCTTGACCTCTTGGCCCAACTACTGATGCTTTGCTGTCAAAGTTTGGAGGAGAAGGAGCAGCTTTTGGAGGATTTGGATGAAGCTGAAATTGATGTTAATGATGATTAGGATGCTTTGGGATTGGTTTTTTTTTTTTTTTTTTTTGTTTTGATGTTTGTATTTGGTATTTATACATGTTCTCTTTGACTGGGAACATGGTGGATGATGTAAGAAGCTTTTTTGTTGGGAAATATTAATGGAACCATTGATTAAAGGATCAGTGATGTTTTTAATTTATAATCTATTATTAGCTTTTAGGGATTTAATATATATATATATATATATATATATATATATATATATATATATATATATATATATATATATAACAGGAGGCGTTACACGTATATAAATCAACAAAACGCCACCTCATTGCCACCTCATCGCCATGTACTTCATTATCAGCCATGTCATCACATTATAACGCCACCTCATTGCCATGTAATTCATTATTCTGCCATGTCATCACAATTAGATGCCACCTAAGCATATTTTTATTTTGATTAAAATTCGTATATGCCACCTAAGCAGTATTTTGATTAAAATTCGTATATTAAATTAAATCCGGATTTAATTAGTGTAAAAATTAATTGTAGTGTACAAGATTCGAACCTTGGATCTTTAGCTTAACATTCAAACGTTTCAACCAATGGAGCCAAGCCATTGATTGTGATCAAGGACCGAAAACAAAAATAATATACTAGACAAAAGAGCAATTTAAATTATCACACATATCTTTTCCTTAAATATTGTTTCTCAATATTAATTTGTTTTACGTTATCTCATTCATTCTCATAACCTAGAGACGGTTTTCTACGTGTTCTTTTCCAAAACCCTATTTTTTATGTAACCAGGATCGAAAACCAAGCTTTGAAAGAGAAGGTTTTTCATCGTTAGGCTTTTGGTTGATTGATATCTTAAATTTGTCTCTTAGGTTTGAAGGTTCGTCTATATTTCGTTTAACCTTTATGGTAGCTTTTGAAATTAACTAACTGTTTTTTTATACAGTATATGATATTGAATATTGATGGTATGTGACGAGGAGGTTACTTTGATCGTTGTCGACAATTCTTTCATTATGTGGAGCACATCATCTTTAGGAGGCTATTATAATCAACTTAAAGCTATTGAATTGTATTGTCATGCGAAACTTGAGGTCATTTAATTACTTTCCCTCTCTCAAATATATGTATGTGCCTGTCAATTAAGTTGTGAGTAAACAAAATCATAATAATAGTTGTATTTTTTTGTTTATAGTCTAATCCGAATTCGAGTGGCGGCCTGCCAACTACATACGAATGATAGCAGTTCAGTGACTACTGCCAAGTGTAGCTGCTGGTCTGAATTAGAATAGGCCAAACCCTATATATTGGAGTATGTCTGATAATCACTTTTGTGACTTTTGCAGGTATGATGTGGAGAAAGATGTTATTACAACTGTTTGTAAATCAGCAATGCGTTATGATCTGCAAAACGCACATCCAAATATCCACTTAGTTTTGCCACATTAATAATGTCCTGGTCACAATTAACACCAATCTCCAATTATTATTTGTATCTTCCTATTTTATCCTTCCTCTAATTTAAGATTTCTATTTTGAAGGATAAAATTCAAAGAGCAAGAATGGTAGAGATGCAAGAAATCCAAATCAACCAAAAGGTTGTTTTTGACTTTACTGGTGTTGCTTTCATATATCTCCTCTTTTTCTAACTATTTTGTGATATAATATATTCAGCTGAAAACTCTGGAGCAACTGCTAATTCTATATCTTAAAAAAATATCAGAAATGCAGTAAGCGCTTGATTTACTGCAGTTGCAACGAAAGCAAAGTTGTTTGCAGATCATGAAGAACGGGAAATTCAAAGGTTGTATGCTAATATCATTAATCATCAGGTATAGTTGAATGACCTATTTACCCGACGCTATCTCTAGAACATTTTAATGCTATTGATATTCGCCCAATAATTAAAAGATCCACACTTTTAAAGGCAATACCAAACAACATTTTTCCTAAGATAATTTATGGTAATAAACTTTGAATATGTTTCTATGATGCTGAGATGTCTCAGTTAGATGCAACACACATGATGTATTCACAGGTATGTGATTCGTGACTTATCGAATCCTACATTTAGCAAGTTTAAGCATATAAGTTTTTCCTAATAATATGATACCATTATCAAAAAAGATCAGTCACAAACCATCTCCACGATACGTTTTTATTTCATTAGGTAGGCTTGGTTTGTTCAACTTAAATGATATGGAGTAATAGGATTTATGTTGTTATTTCATAAGAATTTACAACATTATGGATGACGGCCCTGCCCCAAAAACAGAAGTGTTTTCATACGCCCATAAGCTGATTAGTGAGAAATGGCCATCCAAGATCAAGAAAGTGGCGTCTCCAGCTACAAATAAATTTTTTACTGTTGAGGGGAGTTTAAGTTTAAGGGGAGAAAAATGAGTGGTGAATGAGCATATGAAGAATGAACTTGGACTGAGGTTGCTTCATCCAAGTTATAGGTCCGGGTTACTGACCATTTGTGATCAGTTGCACACTATTTCAAGTCTCATAATCAACAGCCATGGAAAGGGAAATCATGCGGCACAACTGTGCAAGTTATCAAACGTACAATCTACTCCGTATTTAAGTTTGTTCATCATGCAATACTCAAGTTAACCTTTGCACCATCTCTCACAACTTCATGGTTCTTTTCTTTTTCAAAATGGTTGCTTATGTTTTCATTAATCTAAAATTTTTGTATATTATATTCTGTGCCCCATCTTTAGTTATGCCTTCTTATAAAATTTGTATCGCGTGCCTGCTGCAATGTATACACAACTACAAATTTACTGACTTTGTGCCGGTTCGACATTTAACTACTCATTTTCTTAAATTCATGGTCATGGAAAAGACCACCAAGAGGTAGGTCGGTTAGGTAACGGGTCACAGTGGGTTGAGCCCCTCTGAACGTTTATTTATTTATTTATTTTTATATAAAATTGGAATAACTACCAATACTATATTGTTACAAAAACTAATTGAACTTTCTGAGCAAATGCTAAATTTGGACACCGCAAGTGAAACGGAGAAGGGAAAGAATGCAGATAACGCATCTGATAGCGATGACGAAATCAAGAGCTTTTCACAGTTCAAGTGTTACCAAGGCTACACAAATGGTTGCAGGGTAATCATTTTCTACTATCTCCATAATATATTCATAAAATCTTTAATGATATGATATTAATGGTTCAGTGATATTTTTCAGATTTGCAAATGCTTTAGCAGGTATGTCTGCAAGTGATATTGTTCAAAAAACTGGTGGAAGACTATATTCTCTTCACTCCGAGGGTGTTTATGTATGGATATACTGTTCTTTTATCTCTTCTTATTTTAATATTGTGAAACATTAGTAGGTATAAAATACTGTTATCTGATTATTTTTATGTAGAAACTCTTAGAAATGTGATGCATTCCAATTTCTTAACTTCTGATTCTAGGGAAATAAGTTATAGAAAACGCAAACAAATCCCATGGCATTTGCTGTCATTACATTTTTCTTTAATTTCGTGTTTTATTACTACTGAGTTTACACGAAGTGTTTGCTACATGGTTTTGCAATGTGAGCAACTCTTTAAACCCTTTTGATGAAGATGATGCTTATGCACATGACGATGACTCAACTGATGAACATAATAATTCAGTGGTGGCACAAAAGGCAACACACTACACTTATGGTACACACATGAGAAAAAGACAGACAATGAAATGGACAAAACAAGATGCAGAGCTCTTCTATGAGGTAAACTATTGATTGTCTATTTGCTTCAGTTATCATCAACAGAATCTATTCTATCCCAGCTGACTAGAGGTGGAAAATTGGGCAGGTTGGGTTCCATCCATTCACTAAATACACGTTTGGAATGCAACTTTGTATGATATTTAAGGCCTTTCATGTGGAAACTAAACATCTTGAGGATATTTAAGGCCTTTCATTTGACGGCATCAAAAATAGGTAATACGTGTTCTTTGATTCAGGTAACACTATGTGCATTGGTTTAACTACTGAAAGGTAGTCGCACTTAATTTATGTTTTAATAATAAATAAGATTTATGCACTTAATATCTGTTTCAAGTTGTGGATTTTAGTCTCGAGTATGGGATCAACATACTGCAAAGTACTAAAGGTAAGTCTACCAATCAGTTGTTATGTTGTTCGATTGCTACAGATACAATACAGTTAGTGCTTTCAGTTATACTAAATGTTTATGAACTATATCAAGATGGTGATGTTAGTTTTTTGTTTTATTTCAAATATGTAGCAGATGATAAGTTTCCTCCAGCCTCAAGCACTGTGCCCGAGGATATCGAGCATTTGGTTATGGCCAGATTGAATGTTTTGAAATGTCGATGCGAGTCAGACTCGGTTAATTTGAGCACCAAGTCTTGGCAGATGGTGCTCATGCTGAAGCTTCAGATAATGAAAGTCAAAGCTGTGATTTAATGGCAGTACCATATTTCCAGCACCATGCTGGTAAAGGTAATTAATAATGACGCATATTTGATGGTCTACAGAAATAAACATCATGAAGCATAAGGGTAGATAAATCTCATGTCAGGGGGTTGGGTAATTGGTAAATACCAATGATTTGAAACCCAACCGGATACAAAACCGGTTGGATGGCTAATCATCACATGTTGTCTACGTACTTTAGCAGTCTAAATATAGTACTCATTATGCTTCACTCAGACAATTATCTTATGCAAAGTAGATGATAGCTGTTAACTGCCACAAGATTCTACATAGGTCAAGGATATGTTCCAAGACCAACGTGAAAAATACAACATGCTTCTTGATGCAATGAATGATTTTAAAGCACAAAGTTAAATAATTTTCTGTTCAAGGGATGCATATGTAAGTCGATTTGACCTTAACTGATAAGTTTTTAAATTCAGAGTTTCATACTACCGGTGTCATTGAAAGGGTTAAAGAACTATTTAGAGGTCACAATAATTTAATTTTTGGTTTCAACACTTTCTTGCCGAAGGGTTACGAAATCACTCTCATTGAGGATGAGGAAGAACTGGCAAAGAGAACAATGGAGTTTGAAGAGGCTGTAAGGTTTGTGAATAAAATAAATGTTTTACTTATTTTCTTATTTGGTGAATTAAGCAACTGTATCTATTCACTTGTGAATATAATTATGAACTATCTATGCCTGCACATATCAAATATACATCTGCAAACCGTAGTAACTGCACCTGTGTATAAACCAGGTATGATCATCTACAACATGAAAGGCCAAAGCACTTGATCCATTTAAGGAATAGTTATAGTTATTAAAAGACTACCTTTTTCACATATTTCCCTTAATTCCGTGTGACAATCAGATCCAACTTTAACCTCTGATCTCTTTTACTGAAATGAATAGTATAGATTGGTATGATTGAATAAATCCTTCGAGGATACAAGATCATCTATTTCTTGATCTGACACGGCGCAATGTCTTACAAGATATTCATAAAATAGCTCTCCATGAACTATAAAACTACAAAGGCCAGCGAACCAAAATTGAAAATTCGACTATAGATGGGCTATATGTGATTTTATTTTGCACACTCATGCTTCATTTGGGTGCAAATGAGCCAAGATCAGTTGTACCTTGAATGGAATTATAATGCACCTAACTTTGTTAGTCTATACTCTAATCTTAAGATGTTTCGGTAGCTTAACGAGATTTTCAAATAATAGATATTTAGTATCACCCATTGTAATGTTTAATTTCTCTCATGTAAACTTTAATGATTCCATCTTGGATTAGCATGTACTTATCTGATACACAATCCTTGGTTGTAGCGGAGTTGTGGCCTCTTTCGAGCAACCTATATATGTTGAGCAAGAATGAAGGTAATACTACCATTTATATTATGGTCCAAAATTTTATGATATTCATTTGATTTGATGATTAGGGAGGATAATATTTGGCGAGAGGAATGATCAGTGTTGATGTTTATTTCTTTTCTTCTTTAAGGGTCTATTTGGCACAGAGCGGTGTGGATCTTTTTGGAGTGGTGAGCGGTGAGCAATGAACATTTTGATTTTTAGTCGTCGTTTGACAAAGGAGCAGTGAGCTTTGCTATTTTTAAAATGCTCATTTTTCCAATGCCAGTGAGCTGTGGCGACATCCTTAAAAATAATTTTCCGTTAATTGAGACCATAAAAATTATAATTATAAGTCATGTTTTAAGGAATTTCACGTTATGTTTTAAATAAACCAATTTTTAAATTATTGTAATGAGATTGTGAGCAAAAGAGTTTCATTTGATGAATGAAATCTTTATCCCTTTTGATACTAAGATGGCATTAAACTTTCACCGTACCCAATTCCCTATTGTGATGTGTTTTTCAATGATATTAACGTAAGTAAACGTAAAACATTGTCGCAAGTACGACTGCTTCTTAAGTGGTTAGTGGCCCTCTCTAAAGTGAAGAGCATGAAGAGATTAAAAATTGTTTTATTTTGAATTTGAATCTAAATCATATATTGTCTTCTTAAGAATAAATTTATACCTTTTCGCTCTTTTATAATTGTAAACCCTCAATTATTTTTCATTGTTAATGCATTAAAAATACAAATTTTATGTTTATATCTTATTTTTCGTTAAATAATACCTTCTAATGATAATTATAAGTCATGCCCACCCATCGTAATATCTTATTCTTCTAATAATATTTATGTCTATAACGTACTAATTTTCCATTGTAACCTTAAACCAATAAAGGCGAAGGCCTATCAAATAACAGTCATGAGCTTTTGTGTACTATCCAAAGAATAATTAAAAGTAAAGTTAACTTCTACTATCCAAGAATAATTATAAGTCATGCCCACCAAATTAAATATAATCAACGTCTTTAAAAATAATTTTCTATTAATTGACATCATAAAAATTATAATTATAAGTCATTGGGCTTCGAAATCTAGTATATATATATATATATATATATATATATATATATATATATATATATATATATATATATATATATATATATATTAATTGTAAATGGTAAGATATATATAAAAGTAGTGTGTGTTTGACTTTATTGTCTCACACACTTCTCTCTCACAGTCATGCAAAACACACACTTGGATCTAAATATGAGATTTAGGGTTTTCATTTTGATCCAATATTAAACTAATTGAAGATTAAACAATCAAATGTTTATGGGGGATATGTTAAATGATTTGATAGTTTGACGTTTGAGGCAAAAATTTTCAGGTATTGTAATTTATTATGATAAGATTAAAGTTCTTTATATAAATTATTTGATGTTTGATATGGGTTTTTTGATATTGGGTGAAATTATTGAATGCCCTTTTCGTGCTGATTGGATCTAGTGATAAAGATAGTTTTTTGTTTCATAAGTCTGCCAATTTATCATTTTTCCAATCGGTTGTTTGTGTATGATTTCGTTATTGTTTTGTTTCAGGTTGTTTATCATTTTGCCAGTTTAACATTCTTGTCTATGACTTCATTATTGTTTTGTTTCAGGTTATATTGTTGAGTTTGGAGGGATCTTCTTGATCCTATAAGCTTGATGGGATTTGTTCTTGGAAAAGTGTGTGCTATGTAACACCCCGCATTCCCTTTATGACGTCTTAGTTTTTTATTTGGATAACTGATATTATGCAATTCAGTTGTCGAATAGATGTTTCAGTTTGTTTCGTGTAGTTACTTATATATGTGTAAACCTTAGTGTAGCTCACATTGCATTTCAAGGTTCTAGCTGATTTTAGTTGGACTTTAATGTTGAATTAGTTGTAAGTTTAGTTAGTTCATTGAGTTTGATCAGTGGTTTGTTGAATTTAAGTCTAAAAGTTAAAAAGTATGTGTAAAAGTCAAAAACCACACGAAGTTTAAAATCTGTTTGCATACATAGTTTTTAGAGGCTGAGAGTTTGTAATATGCTAGGAATAGGGTGCATTTAGGATAAGATTTAGGCAATAGAGATTCAATTTAGTCAACTTAAGTGTGCAATTTAGAAAAGTCAAAGTAGGGTAGGACTGTGTTTAGTACATCTGATATAAGGGCTTTTTGGGTTTTCAAGCATGAATGGCAATAAACCTTAGCATCATACACCAAAAAATCAGTGCTCAAGTATCGTCCGGAAGGAGCATTTATATCCCACATCCTACACAACATCACAACAACCGTACCCGTTTCATCCAATTTCAATTCGTCCAGGAACATTATAGACTTTGGGCCTTCAGTTTCTGCAGCCATAATTTCAGACTTAATGGACTTTTTTCAATTCGACTCACACCCACAATGTTTGGGCAGGAAGTGGGCTTCATGCCTTATTTATGCACGTTCCATTAATGAGAGTTTTAACTGTAGATTGCTTCATATTCTTTGAGCATGTAAATTCGCAAGGCTTTTGTGTTTCCAGCATTGAAGTTGTGTTTATTATGTGCATATATTATACTTAAAGCATTTGCATTAAACTTGAGCCTCTTCATAAACCAATTTGTATCTGCATTCAATATGAGACTATTCTAAATCGAGATTGTTTGTAGTTATTTCGGTATGCATAGTCATGTTTGTACCGTACTTATGGTTGTGCACAACCCCCTTGCACATTAAATTAAGGGGATAAGTTTTAACTATAATAGATTTTTGTGTAACTATGGTGTCAGCTTTTTACATGCTGATGTTTCAACCAAACTTTGTACATAAATGGATACACATATCGCTGCATTTACACCTCCATTTATTACTACATGCCAACCCATTTTCACCAACTTTGTTATGACCATAAAACCACCACCAGCAACATTCTGTAACTCACAAGTGACAATAGTTATTATAGATATATTCTTTATAAGGTCTCTTTAAGTATATATAATCATGCATGCAGATATTTAGTATGTAATCTTTCATATCATATTGTTTTATGTTTACAATTTTTTTTTTACGAGTTTAAAAAATATGATGATGATGTTTTAAGATGCCATTTGATGTATTTAAGTATTGATGGAGTTGAGATCTATTATAGATCTCATATTTTTCATAGATTTAATGAACCAATTCTATTCATTCATTTTTCATTAAAATTAATAAAAAAACCATTTTTCACCCTTTCTTTAAATTAAATATTTTGCAAATGGTAAATCGTTATGTGACGAAAACTACACTTATATCGCGATGAAAATTTCTTTATCTTTCAGTAAATGGGCATTTCGATATACTTTCGACGAACATTTTTTCGAGTTTTGTTTTGGTGCTATTCAAATCACGTATGATTTCACAAATCACATGTGATTTCAGAAAATCATATATGTGATTTCATAAAACCACATGTAATTTGAAAATACCAAATCACGTGTTACTTTCCCAGACGTAAATTTCAACACTTAAAAATATTGTCAAAAAAAAGTTTCTCAAAAGTATATAGAAGTGTCCTTCTATAGATAGATGATTTAATTCCCGTCGCGATAATATGATTCTTTTCGCGTAACGATTAACGGTTTGCAAGATATTTAATTTTTTTTTTTTAAGTGAAAGTTTATTATTCTTTTGTTTCAATAACAAAATTGATGTGGGATTCGTTTATTGAATCTTTAGAGAATATTTGATCTATATTAAACTTTTCTTAATATTAGACGAGGTTTTGTTTTTTAAGTGACATTGTGTTCAAATCGAATCATTTTGGAATATCTTTAACTTTTTTTTTCCACAACTAAGAATCACTTTCTCACTTTGACACTCTCACATAACCCAAATCCACACCACCATTTTCACAAATCAACAAAAAATAAAATAAAAAAGGTGAAAACCAAATATAGGGTACGCACTTTGTGTATATGATACGTTCTTATTGGGAGCACCCAACTATAAGGAGTAGATTACTAAAGACTCCCATCACTACGAAACTGCATGTAACCATTACTTGTCCATGGTACAACCGCGTGAAATTTCTTCATTCATAATCTCAAGGAAAGTCGACTCGTTTATGAATTGACTGGAGCGCAACTCGAATTGGTTAACGGCAAGCAATTTCCGGGTGAGGAGGGATACCCATAATCTATTGAAAGGTTACATGAATTCCCAATAGCGTGCTGCGCTGTCAAATTAAAGTAGTTGTTTATGAAGGTCAAAGATATGAAGTATTATTTGAGCTTTGCATCATTTTGTTGTCCACGTTTGCATATCACTTTTTCTTTGTATTATTTGACAACACAATGCTCAAAACTAGTGAGAAGAACTTTAAAATAGAAGAATAAGAAATAATCATAATCACATATTTGAGATGTATTGGCTTAAATTTGATGCATTTCTATTTATTTAGATGCATCACAATTGGTTTCGAAAATGATTTTGAAGTGAAACCGATGCAAAATAGTATTAGCTACATATTAGACGTGCAGAGGACGTGAAATTTATAAGATTTAGTAAACCTTATGAAATGTATCTAATATAGCTATATGCATAAAAAATTGAGCTAGAAAATATAGTAAGATGTATCTAAAAGACGGACGCAGCTAATTAAAGTCGATGCATCTCAAATATGTAGCTATAGTTATTTCTCGTCTATCTTATTTTAAAATTTCTTCTTATTTAATCATAACTCTTATTCTATGAGCTTATCCTTTGATACACAAACATCACAAGGTAAACAAACAAACATTTATAACTAAAAGGGTCTTTCTTGAACAAGTATGAAAAGCTCATCACATGTTTTATCCTAAATTTTTTATCTTTGACTCTGTGAAGTTCTGGTAGCGTCTAGGAATGTATACACGCAAACTTTATGTCACCAACTTTATGACATAAATTTATAATGCAAAAAGTTTTTTACATATCTTATACTCTTTACTAATGAATTTCTTTGTCTCTCACTTTGTTTACAACCACCACTAGATCATCTACACCCAAAGCCCCAAAGGTTATCTTTTAGTTTTTAGTTCTTTCTTAATTAATCTTAGAGTATAAGTGCGTTTGTTTCATGTTGGGACTTTTTATTTCAGTCTGCTATATTTCTACTTATTACTAGCTAGACGGCTAGTAACTTATTAAGTATTATTCTTCTTCAATAACGACATTGCGGTTATATTGATTACTCGTACAACTTAAATAACGTATGCTGCTGTAACTCACTACTCACCTTTGTAAAGTCTCCTAGAGGCCCCTCTGTGATCAATGCCTAAATTTAGAAAAACGAAGACATTAATCGAGAAATCGTTTGTAAAAGCATGAATCTATATCTTTTTAATTAACTATATAATTATGCTTGTGTATATGATGCAATATGCTTGAGTAATTTAAACAAAAAACAAAGCTCCTAAAAAAAGGAGCATAAACTAAAAGTTACCTTGTATGAGACTGGTGAGTTTTACACAAATAAACCTTTTTGGGTCTCCATTTTTCAACAACTATAATCCAAATGTTTCAACAAAATGATTTGGGAAGTTCTATTCATTAAAACTACAATTTTGAGCGACTTTAAGCCTCTTTGACACATTAATACGCTTCATTTTAGTTATTTTTTATTGAGAGAACATAATCCATATCAGTCAACTGATTCATATGTAAATAAGTCGAGATTGTGACAATACTACATATATGCTGTTACATAACTAGAAATTCAAATTACATAAGATACAGTGTGGTAGCATATCATAAATTATTTCTCAACTACTACAATTAAATTGCAACCACCACAAGCAAACACATTAAATGATTCAATTAAATCCAACCAGTACTTGCAAGAATTTCCCGGATCTTTACTCCCCCCATCTGCAATAGTTTCCCGCCATGTGAATGTCCAATATTCTTCCCGCCGTCTCCAATGTTCCCGCCATTCTTGAGTACTCTTCTAGTATAAAATACCCAAAATAAACTTAACCCAACTTTTCTCAGGTAACTGCTCTCTCTCTTTCTAAGCCTAATATACTATAACAAGCAAAGTGAAATGCGAAGATCTGTGCTTCATTATCTGTTTGTACACACTTATACATATATGCTCATTAGTTAGGGATCATGAATGTTTAGTATTATGTTCTTTTACGTTAAGAGACCATTAATTTAATATGCTGACTTGTATGCTAAGAATTATTAGAAAAATATTAGTGTCGATTTATGCTCATTGATCTTTGTATTTTTGCTAGTGCTGTCTTTTTCTTAAATCTTAGTAAATTTGCTTGTTACTTGTTAGACCCTTTAGCGAGTATTATGCAAATAAGCTTGTTAAACCCAAACCTTATAAACTGATATTTCTTACTTTAATAGAAAATGTCTAATTAGAGTAGGCAATCACTTTTAAAAACATACATCTAAACGCCCCGTTTTTTATATGCTTAGCCAAATCTGTTGGTTAAACATTTTGGCTTCATGTTTCACTTAAAAGATTATATCGATTTCTTGACACATGTTACACCAAATTTGAAACACAACACACTCCAAATTCAACTTCCTCCAATCAAACAATGGAAGCATTCTCCGGATCTTCACTCCCAACCCCCGGTACAGACGCCAGAAAGTGTCACGTCACGTACTTCTACGAACCAATGATAGGCGAGTACACTTACGGACCAGATCACTTCATGGTACCCGCGTCGTATCACTATGACACACATCATGATTGAAAGATATAAGCTTGAGCAACACATGGACATCGTGAAAATACTTCCTGCCGAAACAGTGCAAATGTACATGTTTCACTCAAAGGGTTATATAGATTTCTTGTCTGAAGTTACACCTTCCAATATTAGGAAAAAAGACACCGAAATAGTGAAGCATTATATAGAAAAACAAGATGATTGTCTCTTATTGACGTCTTGTTTGAGTTTTGTAAATTGTGAGCCGGGGAACACTTGGTTGTGCTACTGGATTGTATAGAGGTTAGTCGGATATTGCGATTAATCGAAAATATCCGCTTCACCTCTATTCAACATAGTAGCACAACCAAGTGTTCCCCCATCAGCCAATTTAAATTAATCGCAATATCCGCCTCACCTCTATTCAACCCAGTAGCACAACCAAGTGTTCCTCCAGCAAACAATTTACAAAATTCAAACAAGCCGTCAAACACGGGACAATCATCTTGTTTTTCTATATAATGCTTCACTATTTCGGTGTCTTTTTTCCTATTATTGGAAGGTGTAACTTAGACAAGAAATCTATATAACCCTTTGAGTGAAACATGTACATTTGCTTTGTTTCAGCAGAAAGTATTTTCACGACGTTCATGTGTTGCTCAAGCTTATATCTTTCAATCATACTGTGTGTCAAAGTGATACGACGCGGGTACCATGAAGTGATCTGGTCCGTAAGTGTACTCGCCTATCATTGGTTCGTAGAAGTATGTGACATGACATTTTTTGGCGTTTGTACGGGGGTTGGGAGTAAAGATCCGGAGAATGGTCCCTTTCTCCTGGAGGAGCACTTGTTGCTGCTATTGTATTGAATAGAGATGGGCTGGGGGCTTGCATCACGCCAAGAAGACCAAAGCTTCGGATTTGTGCTATGTGAATGACATTGTTTTGGGGATTGAAGAGCTGCTAAAGAGGCATGAGGTATGTATTGTTTATGATTTATTATTATCATTCTTACGTGATAGTAGTAATATTGTTCGTTAGTTAGTTTGTTATCTCATAATATAGCGTGATTGTTATTTATTAAGTGTTTGTGCCGTTAATGAAGTTAGACACACGATACACACATATGTGTAATTAAGGTTTTACGAATCCAAATGGCGTTAATAAGCAGTTTGAGATTTGCTATTTGACGGAGATATTTCCCTTAGAGTTACATATTTATATATTAGCTACTGTTGATAAAAGTATAAAACTGGGAACAAGTTTTTCATATCTTTCATCTATCCATTTATGTATGACAGTGATGGGCTAAATTAGGATATCTTCATGTATCTATTTACGTATGACAGGTTTATGTAAAGGCAAACCTTGTTAAGACAGGTTATATGACTAAGAATTAACTGGTACATGGCATTGATCTTCCAAAGTATAGGAACATGGAAGCTAAATAAATTGCTAGCGCCCTTTTATTAGTAAGTTCTTCATGACTCATTATTTCTCAATCATATACAAAAAAAGACACCAAATCAGATGTCGTGAGTTTTCACCTCAGAGGAATGGAGCAATTTAAGTGTCGTCGAGGTGTAAGCTCAGTAGCAGTAAATAGAAGCTAAGCAAATTTTATGTTTAAATTGTGAAATGAATTAAGGGATGTTTCATGTATTTTAGCCTATCATTATATAAACATAATTAGTAATCTCAACATACACACACCCTAATAACTTTTGCTCCCTTAACTGTTTTATCGTATACAGTAGATTACCCAAACTTTATAAACTGATATTTCTGACTTGAATAGAAAATGTCTAATTAGAGTATAGGCAATCGCTGTTAAAAACATACATCATAACGCCCCCTTTTTATATGCATATTGTTTTCCGTGATTAGCCAAATCTGTTAGCTAAACATGTTGGCTTCTTGATGGTGATTTGCAAATATGTTGATGGATTTTACTAGTTTGTGGTAAATGGTTTTAGTGCACTACATATATCAAAGGTTTGTAAAACACGGCACACCTCTACCACTGCCACTTTGTACCATTGCCCATCACTCTTGTTTATTGGCGTATTTATATCAAAGGTTTGTAAATCTTTGACACGTTAATACGCTTCATTTTAGCTATTTTTTATTGAGAGAACATAATCCATATGGATCATCTAATTCATAAGTAAATAAATCGAGATTGTGACAATACTATATATATGCGTCACATAACTAGAAATTCAAATTACATAAGATACAATGTCGTAGCATATCATAAAATCTAACAAGTACATCTTGCAACTAGGGATATTAATCAGGTCAGGTGGTTGGGTTCGGATCAATTTGAGCCGGGTCAAAGTCGGGTCACCAATAACAATAAGATACTCGAATCTGACCCTATTTGAACTCGGGTTAGTTGGATTTGAGTCGAGTCCATTTGGATCAGGCCTATTCTGGTTCATGTCGATTATGGTCATAAAATTGACTACTTGTTCTAATTTAGATATAGAGTTTATACAAAAATATATTTAAAAAAAAAAAAAAAAAAAAAAAAAAAAAAAAAAAAAACCCTTATTCGGTCAAACGAGTTTCTCTGAACCCGATTTAGTCAAACATTTTCAATCCGATACCCGACCTTATTTAGCACTCGGGCTGACCTGAATAATCCAAATAATTTTTTGACTCGCATAACCCCGACCCGAATAGGCTTAATGGGGTTCCGGTTCAGGATTTTTTACACCCCTACTTGCAACTACTACAACCAAACACCTTAAATGATAGGGCAATTACATATATATTTTCACTAAAACTTACATATCAACATATTTTTTCAAAACATGCTTGAACACTATTGCATTAAAAGAAAACTTGTATTTTGAGAAAATATGCAAATATACAAGTTTTATCGGGTATGTATGCAATTCCCTTTAAATTCTTTATCAATTACTACAATTAAATTGCACCTACCACAAACAAACACCTTAAATGATTCACCCAAATCTAACTTGTACTTGCAAGAATTTCCAATGGTTTTCCCGCCATGTCCAATATTCTTCCCGCCATCTCCAATGTTCCCGTCATTCTTGACTCTTCTATAAAATACCCCATATTCCTAACTCAGATTGTCAAATAAACTTAAACCCAACTATTCTCCCAATCAGCGGGTGTTGAAGAAGCTTTCTACATGACTGACTCATGACAGTCTCATTTCACAAATACGGCGGAGGTTATTTTCCTAGCACAGGAAACGTCAAAGACACCCGCCGTACTTGTGAAATGATACGGTCATGAGTCATGGACTTGCTGTTAGAGCTGTTGAAGTATATTAGATGATATACCTAACTAAAATTGGTTATTAAATTAGTTAATTGATAGGTGAATCTGATGCATGTAAGGTCAAGTGAAACTATATTAGATGAAAAACGCTATATTAGTGGTAGGTAGTAATTTGCAATTGCTTATTTAATTACGATTGTTGACAAAGTTAATTAGGTATGTCGAGAAAGTACAAGTTATTGGTAGGAGTGTAGGTTTCGGTTTTAAGTTTTCCACCGAGACTAAGTAGTTTGTTTTGCTAGTGTGAAAGTGAAACCCTGAATGATTAATCAGGGTAATTTGTTTTTATAGGTGAAAGCCAATACGTTGTTGAATGTAAAGCAATTATGTTACTGCTAAAAAAGTGTCAACATTGATTTTATCTAGATGTTTAACCCGTATATATAATTAGTTGTGGAGCTAGCCAAAATGCTGACATTGGCACAACTAGTTATTTTGGGTAGTTTGAAGATGTTGCTTCTGGTTATCAAGTAGCTAACCATAGTAAAGCAAAGTGTAGATTTTTTTTTTTTTTTTTTTTTTTTTTTTTTTGTCGGTTTGATTTCTGTAGTTTTGCAATGAGAATATGTTCTCTGTTAGAAGAAACTATCGAATGTTATTTCATTATTAAGAACTGTTGTTGAGAACTTGAAATTATACGCATTGTATTTGTCAGTTTTGCTGTGTTTATTAGGTGGTTAGTTGTTTTTAGAATGGTCTGCATTGCGTTCATTGGTGTATGCTGTTGGTCTAATATTTCAGTATCTAATTATTGGGATAACACGCTGTAGGCGAGGTTTCGGGAGACTTTTAGCCCCGTTTGAAAACCAAATCGACTTATTTCTAGCTAGATGGTATAAATTGTGATCGCTATATGATGTAATCAGCTTAATATTATGGCTATCATATATTTTTTTCAGTGAAATATACCAAGTAAATTAACATTTTGATACATTGACTATTAGGAAATGAATAGACAAAGGACAAAATGACAGGGTCAATCCAGTCTGCGCCAAGTCACCAACCCAAACCCATATGACTCATTATTTTAAAAAATGACCTGATTTGACCCGAGCGCACCCACATTGACCTATCACCCAACCAAACATGCCATTTTGCCACTTCTAATATGGAATCGTTTCCATTTTGCTAAGTAGTTTGGGAGTATAAGATCAGGGTTAACATTAAGCATGTATTGGTAAACTTTGGTTTCTTCCTGTATGACTTTTAGTTCCACAAGAAACTATGTCACCCAACTTTCTACTGCTGCTAGTATTTAAGCTTTGGCAATGTTTAGGCTTGTAAACCTCCTGGATTGTGTCCTATTTTAAAGTATTGATTCTTCAACATTTTTTAAATAATGTTCAAAGTGATTCCATACTTATTTATTTGCCTCAACCTTTCTGGGTTATTCCTAAATTATTCACTTTTTTGTATTCCACAGAATGGGCCGGAGAGCTTGCAGGTGAAAAGCATGCCGCATACATCTTAAAAGTTGAAAAGAAGAAACATATTGGGGATTAACCACATTTGACATTCTCGGTATGCTTGAAGCTGTTGATCAAGAAACAGTTACTTCATGGATCATGAGTTGCCAACACTCATCTGGCGGTTTTGGTGGTAATGAAGGTCACGACCCACATTTACTCTACACTCTGAGTGCAATCCAAATTTTGGCATTATTTAACAAGATAGAAACACCCGATATAGATAAAGTGTCAAATTACATAGCTAGCCTACAAAACGAAGATGGTTCGTTTTCAGGAGACATATATGTTGCTATATGTTCTCTCGTACTAATAAAACGTCTAGATAATATCAATGTTGAAAACGCGGTGAAGTACATCTCCCACTAATTAAACGTCTAAATAACCGGGTTCGACCCGGCAGATTCCACCGGTTAGACTCGCCGGGTTTGAAGTGACCCGGATTAAACCGGTTTTCGAGATGTCGAGAAAAATTAAATTTTTATATTTGGAATGATACAGAAAAAGTATATATATATATATATCTCAAAAATAGGGTTGATTTGTGTCACTTCAAAATAAGATTGAATGAAAGTGGTAACAATGAAACTGTGAGCAATTTCATGTATTTTATTGATATATTAATATTGTTATTCATCCTTTATTTGTTTAGTTTTCATGTTCTACACAATACGCGTCTTAACAAACATGACTAACACATACATACGAGTATCGATCTTATACAAACAAATCGTAGGACCTAAAATAAAATCCAAAACCCTAAATCGACTCTCCCCCTCTGGCGACCACTATCCCTATCTTCTCTTAATCGTTTTTCTTGCAATTCCTATTAATCTGTGTAATTCATTCACCGATCTGTTATCTTTAGTGATTAAAATTCGTTTTTCTCTCTAACTTGATCAGATTTGTTGTTTTAATTCCACTGCTTTTAGGTTTTTGTGTTAATCGATTTAAGGGTTTCGGTTTGTTCTTGTATTTAAACCGATCTTATGTTTTCACTTTGATCGGTTGTTATTAATCGATTAGGGTTCTTGTGGTTTATTTACTGTAGTCGATTACTTTTCTTCAATTCTAAATTACTCTTCTTGATCGACTACATGGATGCTGGTTAGTCTCTTGGTGGTTCACGCTTAAAACCCTAACTTGTTCAGTTAGGGTTTACTTCTATCTTGTTCGTATTGATTGTGCATACTGGCTGCTTGTTTGGTCGTTTGGTTGGACTGTTTGTGGGTTTAGTGAGAGATGGAAAAAGGGTTTTTCAACAAGAATAGTGCATCTAAGGGTTCAAGGGCTGTTGGAACATCAACTAACTTGGCCGATCAAGTTGGGTTGAATAAGGGTACGATCCCTTATGGTAGTGATGCTGTTGGGGATTCGGTTTCTGCACCAAGTCATGCAACTGATGCTCAAACTGATACACGTAATTGTGATGTTCGTGAACATGTTCCTGAACAAGTGAAGTCGGATGTGGCTTTTGATGCTTCAAAAAAGTGTCATGTGGAACAATTGATTACTAATGCACATAAGAACTTTGATGAAGCCATGAACAAAGTTCAACATGATATTGCTGTTAATATGGCTTCCTCATTTGATGGTAATGTTTCTAATACTCCTCCTTTGAATGCTACTGCTACCCCTAATGCACCTAAGGTTGATTCTACTAGTGGTAATGGAGTGAAGTCGGCTTCTTATGCGGGTGTTGCTTCTTACGAATCTCAAAAACACGTGTCTAATTTTCGGAGATTAGAATGCAGTAAAAAGAAGGAAAATGTTGACCTCTCTGTTCCAATGAAAGTAGTGGAAGAAGTGAACATGAGGTTTGAGAATACACTCTATGGATATTTTCTTGGTCAGCGTCTTGCTTTTCCTGTTGTGGATTATTATGTTCGCAATGCGTGGGATAAGTATGGGTTACAGAAGGTAATGATGAACGCTAAGGGGTTTTTTTTCTTCAAGTTTACTTCGAAGAAAGGTGTTGATGAGGTGCTTGATAATGGTCCCTGGTTGATCCGTAATGTTCCTATTATTCTTAAACCTTGGAATCTGAACACAAATTTGTTGAAAGAGGATTTAACTCACATTCCGGTGTGGGTTAAATTTCATGATGTTCCTTTAGCGATGTTTTCTGATGACGGGCTTAGTTTGCTTGCTACTTTGATTGGGACTCCAAAGAGATTGGATGCTTTTACTAGTCAGATGTGCAAAGAATCTTGGGGTAGGAGTAGTTTTGCTAGATGTATGATTGAAGTGAAATCGGATGAGGTACTTAGGGACAGCCTTACTGTTGAGATTCCTTTACTTGACGGTTCAGGTTCGACTATTGAGAAGATCCGTGTGGAATATGAGTGGAAACCGCCTCGCTGTGATAAATGCAAGGTGTTTGGACATGTTTTGGTGGATTGTCCTAAGGGTGTGACACCGACTACTCAACCTTCTAAGAATATAAATGATGGTTTTCAGACTGTTAACAATAAGAAGAAGGGTAAGCAAGCTGCCTCAAATACGGGTCGCGGAGGTTTTACTAAACCTGTTGTGGGTAAGCATTTTGAATATCAGCCAAAGAAGACTCCTGCTGTGCCCAAGAAAGTTAATGATGGTAAGAAGAAGACTTCTGATGTGGCTAGTACGAGTGGAACAACGATCGCTACATCTAACCAATTTGATGCGCTTCATATGGATGATACGGATACATTTAGTATTCCTACTTATGACACCTGCATGGATGTGGATACTGGAAGTTCAATGGAAGTTAATGTGGATGAGTCGGTTAAGACTGGTGCTACATCACAAGAACCGCTTGTGAGTGATTCAATGGGAACTAAGGAAGTTGGTTCTACTCCTTTAGTTGAGAAAATTAGTAAGTTTGAAAAGCTTATTATTGATGGGAAAGGTACTCTTGTGGATGACGATGGTCATCCTGTTCCGTCTGCCTCTGTCACTAAGAGGGCTAACCCATTTTCCAAGGTAGGTAATGTTGTGGTTTCTGATAGTGACGAGGAGGAGGTTCTGAACACGTTCGACGAATCTGCAAATCTTTTTGGTGGTGGTCATGAGCGTGAAGATGAGTTTGATGACTATGATGATTACTCGAAGCAAATTTATGATCTTCCAGGGGAATTGGATGCTCTTAATGCCATTTATGGCTTTAATCTCCAAGGTCGTAGGAAGTAGTTTATATTTTTGTTTGAGTCTTGCTATATAAAGTGGTAGTGGTTTTGTTTTCTTGTCTAGAAAATAGGAAGTATCTTGTTATGTAAGCTTTTCGCCTATGTAACGGGCTGAGATATGGGATTCACTCATATCCGTTGTACTTAAATGTTTTTTGGAGTAATATATTTACCGGGTCTTTTGACCTTTTACCCAAAAAAAAATCGTAGGACCTAAAACTGGTCTAAACAAGAATTTTGTTTTAGCCTTTTGTCAAAAAAACAAGTTACGTGTAGCTCAAGTTTTTACAAAACAATATTCCGGAAAATCGCCAAAAAAAGTTTACTTTGAAAGATCGAGACTTCTTTAGAAGAGTTATGCCTTTTCAGTTATATCCATAAGTTTGTCATTAAAGGACAGCCAGACATACATGATACTCAGCTAGATTTAACACATTTCCTATGCTTTAACTAAGTATTTTATGGCATTACTTCGAACAAACAAACATAAATCTTTGCTACTATGTTACCTTTAGTTATGTCATAGTGAACGCGACTTTTTTAGATATAACAAAACTGCATGTTTTTATGGGTACAACTTGGATTCCAGTTTCGGATTGAACATTTACGGATGCATCATAGCATACCACATTGTGATGTATCCATTGTACGATAGCAGTATATGATTCAAATCACTGAACTAACAAATAGGCTAAGTAACTAATCAAGAATAATGTTGGGAATTCTGCTAAGTAAGAATTCTGGTGACGGTTACTGCTGAAGGATACTGTTGAAGAGCTGGTTCTTGCTGAAGCAGTGTATCTGCTGAAGTCTAGTTTCAGCATTATTAGTTTCTGCGGATATAGTTATTCCGTATTTTATGTAATATAGTTAGGATATGCATGAGTTTATTTAGGAAGTGATAATACATATCTTTTAGAAGTATTAGGATATACGTTTCTTGTGAAACGGTTTAGGGTTCCTTGTGTATAAAAGGAACACACGATTATGTATTGAGTACATGTTTTTAGAAAACACTTTTATTATTATCAAAAGATCCATAGAGGATCAACTGTTCTTAGTATTCAGTTGTTAAAGTGTTTGTTTCCGCTTTAAAATACAAGTTACATAGATTATCTTTTAGTGTGTTAGTGATTACATTAACATAACTAACGATCCACGAGTGCTCAAAGATCTATCAAGGTCTTAGGTTCAACAAGTGGTATCAGAGACTCGGGAGAGTCTCTGTGATACTAAGATAAACCAATCTTACACCCTCAATCAAAAACACCAAAAGCAATGCCTGGAACAGATGATGAATCTGATGCAACTCAGAACCAAAACACCACTTCTCTCCAACAACTCAATCTCTCAAACAGTAATGCTAAATTCCCATATCTTAAGAATGCAGAGGAGTATGATTTGTGGTCCATGAAGATGCAAAACTGGATTACAAACATTGACTGGAATCTTTGGGAAGTTGTCCGTAAGGGTAACAGCTTGAAGAAACATGCCAAAGATGCTGATGGGATTGTTACCATTGTAGGTCCTAAAAATGCTGAAGAATTTCTAGCCGTGCAGAGGGAGAATAAAGTCAGAACAATTCTTCTACAGGCTATACCAGATGACCACATGGGTGACTTCCACTTCATGGAAGATGCCAAGGACATTTGGATGGCCATCAAGGCTAGATTTGGTGGGAATGAAGAGTCAAGAAGGATGAATAAGTCAATGCTGAAGCAGCAGTTTCAAGAGTTTCAGATATCTAAGGAAGAAGGAATCCACAAGGGTTATGACAGGTTCCACAAGATCTTGAGTCAACTTAATCAGCTGAAGGCTAGGCCAGATAATGAGGACTGCAATGCTAAGTTTCTGAGATCTTTGCCATAATCCTGGTTGCAAGTCAGCATTGCTCTCAAAGCTAAAGGAGGATTGGACATGATCTCTTTTGATGACCTCTACAACAGGCTTAAATCTCTTGAGCCTGATGCTAGAAGTCCCATTTGTCCATCCACTCACTCAGCCTTTGTAAGCACCACATCCAAACCGGTGCATCATGCCTCAAGCTCTTACACCTCAGCATCATCTTCTCACGCTCACTCTAAACCAACTCCTAAATCAAAGTCCAGTAATATAATGGAAGATGTGCTTCACTCTTTTGTTGCCGAATATGAACATCAGCAGTTTCTAGCTTATGAGGACTTTGAACAGGTGGATCCATTGGAGATGGAGGAGATGCACTTGAAATGGCAGTTGGCAATGATTTCTATGAATATCAAAAGGTTTGAGAATAAGTCTGAGAGAAAGTTTGGTTTTCAGGGAAGAGATGCAGCAAGGTTTGACAGAAGGAAGGTTAAGTTCTACACTTGTGGTCAGATGGGCCACTTCTCGAGAGAATGCAAGGAGAGGAAGCCTGGTGATGAAGTTAGATATGGCTCATATCTATTGGAATCAGGAACTTCTAAAGCTGTACCTTCCAAAGCTTTGGTGACTGTGGATGATCATGTTGATTGGACTGTTTATGAACCTACTGAAGAGGAAGCTTCTACTTCTGAACAAGTGAATATGCTGGCATACTGCCCCACAGAGGATAAGAAGGAGCAAGTTTCTTTGATGGGCATCTCTCAGGTACATAACTGTGTTTTTGGCTGTAGTGTAAGATATAATGAACTTAAACAAGAATATGATGAATTGAAACCTAAATACAATGAGTGTTATGTAGAGGTTGAGGCCTATAAAAAGACTTTAAAAACTTTAGAAAGACAGAAGGTTTGGTTTCAAAAGAATCAGCTTAAATATGAAGAAAAGATAAGAGTCTTAGAAAGTGACTTAGAATGTGCTAAGATAGATTTAAGACGAACTGAAAAAGAAAAATCTGATGTAGAACTAGAAAAACAAGAGTTACAAGTAAAACTTGATAAAGAAGTGGTTGGTCGTATGAAGTGGCAAGAAGGGGCTTCTAATTTAAATAAATTGATTGATGGTCGTCAATCTGTTAGGTCTAGAAAAGCATTAGGATATGATAAATATATAGATCCTGAGGAATTAACTTATCCTGATATATCCAGTGTTTTTGACCCTGAACCTGCCCTAGAATTTCAAAAAACCTGTAAAATTTGTTAAGGAAGCGGGATTGAATGTTGTACCTGGACCTATTAGAGGAGAACACATGCCTATAGACCTGTCCATACCTGTTGACTTTGATGGATCACACCATCTTTATGGCAAAAAGTCAAGTGACTTGCCAGACCCTGTTTCTAAATCTACTGACTTTGTCTCTTGTTCTGACAGTGACAAGTCTTCTGACCAAGGGTCTACTGTTTATACCAGTTGTGATTCAAGTGAAAAGTCAGACCTTCCCATGACCACACCCAAGACTCCCTACAAGCCTGTTAGAGTTACTGTTGATTACAAGACAGTTTCTTCTGAAGACTTGTTATTTAATTCTTTGCAAAACAATGTTTCTAGTTCTGTTAAAAACAATTATGTTAATGTTTGTGGTTTGAATTCTTTTTCATGTTATGGAACATCTTTCACTTTTAATAAATCTTCTAAAAAGAAGAAATGCTTTGTGTGTGGAAGTAAATTTCATTTGATTAAAGATTGTACTTTTCATGAGCAAAGAATGGGTGGATGTGTTAGTCAAATAAAACCTAGGCAAATGTGGAAGAATGTTAATGATATACCATCTTTTGTTCCACATCAGCAGAAACTCAAATCTACTGAAAAAAATTCTTCATGGAGAAGAACTGGTACTAGACCCTTTGTACGACCCACTAGTTCTTTCTTTCATAATGGTTATTGGCCTAGACAGTTTGACTCTATGTATGTTGGTGGAGGGTATTGGGATACTGCTGTGAAGCCCTCAGCAGGTTGTTCTTGGACAAAGAAGGGACCTAATTTGCAATACAGGCCCAAGAACAATGGTGGATCTAAAACATCTACATGGCCTACCTCTTATGATCCACAAGGCAGGCTCAAGTCAACAATGACTTGAGTCTCCAATGGTGGATCTAAAACATCTACATCCCCTGAAGAGTACTGAAGTAGGTATAGTAGGTAGTGGTTGTTCCAGAAGTATGCCAGGGAATAAAGATAAGATGCATGACTTTATGCCTATAGAAGGAGGAGGCAATGTGACTTTTGGTGGTGGAGATGGAAGAATCACTGGGAAGGGCACTATTAAAACACCACTATTAGATTTTGAAAATGTCTATTATGTGAAGGAACTTGAGCACTTTAATATGTTCTCTGTATCACAAATTTGTGACACTAAGAATAAAGTTTTCTTCTCTGAGGATGAATGTCTTGTGCTCTCCAAGGACTTCAAACTTCCAGAAGATACAACTGTTTTGCTGAGAGTTCCTAGAACCTTCAACCTGTACACATTCAATCTGAATGATGTTAAACCAAAAGGTGATCTAACATGCTTGGTGGCCAAAGCTTCCCTGGATGAATCTACAAAATGGCATAGAAGGATGGCTCATGTGAATTTCAAGACCATTAACAAGCTTTCTAAACTTGGTCTGGTTCAGGGACTTCCTTTAAAAGTATTCACCAATGAACATAATTGTATTGCATGCAACAAAGGAAAGCAACACAGAGCCTCATACAAAGCCATAACAGCTGTGAGCACCATTTCAGAACCTCTTCAGTTGTTGCACATTGATCTCTTTGGTCCAACTCCTATCAGAAGTATTGATCATAAGTACTTCTGCCTGGTTATCACTGATGATTATAGCAGGTTTTGCTGGGTATTCTTTTTGAAAACTAAAGATGAAACAACTCTTATTTTAAAAGAATTCATTACCCTAATTGAAAACCAGCTAAATAAGAAGGTTAAAGGCATTAGGTGTGACAATGGGACAGAGTTCAAAAATGTTGTTTTCATAGAATTCTGTAAGTCTAAAGGGATAAAAAGGGACTATAGCACTCCAAGAACCTCACAACAAAATGGGGTTGCTTATTTGTATAGTATTGTGTATGTTGTATGCAGGTTTGGTGTTGATTATTTTCACACCTTCTCTGGTTCTCAACTTACCTGATGTTGACTATTCCATCAAAAAGTTGGCTAGTCCAAAGGGTACAGCTTTGGTAAAGACACATCAAATCTGTTGATAGCTGTAATAGTTTGCTCAAAACTATTGGGTACTCAACTCACCCATGCTTAACAGCTGAGAGTTGAATGGTTGTCAATTGACCATGGATTTTTCTTTTATGGATTCCCAATAATTGGCTAGCCCACATGTATATGGCTTGTGGTAAAGGCAGTGGAAAACCATATTTGGTATTCAATTGACCAAGGTGATTAAATCAACCAAATAATTGACTAGTCCTAAGCAAACGGCTACAGGTAAAGACAACTCAAATCCGTTTATAGCTGATGATTTGCTAAAAATCATATGGTCATCAGTGTACCATAGTTTTCGAACTTAAACATTTGGCTACTCCAGTAGTGATGGCTGTTGGTAAAGAGACATCAAATCCATTATTTTCAATGATTCACCTCTCACAGGAGTTAACACACCTGGATGTGATGAGAATAGTATGAAACTAATTTGCTTTGATGTACATTTGGTCATTTGTTGCTGCAAAGAATGGAGTTTTCAAGTATGTGCTAATCATAGAGATCCTGCTGATGGTGATTCTTTGCTGATGATGTTCGACTACAATCCTCTTGGTATGTAACTTTAAAGATCTATCAAGAATCTTGAACTTAACCATGTCAAATTCAAGATTAGGGGAGGATTGTTGGGAATTCTGCTAAGTACGAATTCTGCTGAAGGATACTACTGAAGAACTGGTTCCTGCTGAAGCAGTGTATCTGCTGAAGTCTAGTTTCAGCATTATTAGTTTCTGCGGATATAGTTATTCCGTATTTTATGTAATATAGTTAGGATATGCATGAGTTTATTTAGGAAGTGATAATGCATATCTTTTAGAAGTATTAGAATATACGTTTCTTGTGAAACGGTTTAGGGTTCCTTGTGTATAAAAGGAACACACGATTATGTATTGAGTACATGTTTTTAGAAAACACTTTTATTATTATCAAAAGATCCATAGAGGATCAACTGTTCTTAGTATTCAGTTGTTAAAACTTGTGTTTGTTTCCGCTTTAAAATACAAGTTACAGAGATTATCTTTTAGTGTGTTAGTGATTACATTAACATAACTAACGATCCACGAGTGCTCAAAGATCTATCAAGGTCTTAGGTTCAACAAATAACATGTTGTCGAAGTAAATTTCATCCATCATAAATTTTTTTTACAAGATTACATATCTTTTCCACATAAACATACATTATTATCCCACATTTAAACCAGTTCAGTTCACCACCAGATTACTTTGATTGGGTCAACATGGAAGTGAAATCCCAGAGTTTCTTAGCCAATTCAGAGTCTCGTGCAAAACCGCTTGCTTTTGACAAGTTACTGTCAGCAAAATATTGGCCACTGATGCCTTTAAGTTGTGGGTGCAACGCTACGTAACATGTAGTTGCATCTCCCTGAATTCACAAATGACCGCGTTTCTTAGTCTTGATTCTTAAATTATCTTGAATCATTAGTTAAAGATTTGATCTAAAATCAACCAAGCGTACCTGTGGGATGTTTTTCAAGAAACATTGAGCCGCGTTTACAAATACAGTCGTGCCAACAAAAGTTTAAGATTATCAGTATCTCAAAAGATTTCACGTAAGATGTAGAAATGGGACGGGTTGAGACTTACAAAAGAAGCCACCATGAAGTGCGAGATTTGTTTTAATAACTCCAGAGTGCAGCGAGTTTGCAGTTAATTTCACTCCCTCAGCCTGCAAAATAGCCCGAGAATAAGAGTTAAACAAAAAGTCTAACATCTATATTATGAATCAAGTAGAATATAAGCTGATTAATTTAGGTTACCTGTAACCGCCTTGTGAGTTTATAAGCGTATAATACAGTGGCAAGCTTTGATTGCCCATAAGCATACAATGCGTTTTAGTTGGAAAGCTCATCACAAATAATGCAAAACCATGTTGCACTGAAAATTTCATCTAACCTAAAGATCATCATCACCATTCTTTTGATTTATTGTTTCCATTTCTTCCTTTCTTTTCTATGCGACTAATTTATGAAATGAAGACACATTATGGTTGTTTATATACCCATATAGGTAATGGAAAAGACCCTTTCAACTTCACATAAATCTTGAATTTTCCCACCTTGCATTTCAATGTCTAGCCTTGCATTTTAATGTCCAGCCTTGCATTTCCTTCAATAGTTTCATTTCCTTAAATAGTTTTGTTTCGTTCAATAATATAGTTCTGTTTCCTTCCATAGTAATGTGTATTAGAGAAGTAAAACGCTGCAATTGTTCCTTAATTAAAACACTACAATAGTTTCCTGCAATAGTTCCTTCATTAAAACACCATCCTGGTTTTCAATCTACACCAATATAGTTGTTTACAGCCATAACATTTAGTATAGCAATACTTTCCAAATGATAGTGCAATGTCTAAACACATGGTATAGTTTACAGCTATAGCATTTCTTTAAGTTTATATACTTTTTTTCATTTCAACATTACACATGGCTATTTTAGTTAAACATTTCAAATGCATGCATGGGTACCTTGACTTTTTTTTCAACATTCAACTTGACCATTTTCTCTTTATATGTAGTTAAGATTTGCAGGTGGTCATTGCCGAAGATACCTACAAAAACATCTTAAACTGTCACATGAAGGTATTTTGCCAAGATCGGCATTAGCATTTAATGAAAAGACAATCCTTGAATTATATTCAGGTGATTTCTCGCTTTCGCTTTTCATCTTTCAGTAATTAACCAACGCAGGTCAAAGTGGGTCATGTTTATGCAGAATTCACGAATGGGTCGTGCCTTTGGACTCCCAAGAGTAGGGGTAAAGAAGATTGCAGAGCACGTGGTGTGATTGCTAATTCACAGGTACTTTTTCTATTTCTTTTTGTAGACCAACTAGCTTTTCTTTGCAGTTATTTTAATAGCACCATACTTTTTGACTTGGTTGTTTTAAGTATTGTGCTTTTTCTATACGTATGAACACCGAAACTGTAAATGATACCTTAATTTTTCTTATGAAAAAGATGATAATAAGTGCTTTTTGAATTATCTTCCTGCTACAAGGAAGTTACCAAAGCTTTCGAAGCCTTGGTTGTAGATGAGGTCTTTGACCGCGGTTTAGAAAATTTCCCGATAACCGTAAAAGTTCAGTAATCATATTGTTCCTTGCTAACAAAATAAAACAAAAAACTACAATTTTGAAGAAGAAATAAGGCAATTACCCTCAGTCTCTACAGCTTTTGTTTTGTCTAATGGAATCGGTATAATTGAGGATGCAAGATTGTATTTTGGAGGTGGAATTTTTTGGCTTAACCACACCTTTGGGATTAAGGACCTTTTTTGTGCCCAACTTATGAACTTATGTATCCAAAAAACTAAAAATTTTTCTATACACAACTATTTTAAAAAACGCGCTAATCTTAAAAACTTTCTTTGTAGCTTCTGGAGGTAATGTTTACCAGGATGTCGCTGAATCATGCGACACACTTGCTGATATTGGTGTAAAGTCTCCAAATATTGAAGGTATTTGTGGCAGTAGAAAGGCTCGGGTTAGTGGGCCTGGAAAATTTTCTATCTTAAATGAAAATGACTTTTTGTGTTAACCGAAACTCAAAGTTAAGGTGTCTGTTAATTTAAATGTCAAATCTTCAACTTTGACAGGTGGGTCATCAGGCATACCTGAATCTTGACCCATTTTACATACTGTAAATACTGGATAGTGGGGCTTTACACAAATTGCGACTGGGTTTTGTTTGAACTTGGGCCAAAGAACGCCCAGAGCAAATGACAGTGCAGGTAGTGTGGTTTCAGGTTCTATATCAGGTTCTTCAATCTGTTGGAAAGTGTTTAGTTGACATGTTTTTGGGTACAGTGAAGGTTGTACAAGTTAAGGTACGTCGTTGGTGTGTGCATGACAAAGTCCACTGTTAAAGGTTTCCGCTGATCCTACTCAGGTATCAACAAAACTTGCCCTTTTATGGTTGGTTAAAGTATGTGACGGACTGAGTAGTTTAAATTAATTGTGCACATATTACACAGGCCTCTGAATGTGGTTTACCACTGCTCCGGCCCTTACTATACCAAAGGCTATTTCAAATGTTCTGAATGTGGTTTACCATTCCTGTAAGTACACTGATATATATGTCTTTCATTTCAATGGCATTAGAAACTGTTGAAATATTCTCTCTTTTGCTCTGCAGGTTGTGGCATTAACCAACCAGAAGCTACTTGGATTTCGTTAAGCGAGTCTTTTGTGGTTTGGGAATTGGTCATAGTTGAATAAAAAGATGATTTATTTAATGTATCATCAATAAGTTTGTATTCAAACATCAAGCGCGGGGCTTAAAATCTCGTACGTTTCAATCTCAGTTTTTTGTTGTCAATTATCAGCTTTTCATGTGTTAGTTTTGCATTAATATAGCAGACTAAAATGTATATATAGCCTATAGTGACACATGTATGTTTCAGGAATAGCCTCAACCTATCCTGACACTAGTGTCAGAAAACTGTATCACTATATACTTTTACCGCATGGACTTGTAATGTCACTTTTTATAAGTGGAGGTGAAGAAAAAAATTATTTAGTGACACTTTTTTTTTGACATTTTCTGACACTTTTTGTGTGTCACTAAAAGCCTTTTTTCTTGTAGTGACATTCAGATGCAAATAAATATTGTGACACATGTAAAATCTCGGGCCATACTGAGGAAAATTGTTGGAAAGTACACCCTGAGTTGTTTCTGAGGAAATGGATAAAAGATGATCGCGGAAGGCGTACAACAGCCACTACGTTCGCCAATGATGTAATCGAGCTGGAAACAGTTAAAGAAGCGGACAAGAGCTTGTCACTGATGGCAAAGTCACAAATGAAGTTGTTGGATACACACGTGGAGCGCGATGAAAAAGAAGAACTGTTCATGATGAACATCCAGGTGAAACATGAAGTAGTCGAAGCTACTGTGGATACAGGTAGTCAAAAGAACTTGATTTCCGCTAGTCTTGTGCGAAAATTAGGTCTGACAACAACTCAACATCCTTCTCTTTACTCTTTGGGTTGGATAAAAAATGATATGGATACACAAGTCAACGAGCAATGTAAGTTTCGTTTTGCCATCACGAGCCAATATATAGATGAAGTTATATGCGAAGTCGTTCCATTGGATATTTGTCAGCCTGTCAGGTCATTTTTGGTAGCCCTTACCTTTGGGAACGAAATGCGGTGTATTTTATAAGAGCACAAAAATATCAATTAGAGAAAGATGGGAAAAAATTTCTTATAATAGAAACCAGGGTGTGAGAAATATCGAGCTAATCACAGCTTGTCAAACCCGTCGAATGGTGAATGCGTCCCAAAGTATTGTACTCATACATGTACGACCAATTGAACCTTTAAACAAGGTATCTGCTCTAACTCTTACATGTTTCCATGCCAATGATAAACTTGAACAAGGTATCTGCTCTAACTCTCTCCGTCTCAAATTATTGTCTCCGTACAAAAAAATACACAGTTTAATAAAAGTAGGGTCACTAATCAAGAGTTGTGATCCTCTAGAAAGTAAAGAAAATTAAAAAGCCTAGAAAGCCACTCACAATGTGACAAGTGTCCTCCACCAACTCCCTCCATTTTTTCTTATTAAATTCGGTTAGGGGGTATTTTGGTCCTTTTAACATTTTTTTTATTCCCCTTCAAATCTTCAAACGTAAATAACATTCAAACGGCAAACTTTTATGTAAAACGATTTCACCATAATTTTTAAAATTGAATTCTCTTTAATTTGGTATGCATTATGATACATAAATCGTAACTTTCTTTTTTCAACTTCTTTAGTTGGTGTTAATTTTCTTGAAATTTTCGGCTTTAATTTTGTCTAGTTTAAAGGCCAAATTTTGCAAAACTTAAAACACGAAAGTTTTAGTTTTTTGGTCATTCTTTACTCAGAAATTTGAATCACTAAAATCAAATATGATATGAGTGAGATATCGCACATTAAAGATGACGTCTTAGACATATTTAGTGCACACAAAGTGTTTGATAAAATGCCTAAAAGAGATTTTTCTTATAAAAGTACATTTAAATGCACTAATTGATGTACCACAATACATCTTTTGTTATTTTTGTTGTCTTTTACTGATGAACCTTTATTTTAATTGATGAACCATTTTTTTTATTGATGAACCACTATTTTAATGGATGAACAATGTCTTTTACTGATGAACCATTAATTTAATTGACGAACAATGTCTTCTATTGATTAACCATTATTTTAATTGATGAACAATATCTTCTATTGATGAACCATTTTTTTTTATTGATGAACCTTTATTTTAATTGATGAACAATGTCTTTATTGATGAACCATTATTTTAATTGACGAACAATGTCTTCTATTGATGAACCATTATTTTAATTGACGAACAATGTCTTCTATTGATGAACCATTTTTTTTTTATTGATGAACCATTATTTTAATTGACGAACAATGTCTTCTATTGATGAACCATTTTTCTTATTGATGAACCTTTATAATTGATTAACAATGTATTCTATTGATGAACCATTATTTTAATTGACGAACAATGTCTTCTATTGATGAACCATTTTTTTTTATTGATGAACCTTTATTTTAATTGATGAACAATGTCTTCTATTGATGAACCATTATTTTAATTAACGAACAATGTCTTCTATTGATGAACCATTTTTTTTTATTGATGAACCTTTATTTTAATTGATGAACAATGTCTTCTATTGATGAACCATTTTTTTATTGATGAATCTTTATTTTAATTGATGAACAATGTCTTCTATTGATGAACCATTTTTTTTATTGTCTATAACAGTAGTAGTTATCTCAGCTAT
This sequence comes from Artemisia argyi, assembly GCA_030686995.1. NCBI lineage: Eukaryota > Viridiplantae > Streptophyta > Magnoliopsida > Asterales > Asteraceae > Artemisia > Artemisia argyi. Next base: position 255,595 of record JARVZY010002132.1, read on the forward strand.
CCCCAATGCAATCGCCTCCCCTTTCGTCGTCATCAAAACAACCTCCTCACCATTCTCAACCGCATTCTCAAACCTCAACAACCGAAGAATCATCATCTTAGCTATATAGGGGAAATTACATAGAGATCAATAACTGTAATCACTTGTTCATTGGTAAATATAAAGTTGCTTTAGAGAATTTAGTCTCAATAAACAAATCCACCAATTCCATTATGCTAGAGCTTGCTAGAAGGTACCCCAGTAGGTGCAGATCTAGTGCGTTTTTCTAGTAGCCAAAATGTTTGATCGTTGACTCCACAACTCCTTTTGCATCCTCCTGATTCTGTACATCCACAACAAAACCAAAAGTATATTCAATTCACTTTATTATCCACAGCAAAACCAAAAGTATATTCAACTCACTTGTTAAATAAATAAATTAATAAATAAATAAAGACTATTAGGTGTAATAGAAAGAAAGAAAGACCTGTTCAAAGAAAGAAAGAAAGAAAGAAAGACCGGGATGGGATCAGAGGGATTGAACGGCGGAGTCAACGACGGACTTGCGATGGCTTTTCATGGCGATGGGTCGGATTTATGATGATGATGGATCAGATTGACGATGGTGACAGATAGATCATAATGATGGTGGATCATTTTTGCATTTGAGATTGGGATCTGATGATAGAGGAGATGTGAAATAAAAAAGTATTTGATTGAGTATAGCATTTACTAATTTATTATCAAATGACAAAGATGCCCTTAATTAAAAAAAAAAAACACCCATCCTGCTGTTGATCTAACTGTTTTTGATCCAACGGTGTATAATACTTTTTAGGTTTTTTAAAATACTATTACTTTTTAAATGATCGTCCATCCACTAATCAAATATTATCACCACCCACTAAACTCTCTTTTAATTTGTTGACAATTTGACACAAGAAGAGAAATACTATTTTGGGACCCAAAATGAAAAAGAGACAATAAATTTGAGACGGAGTATGATTTTTTCTATTTTTTTAGTTTTGCAGAAAATTTGAGGTGAATTTTTTTCGCTATTAGTGTATTCGAAAATTAGATAACATAGTTTATGTAGCATTGTATTTTATATATTAAACAAGAGGGTGATTTTGAAAATGATAAGAAGAACATATAAAATATATATTTCGTTTTCTGAAAGTTGTGTCTTAAAGGAATATGAATATGAACATATTTTCTAATTCCTTACAAATCTATTTTTGATCTTTTTTTACAAGTGAACTTGGTGCTATAATTATTTCATGATTAATGAAAGTAATTGCAAATGAATATTTTGTAAATACAAACAAATCTCATGAATTTAGCAAGTTATTTTTCAAAAAATGAATAAAGTTGCTACATCCTAAAAAAGAGAGTAAATTACATGAATAGTTCATGTGGTTTGCGTTAATTTTTACGTATAGTCATTTGACCATTTTTCAAATTGAGATAACTTTGTTATCCTTTAGACCGACTATCATTTGTCCAAACAAATATTAAGCTTGATCGTCGATACTTGACATGTGAGTTACACACATGAGTGATATTGCATTTTATCCATAGGGAATATGTTAGCTACAATTTTTTGTAGCCAACTCTCTACAATTTATGTTATAATTTGTGGGTCCCTGAATTTCTGGTGGGTCCTCGAATAATTTATGTGGGTCCTGAATTATTTTTTGTGTAATTTTAGTAAGGATTGTAGCTATCTTGGCTACAATAATTGTAGCGAAGATATCCCCTTATCCATATACCCATTTCTTCCATTTAACTTTTGACTCAATAAAAATAAAATATTATAATCTCTTTATATATTTTATTAACGTATACATCTTTGTCCTAATTTTATTGTACGGGCCTGTTTGGCAAGAGCTTTTTGAGGAGATGTTAGCTTTTTGTTAAAAAATAATCTTTTTTAAAATAAGTAGCTCTGTTTGGATACATCAACTTCAAGCTTTTATTTTAAACAAATAACTGATAAATGAAAAGTTGATTCATGAAGTTTTTTAAAAATATTGGAGCTGTTAAAACTTTAAATTACTGATATACCCTCTAAACATTTATTTACAATTATAAATATGTCCTTTTATGTCATTTTACATCTTATAATTACATTTAACAGCTAATTTACCAAACACTTTTATTGAAAAAAAGATACAGTTTGTAGCTCATGTTAACAGCTTTGCAGTTTACAGCTTACAGCTTACAGTTAACAGCTTATAGTATACAGCTTACAACTAGTTTTTCCAAACATACTCGTATCTTCTATTATAGTATGTCTCAAAATAATTGTTCATTACCAAAAATTATAGTTGGATATGTAATGTCACCTCCTATTAGGAGTATCTTTTAAAAAATAATATTTTTCTTTTTAATTTTACTTTTGATTCTTGAATTTGTGGTAACTACTTTTTTTTGTGCTTGAGCTATATAACATACATTAGTTGCATACATCAGCTATTATTCCATTAATTTTCGGTCAATTTATGTTAACACTTACAAATATTAAATCATAAATTTACTCATAGTATTGACTTATTCTTATCGTCACGCGAGAATTAATTGAAAACTTGTTGTATAATAGGACAAATGGAAAGCTTTCATATTTATTACGTTTATTTATGCATTTATAAATCAATATAATTTCAAGTATATGGCTATAAATGACTAGTATTCATGGTGCACTTCTTGTTGATGTCCCATCGACGCCTCAATTGATACTAGAAGGAGGTAGATAAGAACACGAACATATATGTTTGAAACACTTAGGAAATGTAATTATTGGACAAGGGTATCCATTACAATCATCATCGCTATTGCATGGACGATTCTCGTCTGCAAATGAAACTTGAGGAAAGGTCATCATAACTGTTACACAAAGCAAATAAAATCATTGTTAATAAGCATATATAAATTGTATCACTACATATATAGCTAAATTACAAAAAGAATGCTCTAAAACTTTTTACAACCGGTGCATGAATAAAGAAAGTAATGTTATATCAAAGCCATAGGTTTGTGTATAAAATCTAAACCACACACAAGTTATTATGGCTCAAACGAAAAAAATTGTTTTACCCAAAACGCAAATAAACAAGATGAAGAATGCTGTCATTTTCATTGATGCCATCTTCGTCTGTACTCGGAAGAAATTGAAATATTTCTTTGTTTTGTTAATTACTTTTTATGATAGTTTATGTTATTTCTTTTGCTATTTATACACAAATTTTGGACATCTCAGTCACGTAGCATTTAATAATTTTCTTCTTTGTTGATAGTAATTAATGAAATACATTGAATCTATAATTAAACAAAATACACTTTTTGTGTGGTAATAAATACAATATACATTGAATGATTTTTTTCAATATTATCTAGTGATAGGCTATAATATACTCTTTTTGTGGTAATAATTATATATTTTTTTTGGTTTAACAACAATCTATCTCACTATAAGTACAATAATCATATCTCACTTGCCTTAAGCAGAACTTGAACCCAAAATCATTTGATTAATGAGTTTCTCAAACAATAAAGGGTATCATTAAGACACAAACCCTTTAATATTATTGCGGTAATATCATTGTTTGTCATTTTATCTAAACTAGACAAATACTCACACAAAACGATGATATATAGTGGCAAACAATTATACTTGCGAATTTGTGTTTCTGGTATAACCATTGATGCAACACTTAAGTAAAGATAATGACTTAAGTTAGCCAAACGAGATCCGAATTTCACAAAACTAGCGAAGTAAGATTTGAATTGGGCAATTTGCTTCAGTTGGGATAACATAATTGTTGGAAAATTTAGTGCACTTGAGGGATCAAATCATACTTGGGACTGGGATTGGAGGTATGGTGAGTGCTTATTCACTCACCTTTTCTGAGCCATAAAAGGACCAAATAAACCAAAAACTAACCAAAATTGCCAAAGAATGTATGTTTTTGTGTTTGTGAATGTGCAGGAACGGATATTTAAGAAAAGGACGAAAAATCACAAGAAAATGACAAAACGAGCACGAGATTTGGAAAAGTGTGAATAGCCGAGGCCGGGGATGTAAGCCGGGATCACATTTATTATGTTACAAATATGTTTGGAACGCGTGATTATGTGTTGATGATATAAGGGTTTGAATACAAAAGAAAAACGGTGATTTTCGGAGAGTTTTGACGACGTTTTCACGTTTTTCGTGGTAAAGATAAAGTCAAAAATATTTCCCGATCACACCATTGGAAAGAGCACGGAAAAACGAGTCCGACGGTATTTTTCTCAAATTTTTATCAGGTCCAGAACTCACTTAAATTGACAGGTCAAAATCTATTTTGACTCTTTTATTAATAAAAATCTGACCTATTGAAATTAAGTAATAAAAGAATTAATGTTGCATATTATAATTTTAGGTATGCTCTACTCCGGTGGTAGCATACCTTCCCTCTAACCGAGAGGTACCGGGTTCGAATCCCACTCGTTGCAAAAGAGGTATTTAATCCTCATGCCACGTGTCACCTCCTCATAGGTCCACGTGGCAGACCCGACACGTCACCGACCCGGACCCGACCCGGTCCAACCTTTGACCGGTCAGCGTTGACCGTTGACTTTCGTTGACCGTTGACCGTCGGTGTTGACTTTCGTTGACCGTTGACTGGTCAAACCTTGACCGGTTAGCGTTGACCGGCGTTGACCAGTGGGCCCCACCTGCTGACGTGGCAGTGACATGGACCAATCAGAGCCTGCCACGTGGCGGCTCATTAAATACTAATGATTTGTACGAGTTTATTGTTGCAGGTACAGGTGGCAGGTCTGACATGGCAGGTACGAGGTTGTCAGTACGATGTTCTGACGTGGCAGTATTCTTGACCAATCAGAGGATGACACGTGTACAAGATGACGAATCAGGCGTGTGTCAGTACGAGGTCAGAGTGTGTCAGCAGGCGTCGGTACGAGGTCAGAGTGCACAGGCGTGTGTCATTCCGAAGAAACATCTAGCAGTCAGATCCACCAATGGGAGCGTGACACGTTGCATTCCGGAATAAGACAAAATAGCATTCGGCGCTGTGAAATGACCAGATTACCCCTGATTGAATGGCTTGGATTGAAAGTGGCCTGAATGGACTATTATACCCCTCACTCCTCATTTGATATAAATAAGACGCACCAGACCCAATTTGAGGGGGTTAGAATTTTAGAGAGTAGATGTAGAGTAGATAGTAGAGTTATTATTAGGAGTAGGGGTAATATTAGATTATTGTAGTAGGTTAGCTTATTATTGTAATAAATTAGCTTATTTCAAATGCTTTTTGTAATCAACTTTTTAGTTTATTAATATGAGATGAAGATTTAATTTGAAGTTTTGAAGATTATTTTTCTTTTCACTTCTACTCATTTTTCTTTTCTTTTATTTTTCTTATCTAATAAGACATGAAAGCTTATAGCTTTTTGTGGCTTATTTAGATTTAGCTCTTTTAATAAACTCTTTTTTACTACTTTGTTTTTAAAAGCTTTTATAAACTTAGATCTAAATCTTGTTGTTACAAATTACTTTATAAAAACCAAAAAGATTTGATTTTTATTAGTTTTACTTTTATTAAAAGTCATTAATTAGTTTATAATTATAGATCTACATAGTTTTACTAGTTATTTTATAAAAAGTTTTTAACTTTGTTAGTTTTTCTTTCAAAATAGCTTATTATCTTAGATTTATTAAGTTTTTCTCATAAAGTTTCAATCTTTTAGTTTTTCTTAGCTTAATTTCACTTAAAGTTTGTAGCTTTATCAACCATTAAGCTCTTCCATAGCTTATTTGGTCATTATTATTGCTTATTTCTAATAAAGTTTTGATTTTTCTTTGTTTATCATCATTTCTACCGCTAAGGCCGGAGCTTAAGGGTCTTATAAGCTAGCTTATCAATAAAGTTTATTACTTTTTAGTCTTAATAAGCTAATTAGTTAATAAAGTCACAAACTTTATTAACTATTTGGTTTTATTAAAGCTTTTTAGGAATTAAACTTTATTGTTTGTTTAGTTTATAAGATCGGGTGGTTAATTTCATCTCATCTCTTATATCCGGGTTCTATTTTCTTATCCTTTTCACTTTTAGTTAATTAGTTTATGTATATGTTTGTTTTGGTTAGCTTATTTGATATGTGTAGCGAGTAGTTATTTTTATGTTTGCTAAGTGATAAAGATTTGTGATTTAAGTGTGGACTAATAAAAGGGATTGTGATTAATAATTAGTGAGATTATTTAGATTTGTAGTTTTATTATTTGAAGGGCAAAAGCCGGAGAATAATCAAATTACACATCTAGTAATTATTTTCTTTTTAAAGGATTATTTTCAAAATAAACCAACGTTGTGAGAAAATAGTCTTGTCTAAGGAATATAATTCGTCGTCAAACCTTAGTCCACATTTAATGAACTTTTCACGTCACTTAACAAACATATTTCACATTTATATCTTTTTAGATCATTTTATATGCTTGATTGTTGCCTTTTAGTTTATGTTTGATATTCGTAGTTTTAATTTCACAAAATCACTATTATATCTCACTTTTCAAATCACGATTACACGAATCAATATTCTTGATTCCATTCACACCTTCACTGGGAAACGACTCGGGTGATTCGTATTTCTTGCGGATCACTTCGATACTATACTACTATACTATAATTGGTTTGCACGAATCAAGGTACGAAGTGTACACCCATCAAGTCCCTGATTACCCTGACTCAATAGTTGTTCTGCAGGATTCTGATGCTAGTGTTGGTTTCTGCTGATAGTGGATCCTACTGCTAACATTAGGATTCTGCTGCTAGTAGTATGACTCTGCTGCTGAGCAGAGATTCTGCTGCTAGTGCTAAGTAGATTCTGTTGATGAGTATGTAACTGATTTGACCTATTCAAATGACAGTTATATCTACACTTATGACCACGTTTAATTGGTCATGTAACCACTATTTTTGGCTATAATGGGGGCAATTATGTGGAGATTAATGGGCCGATTAATTCTCATAATTCCATTTGACTAGCTATGAGTATTCTCCTAATTAAGAGGAAATTAGATCATGCATGAAACACAATGAAAACACATAACACTAAAATGCAAAGGGTTATTGATTTGTGCCTAATTCAATAACAAACATTTGGTCTTATCCCAAGTAGATATTCGTGATACCCAGGCATTAGGGTCGAATAGTTTACATTGGAAAGTGATAACACGATTCCAAGTGATATCCGGTAACTATTCATTAGTACGTAGTTAGGTCATTGATTATCTTCACCCTGTTCTGGGCTTATAACCACCAACAATCAAAGTAAACTATTTTGTGATAATCAATGGCTGCTGCTATGAGGTATATGGCTGCTAACTTTTCCAAATTAGAAAATTTTGAAGGTGTTGATTTCAGAAGATGGCAAAAGAAGATGCACTTCTTGCTGTCAAGCATGAATGTGGTGTATGTTTTAAGCACTACTATTCCTGAAGATCATGGGGATGATGCTACTGTGGAATAGATAAGGAATCGAAGCAAATGGGAGAATGATGATTACGTTTACAGAGGTTTAATCCTCAATGGTATGTCTGATTCTCTCTTTGACATTGATCAGAATGTTGAATCTTCAAAAGAACTTTGGGATTCCTTGGATGCCAAATACATGGCTGAGGATGCTTCAAGTAAGAAGTTTCTTGTAAGTAATTTCACTAATTACAAAATGACTGATTCAAGACCAGTTATGGAACAATACAATGAACTTCTTGGAATACTTGGAAGGTTTACACAACACAAAATGAACATGGATGAGGCTATTTCAGTCTCTTGTATCATTGAAAAACTCCCTCCTTCTTGGAAAGATTTCAAGCATACCTTGAAACATAAGAAGGAAGAACTGACACTGGTTCAGTTGGGTAGTCATCTGCGTATTGTGGAATCCCTCAGGGCGCAGGATAATGACAAGCCAAAGAGTAGCAATGCTACTGGTGCATCTGTTGTCAATATGGTGGAACATAACAATTCCACCAGATATAATGACAATAAAGGCAAACGTAAACATCAGGATAACACAAGGGTTGATCCTAACAAGAAGGCAACACCTACTTGTTGGAAATGTGGCAAATCTGGTCACATTAAAAGGGATTGCAAAGGTGTTAAGGTTGGTGGTAAAACCAATGGTTCAGGCACTAGTGGTTCAGGGGGTGCTGGTTCTGCCAACTCACTAAAAGGTTAGAACATTTTTAATGAATCTCTTCAGGTTTATTATGTTACATATGTATCTGAATCTAACTATGTGCAGGATGATGATGTTGCGTGGTGGGTTGACTCTGGAGCAACTGTTCATGTGTGCAAAGATAGAAGATGGTTCAAGACTTACGAGTCACTGAATGATGGTTCTATTCTTCAACAGCTTTGGTGCATGGTCGTGGTTGTGTAGATCTTAATTTTAGTTCTAGAAAGATTGTAACTTTGTTTAATGTTATTCATGTTCCAGATATAAGGAAGAACTTGGTTTCAAGTAGTGTTTTGAATAATCATGGATATAAACAAGTTATTGAATCTGATAAATTTATATTGTCTAAACATGGTGTGTTTATTGGTTTTGGCTATTTGTGTAATCAAATGTTCAGGCTTATTGTTATCACTGACATTGTTAATTTAGCCTTTATGTCAACCTCTAAACTGAATGACTCTACCCTGTGGCATGCTAGACTTGGCCATGTACATTTTAAAAGGATGCAAGATATGTCTAAGGACGGGTTAATCCCAGCATTTGACATGGACACTGAAAAGTGTAAAACTTGCATGTTGACCAAAATCACTAAGAAACCTTTTCAGGGTGTTAAACGTGAGACTGAGCTCTTGGAGCTTATACACAGTGACCTGTGTGACTTGCATGCCACTCCCTCTTTGGGGAACAAGAAGTACTTTGTGACATTTATTGATGATGCTTCTAGGTTCTGTTATGTCTATATGTTATATACCAAAGATGAAGCATTAGATAAATTCAAAGTATTTAAAACTGAAGTTGAATTGCAACTTGGGTCCCTGATCAAAAGATTCAGGACTGATAGGGGAGGTGAGTACATGAATACTCTGTATTTTCAGTCTGTTAGTATAATCCATGAAACGACTGCTCCCTATACTCCTCAACAAAATGGTATCTCTGAAAGGAAGAACAGGGTACTGAAGGAGATGGTTAATTCCATGTTGTCCTACTCAGGACTGAGTCAAGGGTTCTGGGGTAAAGCTATGTTAACAGCTTGCTATTTATTAAATAAGGTTCCCAACAAAAGGAACAAGGTCACCCCTGATGAACTCTGGACTAAAAAGAAACCCAACCTGAATTATCTCAGGGTTTGGGGTTGTAGGGCTGTTGTAAGACTCCCTGATCCAAAATTAAAAACTTTGGGTGAAAGAGGCATTGAATGCATCTTTGTTGGATATGTTGAACATTCCAAGGCATACAGGTTCTATGTTATTGAACCTAATGAATATGTTTCAATTAACTCAATAATTGAATCAAGGGATGCACTATTTGATGAGAATAGATTCTCATCAGTCCCTAGACCAAGTCACAGGATTCCAAATGGAACTGATGACATTGGTGTATCAGAGGTCCTTGATGAATTATCATCTCAGGCCCCTGATGAGGTTGTGGTTCAACACCTTGAACCAGAGCTCAGGAAGAGCAAAAGGGTCAGGACTCCAAAGTCATTTGGACCTGAGTTTCAATTATACTTAATTGAAGGTACAAGGGATGAGGTATCTGACCAATATTCCTATTGCTTCGTTGTTGAGGATGATCCCAAAACATTTGAAGAAGCAATGAAGTCCCAGGATGTTGCTTTCTGGAAAGAAGCAATAAATGATGAGATTGACTCCATCATGGGGAACAACACTTGGGTGTTGGTTGATCTACCACCAGGTTGCAAACCTCTTGGTTGCAAATGGATTTTCAAAAGGAAAATGAAGGTAGATGGAACTATTGAAAAGTTCAAGGCTAGACTAGTCATTCAGGGCTTTAGACAAAAGTCAGGGATAGACTACTTTGATACTTATGCCCATGTGGCACGTATCAGTACCATAAGATTGTTGATTACTTTGGCATCAATTCACAATCTGATTATTCATCAGATGGATGTGAAGACAACTTTCTTGAATAGTGAATTGGATGAGGAGGTTTATATGAACCAACCTCAGGGATTCATCTTGCATGGCAATGAAAACAAGGTGTGTAAACTGATTAAGTCTTTATATGGCCCACTACTACAAAAAAGGTTATAGAAATCCGTTAATAAAGACCGGTTTTATAAGGCCCGGTTCTTATGGTAAGAAACTGGCGGGAATGGGAGGCATTAACCGGTCTCTTTATAAAAAAGCATATAGAAACCAGGTCTTTGTGAAAAACCAATCTAGCTAGCCATTTCGTATTTTCTTTTCCCTATTGTTATATTGTACGTGTAATTGTGTGATTCCAACATCATGTTTCACTCCCAAAATATTGGCACCACACATTCTCTCTAACTCAACTCATTAACCTAAAAACATGTCAAGTCTTTCATGTAACAAAAATGTATAGAAAATATTAATCGATATTAATACGTATGATACAATCACACAATTTTCAAAAAAAGGAAATCGCACATACATGTGGCAATTGACTTGTACAAATAAAATTGTATTAATGTTTCTCTTTCTTGTTTCCAATTCATATGATTAGGTGACATATGTGTATGTGAATTTCTTATTGTGAAAATTGTGTGAGTGTGTTATTTCTTTTGAAAAAATTATGTAAAAGGTCATGTGTGCGTGTACGAATTATAAAACAAGTATCTAATAGTAGGGATGAGGACGGTACCGGTCCCGTACCGAATTAGTGGTACCAAATTTTTCCCGAGCATAAATTAGTGGTACTAGTACCTTACCGAAGAAATTGGGTTTTCCCCATTTTTTTCAGGAATTTCCCGATTTGATACCGGTCCCGTACCGAATTAGTGGTCTTGATTTTTTTTTCACCTTATTTTGTAGTCCCGGTACCGTACCGTATATCGGAAATCGGTACGGTTCCGGTTCAGTTTCGGAATTCGGGTCGAAATGCTCATCCCTAATCTAATATGTAAAAAAGTATCTATGGGTTAGAGTTAATTGATGGTTCTATTACATTTTTGCTAGACAAATTACGCAAATATTTCATTAAAAAATCTACTAGTGTAACTTCGTATAATTTAGCCTCCCTCTATTTTCTACAAAATAAAAATCCACCGCCCTATTAGCCCATTACTCTAATTTCACATCTCCCTCCCTCCATAGCATATCGATTTCACCCTAATCAAACCCTACCAAACGATCCACAATCTCGTATTTGTGCATAAACGATCCACAATAGGTTTATCTATTTCCTTTTAGTTTTTCCATCAGCTGTAATGTAAACCGTTAAATTTCATTTACTAATTTTTGCCGACAATGATTGTTAATTGCTTACCTTTTATCTCTTTGTGAATTCACAGGTTCATAACTAAGTGAGCAAACAAGAACTGTATCCCTTTTGCCCTAACTTTTATTCTTGTTTTACGTTAGAATATTGGCTAATTGTATATTTTTATCTCTTTATTAACCAGTAATGCATTATCATCATCTTTTGATATCTATTAATATTTTAACCAGTGATGCATTATCAAGAAGTCAATTAGTATAAATTTATTTTAGTTTTTCCTGAACATGCTCAATAGTATATTGTGGTTAACTGTAAATTAGGGACTTAATATTTCAGTTGTGTGAAGTATTTATACTTGAGATTCATTACTGTATTGTAAAGATACATAATCAATTGATAGAATTTTTAATGATTCAGCATAGTAATACTCATATTTGTTAAACTTTTACGAGTCGGGTCAGTTTACCCCTAAAACAAGTCGACTAAGACTTTGACTCTCAAATGATTTTGACTCTTACAAGTCGTTCACCGACTTGTAAGGGTCGAGTTGAGTTGACTCGCGACTTTATGAGCCACAAAATCAGGCAAGCTTCAGGCTCTATTTTATGAAAATGAAGAAAAAATAAAAAGAGATGACTAAATCTCTTCTTAGTTATGCAATGGTATTGTTGTTCTAGTTGGCAATTAACAGCTTTGCATCTTATTTCATAGTTCTTATTGTGACTAATAGCTAGCTTTGTTTAACATAGAAACCATTGATGCAACATCCTCATATACTTATTTACAACGGTTTAAAGGTATATTTGACACTTTCAAGGTGTAGAGCGAATGAAAGGAGGGAAAGATGCATGTGTTGGGACATGTTAAGATAGATGTTAAGCATTTTGTGAATGTGACTAAGTTATTGTTGTGGAAAGCACCACTCCAGAAGTTACATGATTTATTAAATAGATAGCATGCTTTTATAATTGCTTGATAGCTGATCATAATTACTGCAGGAAAAGAAGTCTCTGTAGATGATGCTCAATGGTTCAGAAGAAATCTGCTGCATATAAACTGCCTCATGCAAAGGTTGCAGCTGCCAAAGCGGCAGAGGTGCGTTAGAATACATTTCTTTTAGTTTCTGTGGAACATAGCATTGTGACTTAACAATGAACCTTATGGTATGTTGTCGAGTGGATGTTTTGATCCATTTCATAGACGATTATGTTATATCTTCAACGGGCCAAGCTAGAAAAATATGCTTAATAGGAAACATATCAAAAGTATGCTTTTATGAATAAGTATCCTAAATCATCTTGTTTGAAATTTTGTTTTGTGTAAAAGCTTAACCTTTCTGTATTCGTTTGTGTAGCTCATCTATTATAATAAAAAGAAGAAAACACAAGGAAAGCTGACGAAAGGAGGGATGTAGATCTTGCAAGGGTAAGATGCAATTGTTAGATTGGATTGTTGTGTACAATAAGTTGTAAATCAGTGATTTTTGTGACATAGATCCTCCTGCAAGGATTATAGCTTAAAGTTTTAAGTGATGTTTGTTGTAACACACAATTTGATATCAATAATACTAAAGTTATATTGCATTACCTCAAACTGTGATTTTATGTTTTACTAGTAATTAATACGTTGATTCGAATATTGAAAAAGCGGATATTTTGTGAAAAACTTTAAACAAAATTTTCGTAAAATAGTTCTTACCAAGACCGGTTATTAGATTCACAAACAATTTTGTTTGATTTATAAAAGAAATTGGTTCTAACATATAAGCAAGTGTCAATGCTCCTGTTAAAGACCGGTTATAAAAACCGGTTTCAATGAGTGTGGGTTATAGAGATACCCCCTCACAGAGAGTGGTTCTAAAACCGGTTTCCATGAGCCATTCTAACCGGTGTTTATGACATTTTTTGTAGCATGGACTGAAACAGGCACCTAAGCAATGGCATCAAAAATATGATGAAGTGGTTTTGTCTAATGGTTATGTTCTTAACCACGCTGACAAATGTATATATAGCAAATTTGATGAATCTGGTAAAGGAGTCATCATTTGTCTATATGTTGATGATATGCTGATCTTTGGCACTGACCAAAATCCGGTTGACCTGACAAAGGAATTTTTGTCATCAAGATTCTCCATGAAGGACATGGGTGAGGCTGATGTTATCCTTGGTATAAGGATCAAACATGAAAGTAATGGTATATCAATTTCTCAGTCTCATTATATTGAGAAGGTACTGAAGAAATTTAATTACTTTGATTGTACTCCAGTGGGTACTCCCATGGATACCACTGAGAAGCTCATGCCTAATACTGGCAAAGCTGTATCTCAACTTGAGTATTGTAGGGTGATTGGCTGCCTGATGTATGCCATGACTTGTACAAGGCCTGATATTGCTTTTGCAGTGGCTAAACTAAGCAGGTATACTAGTGATCCTAGTGCTCAGCACTGGCAAGCAATTCAGAGGGTACTGAAGTATTTGAAGAGAACTATGGATTATAGTCTCTCATATACTGGTTATCCTTCAGTGTTGGAAGGATACACTGATGCAAGTTGGATTAGTAACACTGATTCGTCTACCAGTGGTTGGGTATTCCTACTTGGTGGAGGTGCAATTTCTTGGGCATCCAAGAAACAAACTTGTTTCACAAGTTCAACAATGGAATCGGAATTTGTGGCTTTAGTAGCTGCTGGAAAAGAAGCTGAATGGTTGAGAAACTTACTTCTTGAGATTCCATTGTGGCCTAAACCTATAGCACCTATTTCTATCCATTGTGATATTGCTGCTACATTGGCAAAGGCTTATAGCCAGATGTACAATGGGAAGTCTAGACACTTAGGTGTCAGGCATAGCATGATTTGTGAGCTTATCATGAATGGGGTGGTATCTATAGAGTTTGTTAGATCTCAACAAAATTTAGCTGATCACTTGACGAAGGGCTTGGCTAGAGACTTGGTTTTAAAGTCTGCTAAAGGGATGGGTTTAAAGTCCAACTTAGTCACTGAATGCTAAGACACCCAACTCCCTCCTGAGGAAACTTGGGAGCTGAGTTCAATGTTGAAAGCTGAACATTCAATGTACTGGAGTACATGTTTTACAAACATCCCAAGGTTTGTGCTTGGAACCTGCTAGAAAGGAGGATGAAGTCATTACTTCTTCATGGTTAATTTTCTTTAAAAAAGTGCTTGGCATGGGCATGAATAAAGAGGAACCACCTATGTGAATGTTGAAGTTTTGCCGCTTCAGGAAGCTATGGACTTTTAGCTTTTACAACATTAATGAATTGGATATGGACACATGGCTTATATAGTGTCAGGAGTGTTTAAGTGTTTGAAAATCCATGTGTATTTTATCTTCAGGTATTCAAATGGGTTGAAGGGTTCAATTCTTAGAACACCCTTATTCTCGAATATTTGATTGTGTAATGTACTAAGATGGAAATTCAATCCTCAGGATATTTTCGTTTATGCATACGTTTTGTTTAATGTTTTATTTTCATGCAAAGGAAGTGAACTAAATTTGGGGAGGATTGTTACTTGAGGGATCAAATCATACTTAGGATTAGGATTGGAGGTACGGAGTGTAGACCCATCAAGTCCCTGATTACCCTGACTCAATAGTGGTTGTGCAGGATTCTCCTGCTAGTGTTGGTTTCTGCTGATAGTGGATCCTACTAGTAGCATTAGGATTCTGCTGCTAGTAGTATGACTCTGTTGCTGAGCAGAGATTCTGCTGCTAGTGCTAAGTAGATTCTGCTGATGAGTATGTAACTGATTTGACCTATTCAAATGACAGTTATATCTACACTTATGACCATGTTTAATTGGTCATGTAACCAATATTTTTGGCTATAATGGGGGCAATTATGTGGAGATCAATGGGCCGATAAATTCTCATAATTCAATTTGACTAGCTATGAGTATTCTCCTATTTAAGAGGAAATCAGATCATGCATGAAACACACAGAAAACACATAACACTAAAATGCAAAGGGTTATTGATTTGTTCCTAATTCAATAACAAACATTTGTTCTTATCCCAAGTAGATATTCGTGATACCCAGGCATTAGGGTCGAATAGTTTACTTTGGAAAGTGATAACATGATTCCAAGTGATATCCGGTAACCATTCATTGGTACGTAGTTAGGTCATTGATTATCTTCACCTTGTTCTGGGCTTATAACCACCAACAATAATGCCAACCAGATGGTATTGACAACACGTGACGACCTCAGTCGTTTTCGTCACTAGCAAGGTTTGTGACGACTTTTTGCTGTTAGTGACGAAAAACTACTTGTCACTAAAAGCAGTTTTTCTGGTAGTGAGACTTAATGAACCTGAACCAGTGGACACCACTAGATGTAACTACATATGAATTTATAAAGTTACAACCTTGTTATATTTTGTTCAATACGATCTCTTTAGACAATGCACGAATATGTCCAAGGGGGATGTGGAGACGCATATAAATAGTATCACTTATTGCATTAGTTTATGGATGTCACCAGTAGTCCAATTTCAACCCTTCATTACATGCTAAAACTGGATGGTACTACGTTGAGTTCAAGTATGATACACCGTCCAAGTCCAAAACATCTACAGAAAACACAACATGTTTTACTAATGGAACATATATGTAGATAGATTCGTGATGTTAGAAGGTGAAGTAATTTGTAAGTTTTAGTACATCCAAGTACAAATCCTGTGTCAATCTTTTAACTTTTCAAACTGTGACACACTGCATGTATTCTATAACCGAATAGAACATTGGGCCAAACTCTGCAAACAAGGACGTGTCGGAATCCTTTACTGAATAGAACATCCGGCCAAACTCTACCAACCACTGTGGTTGTAGTGACACACTGCTTGTATTCTATAGTAGTCAATATATATCAGTTCATGGTAGCCAGCCCTTGTAAAGCCGAGGTTGGGTGCAAATGGCACGACATCCCTTTCCTAATATTTATGTATTCCCTGATCCCTTTAGGTTTTGCAGCGTTATGGAAGTAAGTTGAGCATATCGCTTTCAGATCGATGACGTCCCAATTAGATCCGCATGATCATGTGAGCCAGATCTTGAGCCTTTTTAATATGCCGAGCAACTGAGATCTCACTTCCCAAGCCTTTCGTAAAGCTATCACTTGTAGGTAATGAGTGTTACACCTGTCTCCATAGTTTTTGTTAGCTTTCCATTGTTTGTAGATGTCGAGTAACGTCAAATGATTGGATTCAGGCACGAAAAACTTTGCATTTGCAACATCACTTTTTCTGCCCTGTCTTTTGGACTAAAGAATACAGGACTGAAAGCATAGATACAATCACCAAAACTTCGGTTACAATATTAAATTCTTAACCCTATGTAAATTCTATTTTGTTGATATAAAAATTCAATAATATTCTTCACCCATTAATAGCATTTTAGCCAGATGTGGGTCCAACCAGATCTGGCTCATTTTTTGCCCAATATCAGTCAGATTCCCTGTATTGTTCAATGCTCCCAATATCCATAGTTGATACATGGAGTACGTCAAGAATGTTATCTTTAGGTGGAGAGTCCATGAACTCGAAATCATAAGTAGATCTTGTGTAAAACATGTTCACAACTTCTTAAACATATTTACATTTTAGCCAAAAATTGGGACCAACATAAACCCCATTTAATAAGCTCATAAACTCAAGCTTATAAGCTTATTTAAATGCTTGAGTGTCCTTATGTAAGATAAATAAGCTATTATGCTCATAAGCTTATTGTATAAGCTAAAACAAACACCCTGAAGATTACAAGCGGTTAACACGTTTTAGTAACAACATATTTATAAACTTGTTTTACATTTTAATTGATACTTAAAATCCTTAATTATTTTACGCAAAGTTCTAATCTCGAATTTTAAATGACCTGTTATTTTAACATTAGGACAGTAAATGTTTAATGGCCCGAATGAGATAAGATAATGAGAAAAGCAATAATTTTAAAGTCTGACTTTTTAGGGTGATGGGATCCCCTTTGTTTTGTTATCAATAGAATTGTTGCACCATAAGATCCACTAGCAAACTCCATTGGTATACTTAAATATAGTTTCTACTTAAGCTCAGACCATATATAGTACACGCAATCCAAATTTGCAAGTGTTATTCCTGAAACAGATAAAGGGGAACCTGTAGCACTATAGGGCGTAGGACAACTATTCGGAATTTAATTTTTTACTTCATTTTTGTGACATTTGAATATCTACTACCTGCTTATAAGATTGCCATGAACTTCAAACCAGCAGTTGCATGTCAAAGAAGAAGTTAGCTTGATTCGTATTCATGGAATCATTTGGAGTAAGACTCGCAATGTGACCCACTTGACTAATTAAGTTACCAATAGATAAAGAGTACACAAATATATAAGAATGAATATGGAGGACAAGTGACAATAATGTCATATACGAATCCCCACTTCAGTTGCTTTAGTTACAATCAACATTGAATATAAGCATGAAAGGCTACTTCACTTACGTATAAGGCTATAAACATAGGCAGCTCTCCCGGAATCCCGAACAGCCATCTGTTAAGTGCTTTGATACAAAACTAGACAGGACAGGACATTCTTAAGTAAAGCATAAATGAAATTATAAAGAAACAAAATTTATCAAAGATTCTACACAAACCAAATCTAGAAAAATCAATATTCTTAAGAAGTGCAACTATTGATATCAATTCTTGTAGTGACAGAACAACATAATTTAGAACAATCAAACCTTAAACCGACATCCAGAATCACACATGAGCAAAAGATGCAACGTAGTCTATGCAAGTACATCCGTTAATCCCTTTTTCCAAATCAAAGATCTCACCAACAGTCTGTAACAAGAAATTGTACTGTAACACCTTTCCAAACAGTTCAATTACCATAAACGAATCCACATCCCGTTCTCCCTCAACGATGCTCCAAATATGATAATGATTCCAGTCAGCGGGCTCCATGTTGGATATGGCCTCATCATGTCATCAAGATTAACAAAGTACTTAACCGACCATTCAGAATTTTCATTCTTCATCTCAGAAATATTCAAATCTCCATGAGAGTTACAAATAAGAAGCAAACTACCATGAGACTTAAACAATTTGCGACGGCAACACACCTCTCCTTTGACACTTAGAGGAAGGGGGCTTGTATGCTTGTTAGAACCGGACAGTGTAGAATGTCTATGATAACGCTCAATATTAAAATATTTTTAGTCACATTATTGTTTGATTTACGAGTGCAAATTGGTCATATTTGTATACATTTGTTACTTAATCGTGGAAAAGTGTTTATACATGCAAATATAGCCAAAAGCAGGTAAAAGTGATTAAAAGATGAAGAAATGAAGTGGACATGCATTTTTGGAGAGTTTTGAGAGGATCAAGGAAGAAAGAAACGTTGTATGAACAAAAGGATTTGATAAAGACAAGTTTACTACACGAAATTATCAAGGAAATATCAAGTTCCAATGGACAAAGTCATGCCACGAAGAAAAATATTACATGCAACGTAAAACGACGAAGAAAAGACATGAAATCATGATCAGACGAAATCCAACCGATCGGTTGCAACCCGCAACCGGATCGGCTGGAAAAGTGACAGAATGACCATCCGATCGGATGGCGAGAAACCGATCGGTTGGTGGTGACTGAAGTTACAAGTTTTGCATTAATTGGCGAATTTACTCCCCATAATCATTTGTGGCTGATCATTGTTGCTTATTTACTGTGGAGGGACGTATTTACTTGAAGCATAAGTGTCATTAAGCTATATAATGAGCACTTAGGACTTAGAGATACTTGTACCACCATTATCTAACTTAGTATTACACCAAATCTTGTTAGCTTATCTTATATTGCCTGAAAGTTTACTAAGTGTTGTAAAAACGTCCGGAACGTGTTGAGTTAAAGTCTCAATCATTGGTTCGAGTGTGGAGTTGTTTACTTACATTGGTGAGCAATTGGAGGAGTGTGGTTGCTATAGTTCCACAAGTTTTCTCATTGTAATTTTCAAGACTAGGTACACCTTGATACTTATAATGAACAATTGTTACTTTAAGTTTTATGAAAGTTTTCTTATTTACTTGTGTTTTATTATGATTGCTATGGAGTAATTTGTGATATACTTGTGTATATGATGGGATTAGTTAATGGAGTATTATCTTATGAAAAAGGTGATGCATGAAAACATATCTATTTTTATGAGTTTGTTGATATAACATCTTTTCTTGCTTAATTTGTCGGTAAAAACAATTTCTTGAAAAGTAAGTCCGAAAGGATTTTCAACTTGTTTTTATTCCAAAATATTAATACACCAAATTAGTATGGAATAGGATGCTTGACAACCATCTTATTTACTTGTTAAAATAGATTTGAAACGATTTCATCACGAAAAAGGACCGAAAGGATTCGTAGGAATTCATAAGAAAAGAATTGATTTTCTAAACAACAATGTGTTTATAGGATTGTCATACTAATTTGATATGTCTGAAAGGAGTCATTTAGGTGATAAAATTCTTAGTAGTAGTGAAAACATGACATACATCATAGATTGTATAACTACTCATTTTTAGTTGCGCATCATAACAAGTTTTACACCAAACTTCGTACTCAAATTGTTACGATACTGCTAATTACCAATCAAGGAATTATACACAAGTATATGTTTAGTTTTTATTGAGTTTCTTTTAAATCAAGATTTTACATAAATTTGGATTGACAACCCTTATTTAACAAACGTTTTTCTAATTACTAAAACTACCAAATCCCTTGGGAGGATCTCGACTTACCCACCTTTATTACACCAGACAAGTATACTTGCTCGTATGTGCTAGATAATAATCGGATAATTCATGTTTATAAATTTTAAAACTTGTACTAACAAAACGCACATCAAGTTTTTGGCGCCGTTGCCGGGGATTTGATTAATTTTCTTAGTTTTTAGTAATTAATTTATTTGAAATTAGTTTTTAAAGTAAAAGTAAAAAAAAAAAAATTGGTTTTTTGGCCAACCGAATCGGCTGGGTAACCAACCGATCGGTTGGTGGCCACGGTAAAAATTATTGGATTCTGTTTTTAGTAATTAATTCTTACTTTTCTGTTTTTAGTTAATTAGTTTTAATAATTATATAGTTAATGTTAGTTTTTAATAGTTTTAAGTTGCAATTATTAGTCATTTTAATATTTTAGAAGTTTTAATTTCAATTAATGATTTAGTAATTCTTAAAGACATCTTAATTAACGCTTTTATTGTTTTTAATCTTATAATTAAAAGTTTTATTAGTTTTATAAAAAAAAAATTAGTTTAAAAACTCCAACCGATTCAGTTGCGGGTTCCAACCGATCGGTTGGAGGTGGTAATTTGTGCTAACCGATTCGGTTGGGTTAGAAACCGATCGGTTGGGCACCTCGGTAAAATTTTTGACATTTTTAATTTTTAGTTTATTTTCTATTCTTAGTGTTTTATTTAGTTAATTTACTTGTCCTTATTTCATATTAAGAGTTTATTTGATTATAACTAACCCTCATGCTAATGATTTGGATTTTTTTTTATGGTTATTTTATAGTTAGTAAGTGATTAAGTTGAAATGGAGAGTTTGAGCCAAATTTCTGCGTATTTGAAAGACTTGGAAGATATGTTTAAGGATTCCGGTGATTCCTTGGAAAAGTTGGAGAGTTTGTTGGAAAAAGCAAAGTTGGATTTGGAAGGAGAGGAAGTTATTTGTGACAATGTTGCTTATTTGCCGCATGAAATGTGTTATCCAAAGAAGGAGAAGGAGAGGAAAGTTGTTGTTTTCACTAGAGCACCACCTAAGAAATATGATGCTCCACACATGAGGTATTCAACACCTTGTGCGGTGGAAGGAGTTAAAGCGTGGGATGCGGAATTGAATATGGAATATGGAGACAATTACATTTCGGAAGAAATGCTTGACAAACTTGGATTTGTTAGGCTTGATTATGGAAGTTATGGTAAGAAGGAAGTGAAAGGAGTTAGAGTGAATATTCATGGTCATATCTTTAAAGTTGATTTTGTTGTTTTGGAGTATACTAATGAAGATGAACCGAAAGTGATTTTTGGTAGAGATTTCTTAGTGAATACCAAGTGTAGTTTGGATTTTGCACTTGGGGAGTTGAAAATTAACATAAGTGATTTGGAAGAAGGGAAGAGTGTGAATGATATGCTTGTTGATGTTTGTGAAGGAATGGAAATGTTGAAGGAAGGAATGGATGAAGTTTGTAAGATGGGTAAAGCAAACCGAAACAAAACACCATTGAACAAATTAACCCAACCCTCCACCCAAAAAGAAAACAAATCATCATCATCATCATCATCTAAAACACCACCTAGTTCACCAAAAAGTACCAAACCTTTAACCAAAGAGCAAAAACAAGCCATTTTGGAGAATCTTGAAGCAAAGATTAGTGAATTGATGGAAAACAAACCGGTCATTGAAGTATTGAGGAATTATATGGAGTATAAGAAGAAGCTAGATGGAGTTATGTTGGCAAAGTCTAAGTTGGAGGATAATAGTTTTGATGAAGTAGAGGAGAGAAGGATAATTGAGAATGGGCTCCCAAAGAAAATGAATGATCCCGAAAATTTTGTTTTACCGGTTAAAATTAATGGGACAACTCCTTTATATGCATTAGCCGATACGGGTTCTAGTGTGAGTATTATGCCTTATCCATTGTATCACAAGTTAGGATTAAGAGACCCTACACGTAACAATTCTAAACTCACTATGGCGGATAATTCTAAGACAAAAGCAATGGGAGAAGTAAGAAATGTGAGAGTTCAAATTGGATATCAAGCATTCTTGGCGGATTTTCTTGTGTTGAATGTTGCGGTTGATAAGGAACTACCTTTGTTGTTAGGTAGACCATTTTTAAGAACTTGTGGAGCTATAATAGATATGGGAAAAGGTACCATGACAATTGATGATGGAGTTCTTAAGAATACTTACTATCCAAAGCCTAGAGGGGGTAGTAATGGAGATGATAATGATGAGGACCAAGAGGAGGATTACCTTGGTTGCTTTGAAGTAGGAAGGGATGAAGATGGTAGACCAAAGTTTGGTCCATGCACACCTAGTTTCTTTGATATTGAAGATGAAATGGAAAGAGCTCTAGCAATGGAGGCTTTCTTTAATCCTTTTAAAAATATTTTTGTGTTTAACAAGTTGATAGATTTTCTTGGATCTTTACCGGTGTTAGGAATAAAATGCACAAAGTAAAGAGTCTGCCAGAAGAGCCTGCTAGTGATAGTTAAGCCTGCCTCTTCAGTTTTGCTGATGTTGAAGATATACTAACAGTACCTTCTGGGTAAGAAGGTACTGCTAGTTAAAGAAGGTCCTGCCAGTTTTCACGACAAGTTGCTATATTTTAATTAGAGATATTTACTTGTATTATTAGTCTTTGTACAAAGTTATACGTTAAGTAGAAGTAGTACAGAAGTCTCAGTAGATATAATGGAGTGTTTTACCTTGAAAGGTGTAATATTATGATAAGATAAACCTCTAGTATATTATATTAAGCAACTTGACCACTTGTAATAAGGGCTCCTTATACTATAAAAGGAACCCTTAAGACACCATCTTAGATAACAGTTTTCCCAGCTCTCACACTCATCTTTCCCATGCATAACTTCCATATTTAAACCCTTTCACGTATCAAAGATTCAAGGTTACACTTGTAATCCTGGTGATAGTTAAGATCACCCGTATTATTTCATCAATAATATTGAATCGTTTTGTGTTATTCATGTTGTGTTCATTCTCATTTACTTATTCACCACCTTTGTTCCTTTAGTGTGTTTTAGTAAATTCCGCGTGCTAACTCACATTCATTCATAAATATCCTAAACACATTACTGAGATTAACATCCCAAGTGTTTGCACAAATCAATATATATATATATATATAAAGAATCCTTCCACAACCGGTCCAATTGAAAAATTTGGAATGGGGTTCCGAAGGACATAGCATTTACAAAAGAGAAGAAGGAGATGGTGATTGGCATTGCAAATTTGATATCACATGTCCTAGTGGAAGGAACTTCGCAAGAACTTTCAAAACTCAAAAGACAACTAGGAGTTGGCAAACAAGTATCGTGGAGAAGACATTCTTAGGAATGAATAATTCTATGGATGAAGAAGAATGATCACAAGAATAAAGCACATCTTGTGCTAGTTTGTTTGTTTCATATTTTTATTTTTCATGCATTTTATTTTATGTTTTTAAGTTTTATGTATTTCAAGTTTGAATGAGACTATCTATTTGTTTATCTATCTATTTATCTATTTTATTTAGTTTAAGTTTTAGTTTTTAGAGTTTAAGTTATGTTTTAGTTTTAAGTTTAGAAGTAGAAATAGATGACCAAAATTTTTGGTAGACAAAGTGTGTTGGAATACAAGTTAATAAGTTTGAGAAAAGAAAAAAAAAAACTACTAGCACTTGTGTCAAGTCAAGTAGTGGAGAAAAAAACTTTGAAAAAATCAATTTCATAACCGACCGATTCGGATGGATTCACAACTGATCGGATGGAGTTGAATATATAAGCCAAAATTTTCAAAAACTTAAGAAAAACACATACACACAATCCACCAATAATTGGGTTTAAAAATTCGACCATAAGAAGTTGTTAGAAGGTTGCAGGAGTGATAATTAATCATCAATGGCATCAAGTCAAGTAAGTTATATCATTAATTTTGTTCAATTAAGTTTTAATTCGGATGATTGAAATTAGGTCACGAATTGGGTATTTTTGAATTAGTTCGAATTGAGATGTAATATTTTGAGGATAAGTGATTAGATGATAGGAGAAGGTATTGCAAAAAGAATTAAATCAATTGGTTAAGTTTTGAGTAAGAATTCATTGATTGAATTTTCGGATTGAATTGGGTATAATCTTTGAAGCTAGTTTATTTGCAATTGATGAATCCCAGAAGTTATATGATTGATAATTAGTGATGTTAGGTTATTGCATTGTTGATTAGAACACTATTTGGAAGATTGTTAGTAGATGATGTTCTTGGTTTTTATAGAATCATTGGGTTGATGATTGGAAATATTAGGAATGATTGTTAGGAGAGTTTGGATGTTTAAAAGTACTCAAGAATGAGAGATTACAAGTTAGAAAGAAGTTCGGATTGATTGGGAAACGTTTAGGATGGATTGGAGATGAATTTGGTTTGCAGAAAACTCCAACCAAATCGGTTGCGAATTGAAACCGATCGGTTGGAAGTGTGCCAAAGTGCAACCGATTCGGTTGGACCTCAAACCAATCGGTTGGTCGCCTCGGAAAAAATTTTGACAATTTTTTAAAATGTGTTTTCTAGTTTCTAAATTGATTGATATTAGTTCTTATACTTATATACTAACATAATTTGAGATTTCTTTCAGGGAAATGTTGGAAGATTGGGACGAAATCCGATTGTTAATAAGTATTTGAAAAGGAACGAGAGGAAAAGGATTACTTTCAGTTTGAAACCGGAGTCTAATGAGAATGTCAAGTTTTCTCATGTGCAAAACAAAGACGAGAAGAATGTGTATAGAGAACGTCTTTCAAAACTTCAAGAGAGGAAGATTGCTAAGCCTAGGTTGATTGATTGGGAATTGCTTGAGGAGTATGAATGTGAAGATCAATTAAGGAGCATGATGACTATGGTTTATGTGTATCCTGGTGATGGAGATAGGTTTGAAGATTATTCATGGGAAAGAGCTTTTAGTATTCGTGAAGATGTTTACAAGGAATGGTGTTTGGAGTTCTTTTCTACGTTCTACTTTGATAGAAAGGTAAATGATGTGCTTGGAGATGTTTGTGTTTGGTTTAGATTGTGTGGTCGCGAACATGCCATTTCTTTGCCAAAATTTGCAGTTGCACTTGGTTTGTATGAGGAGAGTGAGATTCAACATAGGTTGCTTGGACCACATTTTGTGAGTTTAGCAAGAGGTAATGATCAATACACGGGTATTGATGAGTATTGGAATAGAATTGGTGATCCAACTTGTCTTAGGAGAAATGCTTCTAGGATTAGGAATCCATTGTTGAAGGTTTTACAAAAGTTGATTTCTTGGGGATTGATACATAGGAGTGGTGGACAAGACAAGTGTAGTCAACCGGACCTATGGGTGATGAAGTTGTTGGAGGAAGACAAGAATGGGAATGTGGCATGGATTATTGCAGAGTATCTTTCGAAGAGAGCACCGGGGATTAAGAAACAAAGTGATGTTTGTGGAGGTCATTATGTGACCATGTTGGCTAAAAATCTTGGGTATTTTAATGATGAGGAGTTGAGGAAGTGTAGAGTGAGATTGGAGAGTGAGTTTTGGGATGCTTTTAGTTTTGGGAAAGCATTAGATAGGATTAACAAGACTTTGGGACCTTGGATCGAACCAAGTGTGGGGGCACAATCCGGAGCTTATGCGGGAGCGCCTTCACAACCTCAAATGGGGAGTTTTCCGGGTAGTACCCAAAGTGGTTTTGATTTAGGATGGGGTGATTGGAACCGTGAATTAAATGCTATTGAGTGCTTTTGGAGAGATTCGATGCAAATGAGGAATAATTACAACTATGATTATTCCATACCTATGATCCAACATTTGGCACAAGATGCCAATTATGAAGTACCTCCCTACAACCCACCAAATGTTCCACCATACCCTTTACCGTATTCTCCATATCCTGGACCATACCCCTATCCTTATCCTGGTTATTCACCATTTCCCGAACCATATCCTCCATATGATAGACTTCCTGAGTATGGTAGTTCAGGTATTAATGTGGGTGGACCGAGTTTTAATCCTGGAGGATCGAGTTATGATGTTGGTGGTTCGTCATCAAGAGCTGGAAAGAAGAAGAGACGAGTGGTAGACGAGGACGATGAAGAAGATGTTGATGAGGATGAAGAGGAAAGCGAGGACGAGTTCGTTCGTTCCGATGTGAGTTATTGATGGTGACGCTTGATTACATGATTATGGTTGGTTTTCAAAAACAATTATGTGTCGAACAATTTCTAATTCTATTATCTTTAACTATTTCTTGTAGGATTTATAACGTAACGTAATTTTCTATTTATTTGGTTTAGATATGCTTTTGTTTGTGTTTGTTTGGTTGTTTCATATATTTTGCGGTTTTCTTGCAGGAGTTTTATTGCGGAAGCATATAGTTGATCAACTTTTGGAGTCGGTAAACTCATTTGCTTATTATGATTAAATATGCATGTTACGTATTTAACTCCAGTATTTTCTAAATTTTTTCATTTCCTTTACTTTGAAGTCATTTTTTTATTACATTGAGGACAATGCAAAACTTAAGTGTGGGGGAAGGAAGAAAATTGAAAAATTGCATTATTTTTAAAATTTTTGATTTTCAAAATTTTGTTTTAGAGTCGTGAACTTTAGTAACTAGTAGTAGTTCGACCTTCATATTTTAGTTAAAATAAGGTTGATTTCATGGTATATAATAATGATATTTTTGGAGAATAAATTCAAGTTTTAAAGAGCAATTTGTCTCGGAATTGATAACATTTGCTAGCACAATTTTATACCCTTATTACTTTAAATTGTAAGGATTAGTTTTTTTTATGAGAATAGTATTTTCTTATACTATTTACATATTTCATGATGAGTGTGCCGGTGGTTGTGTTAATTCTAGAACTTGTACTTGTTATGCATTACGGTTAAAATCATTTTTGAATGATGAGGATATATTCGTGTGATAAGAGGCAAACTTAGGAATAAAACCAAATGGCCATCCGTTTACAAAATAATTTTTGCTAACCACATTGGTTAGTTACCCTAGTATTTGGAACCCATTTGTTAGCGTTCATTTTTAGCGCTAGATACCCTTAGTTACACCCTTTGAGCCATCCTTTTCATTTTGTTAAATCCAGAAAAATACAAAAATATTTTACACTTTAAACCTTAGCCTAACCCTTGTCAAAGTCTAAATGGTGGATTGCGAGTTGCTTGGTTGCTTGGTTAGTTTTTGATGATTATTAGTTAGCCACACTTCACAATTCATGTGTGTGCCATTCCAACAAAGATGAAGGTGCGTAACTTCATGTTTTGTATTTTTTTTTTGTGGTGTATGCTTATGCGAAGTGTGGGGGAGGTGTTACTTTAAGTTAAAAAAAATATATAAAAAAAATAAGTCATCACAACTATAAGGTGACAAATATAGCCAATGTGTTATATTATTATGAATAAAGAAAGTCATGTGATATGTTGTTAGCCGATGTGCTAAGTTTGAAGAATATTTTATGGTGAATCAAGGTATCAACATGTGGAGTCGAAGAGGAGAAAGATTGTAACTATTATCATTTTTGGGTTTGTGGATTATTTGAGATTAGCAACTATGGGACTTAGACTTTGATTTTTTTTTTAAACCAATTTCACAAATATTCCCATGCCTTATCCTTACCTTTTTGACTTAGTGTAATTATTTTGCACAAAAGTTTATAAAACCCTTAGCCTAAACATTACAACCCGAATAAAAGGCCTCTTTGATGAATTATTCTATTGTTTTGATACTTGTACAAGCCTATGGTAAGAAACATTAATCATGACTGTGCAATGAGTGATCTATTAATCATTACACACATTGAGTGATGAGTGAATTTAAAATTATTTTCGTGAGGTGCTTAGAATTGTTATCAAGCTCTTTATTTACATGATTGAGTTCAAATAAGATATTTGCACTATTACCATTGAATTCAATTTTCTTTTGATTAAGACATGCTCGAGGGCGAGCAAAGCTCAAGTGTGGGGGATTTGATAACGCTCAATATTAACATATTTTTAGTCACGTTATTGTTTGATTTACGAGTGCAAATTGGTCATATTTGTATACATTTGTTACTTAATCGTGGAAAAGTGTTTATACATGCAAATATAGCCAAAAGCAGGTAAAAGTGATTAAAAGATGAAGAAATGAAGTGGACATGCATTTTTGGAGAGTTTCGAGAGGATCAAGGAAGAAAGAAACGTTGCATGAACAAAAGGATTTGATAAAGACAAGTTTACTACACGAAATTATCAAGGAAATATCAAGTTCCAATGGACAAAGTCATGCCACGAAGAAAAATATTACATGCAACGTAAAACGATGAAGAAAAGACATGAAATCATGATCAGACGAAATCCAACCGATCGGTTGCAACCCGCAACCGGATAGGCTGGAAAAGTGACAGAATAACCATCCGATCGGATGGCGAGAAACTGATCTATTGGTGGTGACTAAAGTTACAAGTTTTGCATTAATTGGCGAATTTACTCCCCATAATCATTTGTGGCTGATCATTGTTGCTTATTTACTGTGGAGGGACGTTTTTACTTGAAGCATAAGTGTCATTAAGCTATATAATGAGCACTTAGGACTTAGAGATACTTGTACCACCATTATCTAACTTAGTATTACACCAAATCTTGTTAGCTTATCTTATATTGCCTGAAAGTTTACTAAGTGTTGTAAAAATGTCCGGAACGTGTTGAGTTAAAGTCTCAAGCATTGGTTCGAGTGTGGAGTTGTTTACTTACATTGGTGAGCAATTGGAGGAGTGTGGTTGCTATAGTTTCACAAGTTTTCTCATTGTAATTTTCAAGACTAGGTACACCTTGATACTTATAATGAGCAATTGTTACTTTAAGTTTTATGAAAGTTTTCTTATTTACTTGTGTTTTATTATGATTGCTATGGAGTAATTTGTGATATACTTGTGTATATGTTGGGATTGGTTAATGGAGTATTATCTTATGAAAAAGGTGATGCATGAAAACATATCTATTTTTATGAGTTTGTTGATATAACATCTTTTCTTGCTTAATTTGTCGGTAAAAACAATTTCGTGAAAAATAGGTCCGAAAGGATTTTCAACTTGTTTTTATTCCAAAATATTAATACATCAAATTAGTATGGAATAGGATGCTTGACAACCATCTTATTTACTTGTTAAAATAGATTTGAAACGATTTCATCACAAAAAAGGACCGAAAGGATTCGTAGGAATTTGATACGTGGGAATCGCACCAGGCTTTACCTCTCAAGGGATCTTGAGAAGCTTACAACCCCCACCAGGCAGTGTACCTGATCGTTGTAGTATAGTATAGTGACAAGTACCGGGGGATTGATCGTTCAGCTAGGAATAGTGTCACTAGGATTAGAAAACCTAAATACTAGTTCTAAAGGTGAGGGATGATTATTTTTGTATTTTTTATATTTTTTAGAAAGCAAGTAAAAATCTCGGGTTTGAAGGATTTGGGCGGAATTAGTTGCTAGTCAACTAACCCAATACTAAAGATGCAATCAAAATAAAATACTAGAAATGAAAATAAACTAAATTAACTAAGATTGTGAGCAATACGTGGAGAAAGTGTGTTTACTTAGATTTCACTACTCCCTAGATATCTTTTACACGTTAATTACTTGTTATAGTTGCGTGGATGACATATTATATTCCTTAATACCATTCATGGGGTGGCGCACTTAATTCCCCAATCCTATGAGTGCCTACTTCACTCCTATTTCGAGCCGGCTAAGAAGCTCCTAACATGGGATCATTAGAATTTACTCATGCATTAAATACAACCAATAAAACCTAGTGCACGTCAGTTCATGTTTCCTAAGACGTTCAAGCATGTTACCATTTGGAGATCTGCCAGTTTTCTTAAGCCTAACATCGAAATCATTTATCCAATACAACCATAAACAAGTAATTAACACATAATTAACATCTAGGTTTCATTAGATCAAAGCAAACACAAGATAGATCTAGCCTAGCATGATGGAATTAAGACAAGAACAAGATATAGACAACCAACACATAGACATATTGATTGAATTAGAAGAACACTTATCTCAATTACACATGAAAGGGTTCAAGGGCTGAAAACCCTTGAAAAACCTGTAAAGTTCGTACTAAGTTCGGCCTTAGGGTTTCTCCAAAACTTCTCCTTTTTTATGAATGAAAATTAGAAAACTATATATAGGAAATTGAGGCTGACGGCGTCAAGAACAAATTGGTGACGCCGTCATCTCGCCGCCAAAAGAATTCTCGTACTGCCTTGATCTACTTCTGACGCCGTCACATTATAACTTTTTCCAGGCCGTCACGTATTTTACTCTTGACGCTCTACCTTGTGACGCCTTCATTTCTGTATTGGGCCGTCATGCAAATTACTCTTGACGCCGTCAGGATTTTACTCTTGACGCCGTCACCTACTATTCCAAGCAAGGAAAATTAAGACTCCCAAAGTACCTAAAATCGTCCGAATAGCTTCCTTTTCCAGATTTCACTCCCAAAGTACCTAAAATCACAAAAGGAACGATTTAGGGCAATATTTGATCAAATAAATTCAATTCCGGGCTTAAATGACCCCCTAAAAGTGGTTCATTTTTTGCCTCATCATATACCCTTACACTTGAGATTTGCTTGTCCTCAAGCAAATGCGCTTTTATTCTACTCAAAATACAAGTTAGGGGTCATTTAACACTAATATAAAAGTAATTACAACAAATAATCGTTCCACTAAAGACCAATAGACAAGCACGGAGGTCATATACTAGCACCTCACAAATAGTGTTTAGATACTTACATCTCTCGGGTGTAATAAAGTATAAATTACAATATGGAAACGGAAGATATCTCTCACTACCTGTCATAGCAAAATAGATTACCATAGGCTCGGGAAAGGATCAAACCTCCACCACATGGCGTAAGCACCTAGGATAAACTATCAAATAGGTCTGATTTGACCCGAACTAGTCAACTTTTATTAGTCAACCACTTGTGAATGGTCAACCGTAAAAGTCAAACTAATCAAGCCAATTCTCCGGTGATAGTATAGTGTTTTCCCGGGTCGTTATGTCCCAGCGAGATTGAAATGGTGCTTTGGGAATCGTTTATGAGTGAGTGGTACTGAGGACAGTAGCCAGATGATTTGGAATTGATATTGCTACTGTTATTTTTGGTATTGGTGCACAGATATAATATTCACAAAAATCAGATACCAGATATATGCACGTATTAACAATTCAGATTTATGCAATTGGACTGAAAAAGTGGGATTTTGGTATTTATCAAACTACAGGGGGTGCTTTTGACACTTTTTAAAACTTAAAATTAAAAATTGAAAATGAAATTATAAAAATGATTAAAATACTATTTAAATATTATTTAATTAATAAAACTATTTAAAAACTAAATTAAAATCTAATTTAAATTAACTAATAATTATAACTATTACAAATTAAACTAAAAATTTGCAAAAACAATTTCTAAACTTAAAATAGAACTTGAAGAAAGTATAAAAATAAAATAAATATTTTTGTCTTTTTATGGGTTTTTTATAAATTAAAAACTATTTAACTTAATTAAACTAATTAAACTACTTTTAATTACTATTAATACTAAATTAACTTAGAAAATTATAAGAAAATTTATAAAATTACTTAACCATCTCAGGAATCCTACAAAATTATAAAAACTCTAAAAATTATGTTTTAAGATTAAACCACTAATTATTTACCTTTTAATTATCTTAAATCTAATTTAAACAATTAAAATAAGAAAAATAGAAAATGAACAGTAGAACCTTAAATTATATTTTCTAAAAGTTTGTTATACTATATTATAGCTAGGAAAAATATAAAAACTAAGTTTAACCTTATAAAAACTAAATAAACTATTTAATACTTAATATTAATAAATAATAAAGAAAACTAAAATTAAATCTAATAAATACTAAATGACAAAATAAAAATCTAAGAAAATTACTGAAGTTACTTTACTATATAAGGTATTTAATAAAAATATAAAAACACTAAGTACTTAATTAAAATCTAAAAATGAAAATTAAAATTAAATTGAATTAAATAGAAACTATCACTTATTTTAAATTGGTTTTTTCTTGGATTTTCTTTTACAAACCTACTTTACCACTAAAAATAGAAAACTTTTGTAAACACACTTTTGAAATTAGCTTATAAATAAGCTATAAGCACCCCCTTGGCTTACACAGTTGACTTATGTTGACTGTGTGGGCAAATAAGCTCAAATGGCTTTGGGTGGGGTCCACAATGGATAAATCAGGTACAAATAAGTTAAACAAACTTAAATAAGCCAGAAACAACAAGTATTAAGCACAAATAAGCTGGATCAAACCTAATAAGCACTTTCCAAAACCCAAGGTTACTCAGATTGGGGACAAACTTGAGAGGCAAAACCAGGTGGGGTCCACAAGTCCTGAGGTCAAACAAATGGTCAAAGGGGAAGGCCTGGTAGGAGGGGGTTGGAAAAATCTAAAAACTAGGTGTGGGACCCAATGGGGTGACCACAAACCACCACCAAAGTGGTGGTGGTGGCTGTGGTATCTGCTGCACAGAGCAGCTGTTGCCCTGCAGCCCACTTTGGGTGGCTGTGGGGCCCAGAGATAAAATCACAAAATTATGGGGAAGGGTAGAACTTGAAAATGAGGTGGGGGGCTGTAAATATAACCAAGTTTCAAGGCCTATCTCATATCATAAAATTCAAAACAAATCAGGCTATATTTGCAAAAACTGAGAAAGATGAACATTTGACTTTGTTGCTAAAACTTGTAACTTTGACTTTCTCCAACTTCTGATGGATCTCATGAGCTTATGAAGTTATAATAAACTATAATAAAGCTAACCTAAGCTAAAAACATGATTTGTAAGTTGATGGTGAGGTTTTGTACACCCAAAGGTCCAACAGTGGACTGTCAAAGGTATTTGGGTGGATTTTTGACTATTTGCTATGTAAGTCCTAGTTTTTATGTTGTAACTAGCCTATATGATCCTAAGAAATGCTGTCTAGCCCAATCTCACATATTGAAACACCATGGGTCACTGAGAACCCAACTGAACCAAACACTCCTTTATGTGTTGGCTGTTTTCATATAACACTACAACTGATGAATCTAAAACTACAACTACTGCATTTTAAGCTTAAAATATATTTAATACATTAAATAGAAACTAACTAATCACTAAATTACCACAAATAACACAAAGAATAAAATTATGCAAAAATTAGGTTGGTGTCTTACAAATGATTCCAAGGAATGGTACTGAGCCAATGATAACAACTAACCTACACCTCCCATGAGGTATCATACCAGAACCCATCCAATTTCCATCAAGCTCCAGCTTCTCCTTCCAATTATACTATTTTTTTTATTTTTTATTTTTTTTTCTGGATTTATTTTTATTTTTGAGTAATGAACTAAAACTAGTTTGAACTCCTTAATATCTGTATAAAAACTTACTAGTAACTTAATTGAGCTAAAAATAACACAATACAACAACAATTAACACAGTCTAACTGAATTTGTCAAATTCAATTAAAATTGCTAATTTCGAATTTAATAAACAAGATTGCAATTAAAGGTTTTAGAAAGCTTGTATAACACTAAAATAACTTAATACAACTGATTCAAATGGAAATTACAACTGAATTGGAAAATTATACTACCTACGATTATATTAAACTAAAGCTACACTAATTGCCTTCTCACTTCTGCTTCTCTTTGCTTTTATAGCATCCAGTTGTGTTGTGTGGGTCCTACTGGTCATATCCCACCAATGAAATGGCTACTTGGTGGCTTCTTGCTCTCTTTGTAATTTTGGCGGGAAAAGCTTTTTAACCAATTGGGTTTGTCACAGACCCTAGGGGGGGTGGGATGTGATGTGTGTATTGGGGAGAGTGAGGGGAGAGGATAAGGGTGGTGGTGCAGGGTGCAAGTGGTGCAAGGGGGGGGGGAAACCAGGTGGTATTCTGGGTTTGGTGGTGGTGAAGGAATGGGAGGGAAGGTGGTATTTCGTCTGGGTTGACCGAAGTCAAACAAAGGGGTGGACTGGGCTATTTGGTGATGGGCTTAGACAAGGGAAGTGGGCTTGTTTTGTTTGGTTAAATAACTAAGGATCCGTTAGGTTTTATTATTGGAATTCACAAGGACCAAAGTGTAAATAATCTGAAGTTTAGGGACCTGTTTTGTGTTATTCCCAAAGTACTCACAAGGGACCAAACTTGCCATAGTGTGATAATATAAGGACCTTTTTTTGATAATTTCTTATTTTTGAAATTCAGGGACCTATTTTGCCAACTTGTGAAACTCAGGGACCAAACATGTAAATTCTCCAAAATTTTCACCAGAGGACCAAACCTGTCATAAAAGATTAGTATAAGGACAAAATTTGTTTTTCTCAAAGTTTTCATATCCCAGGGACCATTTTTGACATTTTTCAAAGTTGAGGGACTAAACTTGACATTTTGTGAAAGTTTGCACCAAAGGACTAAATGTGTAACTTTTTGATTTAAAAGGACCATTGGTGACATTTTCAAGTTTTTAGAATGACCAGGGACTAGATTTGACAACTTTTAAAAGTTGGGGGACTGAAATTGCCAATTATGCAAACTTTGTGCGTTTTTCATCTGTTTTTGGTATTTTTGCATTTGAAACATGTAAAACACTTTCCTGGGATATTTTTACTATTTTGATTCATTATTGAGTGTTTTTGGATGTTTTGGCAGCTCAGAATTGGTAAAAATGATGAGTATTTGCACACTCATCAAGGTCTTTTTAAAGGGTTGTAACGTTAGGTGTAGGGATACGAAATACACGGTTTTGTTGGATAAAGGAAGTTTTTACTGGTGGCGAGTTAACAATCTTGGTTAATTACATGTACAATATGGCGTTGCTAAGCCAAGACTAGACTCGACATAAAATAAACATAGAATGAAGCGGGATGGTAGTCCGTATGTTTTTTCTCTTTTCTTTTTTCCATTTTTTTTTCTTTTTCTTAATTTTTTTTTATTTTTTTTATTTTTTTTGCATACACTCTTACCCTACCATCCGAAATAATACATCATACGGAATGAACATTCCCCTTACACTTGAATCTTTACATACTTTACAATAACTAATCTAATGACTCGAATTAAGAAAATCAAAACACTTGGAGCACTTTTAAGATTAACGCACATATGGGGGTAATATATGATGTTCTTCCCCTTTACTCCATAAAATAAGTACTTTACCCATGAGTCCCGATCGTCCCAAAACAATATGTACAAGGAAATGACTCGACTTAGCAACCATGTAATCAATTAGATAGTTAACTTAGGGTTTAACAAATAACAATAATGCACTAAAGATGACCGCATACACGGAAGGCTAAGGCGATTTGGTTGTACATTTAAGTGGGGTGTAACAAATTCTTCCTTTAAGTAAAATGCTTAAAGTTAGAAACGAAAAGATAGGCTCGGAGGGGTGTACTAGGGGTTTCGTGTACTAAAAATGAGTACAACGCTAAGGGTGTGGGAAAAATTAGTTGACTTAACTAGCCAAGTAATATGACTTAAATGGTCAAGTAATTATGATACGGGTTTAACACAAGGGTGATCCTAATGCCTCTTATCATGTAGTAAATCCTACCACACGAATGTAGTCTCACTAGCGGTCTCGAGATGCATCACTAACGCAAGTTCTAGAATCTAAATGCTACCGGTACACTCATAAGCACTAATAATAAATGCTTTTCCTATCAAATCTAAAGGCAAACCTCACATATTTGGGTGGAAAATTTTTCCGAATATACGGTTATGTACTAGTCATACGATCTCCTATCCATGAGACGCTTGCTATGGCTAAAGTTTCACTCTTAAATGTTGTAAAAAATTTTAAATTTGGCGCTAAAATTACACTAACAAGTATTTCTCATAGTTTTATTACACATCTACTATCAAACAAACAAACTCAAGCGAAAGTGTATTTGTAAGGTATCATCATTTTACCCTCCCCTTACACTTAAGATGAACATTGTCCCCAATGTTCAAGTAAATAATGTAAAAGTGAAAAAGTAAAAAGAATGAAATCAAATACTCCCCTGATTCGCTCGGTATAGATAATAAGGTGGCTAGGTTAAATCTTCCTCCAAGAAAATGAACAATCAAAGCTTCCCTTCCAGAATATAAATCATCTTCTTGTCATACATAACCTGTAAATCCTGAGAAAATAGACAAGACAACCTCGCGTAAAATCGGCGGCATCCTATATAAGTTACTAAATCCTAGAAAACAAAATAAGATAGAATGCTTGTGGAATGAAGTTTGCAGATTTCCTGGAGATTATAAAACTTAATAATTCACAAAAACCTTAAGACTCCGTTAGAAAAACAAAACTGGTAAAATTTCCAGATTTTTACACGTGACGCCGTCAAGAGTTAACTCGTGACGCCGTCAGAAGTGACCTGCAGAAATTCTTATGATAAGTTTCCGGAAAATTTCTGGAAAAACTTGGTCCTACTTCCTGGAAAATCCTGCAAAACTTCATTATGACTCAATACAAGCATTTGACTCTAACAAATACGAATATACATGTTCATTTAATATTGTGGAGAATCATGATCGGTTTGTTTCTTGAAAACATATTTGGGGTTTCCCCTTACACTTATCTTTTGCAAAAATACTTTTAGGTGGAGTTAAGACTAGGCCAAAACAACAAAGTAAAGTATTTCCACTATTTAATTGAGAAACATGATCTACCAACAATAAAAATAAAGCATGCCTACGGAAGCAAATAACAAACAAACAAAATAAAATTCACACAAAGCATGGGTTGCCTCCCAAGAAGCGCTTGTTTTTGTTCGAGTCACGAGCCTGACTCTACCCTTATTTAACGGAAATAAGAGAAGTTTTCCCTACACTTAAGATTAAGTGCGGGTGATAGTAGCGATACACACCTTCTCGGTGAAAGTATGCCACGTGAGGAAAGAGTGGTGGATGAATTATATGCTCAAAGGGCTGTGCTCCTATCATCATAACCTTATCCAATTCAATCGGGTTAATGGGTGGATTAAGATTTTCTCCTAGAAAGGGATCATTTTCTATCAACTTCAAGAGACTACTAGTTGAGGATCCATCTTGACCAAATAAACCCGGTTTAAACCCATAATGTTTCTTGTGATCAATCATAAATGGGTGATGTAAGCATGTAAGGTCATTTTCCACTCCTATATTGGCTTCCTCTCTACAAGGCTTAGAGTCCACTACCTTTATCCTAAGACTACCCGGACTACATGGGTTGATGGGTGGGTCGGCTCCTCTTTTGTCTCCTAGATGTATATCTAAGGATGGAAGATTAGGTAACGGTTTTGGTTGAGGCTCCGATTCATCAAAACTAGGAACTTCCCTAAAACTAAGAGTAAGGTTATCATTATAAGTATTCAAACCTATATCCTCTAGTTGTGTTTGGTTCAAAGGTTCTACCTCAATTGGGATTCCTAAAGTCTCTTTTACTTCTTCCGGGTAAGTCACGGGTGGTGTGTATGCCTCAAACGATGGTAGGACTCGTGGGGTACTTGGTGAGCTTATGTTATTTACTTCATCATTCCCTGTGTCACGATCACCTATATCCTCAACATGTGTTTTATTATAATCTAACCCTAACATTTTCCCAATTATCTCACGTGCTTCTCTAGGCATCTCAACTTCTATATCCGAATCATAGGATCATCCTCAATATTCTGACTGCTATATACAAATTGCCCAAAAGATTCATCATCTATTTCTTGAGATTCATCATCATTGATCATAAAACCTAGGTCTTTCTGATCAATGTGATCATGTTCGGCTACATCCTCTATCACATCAAGGTCACCTATGGGTTCATCCTGTATTATGGTAGTTCCTAACCATGACATGCAGCTAGGTGGCTCATACGAAACTATCCTAGGTGAAGGCTCATATGGTGCATAAGTTTCACTAAGTGAGGCATTTTGAGGGGTTGATGGAGCTCCTAAGGTGAATTCTTTAAAAGTATTATGCCTTTGGCCTCTTTTCTCAAGGTACTCAATAAAATCAATATAAGATCCTGTCCTCCTCATTTCATTCGTCCATCTTGGTATATCCAAACTGGTGTAATTATACTTTTTTTGGTAAAACTCTAGCGTCGGACTTGGTGGATTCGCGTTCTCCATAATGGCAAACGGAATAGTCAATGAACTTAATTTACTAACAACGGTACAAAGAAAAAGATAGACTAAAGAAAACCTAAAAATAAAAATAAAATCTTACTAGAAAGGAATCTAGCAAGTAGACCTAATAAAAAGAAATTCTAACCTAGACAATAACTATTCCCCGGGCTGCGGTGCCAAAAACTTGATACGTGGGAATCGCACCAGGCTTTACCTCTCAAGGGATCTTGAGAAGCTTACAACCCCCACCAGGCAATGTACCTGATCGTTGTAGTATAGTATAGTGACAAGTACCGGGGGATTGATCGTTCAGCTAGGAATAGTGTCGCTAGGATTAGAAAACCTAAATACTAGTTCTAAAGGTCAGGGATGATTATTTTTGTATTTTTTATATTTTTTAGAAAGCAAGTAAAAATCTCGGGTTTGAAGGATTTGGGCGGAATTAGTTGCTAGTCAACTAACCCAATACTAAAGATGCAATCAAAATAAAATACTAGAAATGAAAATAAACTAAATTAACTAAGATTGTGAGCAATAAGTGGAGAAATTGTGTTTACTTAGATTTCACTACTCCCTAGATATCTTTTACACGTTAATTACTTGTTATAGTTGCGTGGATGACGGATTGTATTCCTTAATACCATTCATGGGGTGGCGCACTTAATTCCCCAATCCTATGAGTGCCTACTTCACTCCTATGTCGAGCCGGTTAAGAAGCTCCTAACATGGGATCATTAGAATTTACTCATGCATTAAATACAACCAATAAAACCTAGTGCACGTCAGTTCATGTTTCCTAAGACATTCAAGCATGTTACCATTTGGAGATCTGCCAGTTTTCTTAAGCCTAACATCGAAATCATTCATCCAATACAACCATAAACAAGTAATCAACACATAATTAACATCTAGGTTTCATTAGATCTAAGCAAACACAAGATAGATCTAGCCGAGCATGATGGAATTAAGACAAGAAGAAGATATAGACAACCAACACATAGACATATTGATTGAATTAGAAGAACACTTATCTCAATTACACATGAAAGGGTTCAAGGGCTGAAAACCCTTGAAAAACCTGTGAAGTTCATACTAAGTTCGGCCTTAGGGTTTCTCCAAAACTTCTCCTTTTTTATGAATGGAAATTAGAAAACTATATATAGGAAATTGAGGCTGACGGCGTCAAGACCAAATTGGTGACGCCGTCATCTCGCCGCCAAAAGAATTCTCGGACTGCCTTGATCTACTTCTGACGCTGTCACGTTATAACTTTTTCCAGGCCGTCACGTATTTTACTCTTGACGCTCTACCTTGTGACGCCTTCATTTCTGTACTGGTCCGTCATGCAAATTACTCTTGACGCCGTCAGGATTTTACTCTTGACGCCGTCACCTACTATTCCCAGCAAGGAAAATTAAGACTTTGGCGTTTTCTTCACTTTTATGCTCCAAAAACGTTCGAATAGCTTCCTTTTCCAGATTTCACTCCCAAAGTACCTAAAATCACAAAAGGAACGATTTAGGGCAATATTTGATCAAATAAATTCAATTCCGGGCTTAAATGACCCCCTAAAAGTGGTTCATTTTTCGCCTCATCATATACCCTTACACTTGAGATTTGCTTGTCCTCAAGCAAATGCGCTTTTATTCTACTCAAAATACAAGTTAGGGGTCATTTAACACTAATATAAAAGTAATTACAACAAATAATCGTTCCACTAAAGACCAATAGACAAGCACGGAGGTCATATACTAGCACCTCACAAATAGTGTTTAGATACTTACAATCTTTTATACTTTCACCACTAGCAGATCAACTGATGTGGTGGAATCTATGTAAAGTTGGATCCTAGATTTTCAAGAAAATTAATTGGTTATATGAATATAGCCTTTGGGTATTTTATTTTCTTGAAGATATTTATTATCGAAAATACTAATGTTTGAACTTTTATCTGTAGATATGGCTCAACCCGATAACCCAACTGTGATTTCTGATTTCAAGAGTCATCTTGAAAGAGAAAAATTGATTGGAAAGAATTTCAATGATTGGCACCGTTCGCTCAGAATTATCTTGAGGGCGGCCGGTAAACTCAATCTCTTGACCGATGAATGCCCTGCTAAGCCTGTTGCTACTGAACCAGAAGCAGTTAAGGCGGCATGGAGGGTGGAGCATGCTAAATTTAATGAGGTTGCTTGTTTAATGCTCACTAGAATGAGTGCTCAGTTACAAAAGAAGTTTGAGTACCACTTTCCTAAAAACATGCTTGAAGTGCTTAAGCAGTCTTATGAAAAGTCTCATGTAGTTGAATTGTATGATGAACTTGACAAGCTACACAACTGCAAGCATGGTGATGGTAAACCAGTTGAAGATTATGTAACTGAGATGAAAGAATCATTTGATCAGCTTCATAGAATTGGATTTGGTTACCCCAACAATGTGCAAGTGCACTTGATCAACAGGTCCATTAACAAGAACTTTGCTGGTTTTGTGTAGAATTTCAACATGCACTGCTCGGGGAAGACAGTCTCAGAATTACTCGCATTGCTTGTTGATTATGAGAAAAGTCTACCAGCCAAGGTCAAGGCTCCTACCCCGCAAGTGTTGGCGATTCATGGGGGGAGAGTCCAGAAGAAATCGCATGTAAACAAAGGCAAAAGGAAAGGTGATAAAGGCAAGCAGGTCATGGCCTATCAACCTCTACCCAAGATGAAGCAGCATCCTAATTAGAACAAGGTGAATCCTCCAAACAAGAAGGATCAGGCTTGTCACCACTGTCATGAAAAGGGCCATTGGAAGCGCAATTTTCCTCTCTACATTCATGACTTGCGACAGAAGAAGCAGGGTAATGAAGCTGGTAACCCAGTTCATCAGGTGCATTCTTTATGATTGAGTTATTCACTCTTACTCCTAAATTGAATTCATGGGTATATGATACGTGATATGGCATTCATATTTGCAATACCTTGCAGGGGTTTAGAGTTGATAGAAAGCTGGCCTCTGGACAACAA
Organism: Artemisia argyi; assembly: GCA_030686995.1. Lineage (NCBI taxonomy): Eukaryota > Viridiplantae > Streptophyta > Magnoliopsida > Asterales > Asteraceae > Artemisia > Artemisia argyi. The sequence goes on from JARVZY010002132.1 coordinate 297,033, forward strand.
TTCTTGCACGTGGGTAACGAAGCACATGCAGAAGTTGAAGCTATAGGAGTTTTTAATTTAGTGTTGCCTTCGGGCTTAGTACTATCTTTAAATAATTGTCATTATACACCATCAATTGTTAGAGGTGTAATTTCATTTTCATGTTTGTTGAACCTTGGTTTTGAACATACTATTTCTAGCAATGGAATTTTAGTTTCTTTAAATGGTGTTTTTTATTTTAATGCTATTGTTGTGAATGGTGTCTTTGAAATTGATATGAATGATAATAATAATGCTTTTGTTAAAAATAATTCAATGTATAGCATCAGGAATAAGAGAATCAAGAAAGGTCTGGATTCGTCTTATCTTTGGCATTGTCGACTTGCTCACATTGGCAAGGCTCGCATGGAAAAGCTGCAACATGATGGGCTTTTAGAAAAGATCAATGATGAATCATTTGGTAAGTGCGAATCTTGCATTGGTGGGAAAATGACAAAGTTAAGAATAGGATTGAAAGGGCTAATGATCTACTTGGTCTTATTCACACAGATGTATGTGGACCACTTAGACATGTGTCAAGGAGAGGTGCTAGCTACTTCTTAACATTTACGGATGATTACAGCCGTTATGGTTATGTTTATTTACTTGAACATAAACATGAGGTGTTTGAAACATTCAAAGTGTTTAAAGCAGAAGTAGAGTTGCAACTTGGAAAGAAGATTAAAGATCTTCGATCCGATGGAGGTGGTGAATACCTGAGTCAGGAGTTCATAGATTACTTAGCTAAGGATGGAATTGTCCAGCACCTTACTTCTCCATATACTCCACAACAAAATGATGTATATGAGAGAAGGAATCGTACATTGCAAGACATGATACGATCTATGTTTAATCTAATAACTCTTCCTTTTTTGTTTTTGGATTATGCCTTAGAATCTGTGGTTCGCATTCTTAATATGGTTCCAACAAAGAAGGTGGATAAGACACCATATAAGTTATGGACTGGAAAAACTCCTAACTTGTCTTATCTTAAGGTCTGGGGTTGTAAGGCGTATGTTAGACGTGACTCAGCTGACAAACTCCAACAAAGATTTGTGAAGTGCATCTTTGTAGGATACCCTAAGGAATTACCCACCTGAAAACAAAGTTTTTGTTGCAAAGTATGGAGACTTCTTGGAAAAGGAGCTCATATCTCAAGAATTCCGTGGGAGAGTATATGATCTGGAAGACGATCATGAAGATGTAGAACCTTCTAAAAACACTAGCCAACTTCCTGTGGAACCTGAAAGTTTAGGTCCTCCAGCTGAAGTTGAAGTGGTTCCCATTCGTAGGTCAACTAGACCTGTGAAAGCTCCTACACGTCTATGTCTTAATGTAGAGTGTGGTGATAACTTACTAGGGGATCTTGATGAACCTACAAGTTACAAGGCTGCCATAAATGGTCCTGAAAAGGAAAAATGACAGGTTGCTATGAATGGGGAAATGCAATCCATGAAAGACAATGAAGTCTGGGAAGAAGTAGACCTACCTCCGGGTGCCAAGTTAGTTGGGAGTAAATGGCTCTACAAGAAAAAGACTGATATGGATGGCATTGTACACACCTATAAGGCCCTTTTGGTAGCTAAAGGTTATACTCAAACTTTTGGTGTTGACTATGAGGAGACCTTTTCTCCTGTAGCTGACATTAGGGCCATTAGGATTCTTATAGCCATAGCCGCTTACTATGACTATGATGTTTGACAAATGGTTGTTAAAACCGCCTTCTTAAATGGTCGCCTAGATGAAGACATCTATATGGCGCAGCCTGAGGGGTTTGTGAATCCAGAATTCCCAAATCGTGTATGCAAACTTCAAAGATCCATTTATGGATTGAAGCAAGCATCACGACAATGGAATAAGAGATTTGACAGTGAGATTAAAAAGTATGGATTCACTCAAAATCTTGATGAGCCATGTGTATATCACAAAGCTAGTGGGAGTAATGTAATTTTCCTTATTTTATATGTTGATGACATATTGATCATGGGAAACGACATTCCAAGTTTGTAAAAGGTTAAGGCATATCTTGGAAAGTGTTTTTCTATGAAAGATTTAGGGGAAGCTGCATTTATTTTGGGAATCAAGATATATAGAGATAGATCTTAGAGATTAATTGGATTAAGCCAAAGTGCTTACATTGATAAAATATTGAAGAGATTAAATATGCAAAATTCTAAGAAGGGATATTTGCCAACGCAAGAACAACATGGCTTGAGTAGCAAAGTTTGTGCTTCAACACCTGCAGAGGTGCAATGTATGAAGAGAGTCCCTTATGCTTCGGCTGTGGGATCTATTATGTATGCGGTGAAAAGTACAAGGCCTGATGTGGTGATGAGGCGAAAAATGAACCACTTTTAGGGGGTCATTTAAGACCAGAATTGAATTTATTTGATCAAATATTACCCTAAATCGTTCCTTTTGTGATTTTAGGTACTTTGGGAGTGAAATCTGGAAAAGGAAGCAATTCGGACGTTTTTGGAGCATAAAAGTGAGGAAAACGCCAAAGACTTAATTTTCCATGCTGAGAATAGTGTATGACGGCGTCAAGAGGAAATTCCTGACGGTGTCAAGAGTAAAATCCATGACGACCCAGAAGAAACCTGAAGGCGTCACAACAAGAGCGTGAAGAGTTAAATTCATGACGGCCTGCATAAGGTGTATACATGGCGGCGTCAGATCCAGATCTAGGCAGTCCGAGGAACTATTTGGCGACGAGATGACGGCGTCAAACATTTGTTCTTGATGCCGTCACCTTCTAAAATCTATATATAGTTTTCTATTTTTCATTCATTGAGAGGAGCTTGGGTGGAGAAACCCTAGGGCCGAACTTTGTGAACCCTAGCTCGTATTTTACAGTAAATTCAAGGGTTTTCACCCCTTGAGTCCTTTCATGTACTATTAAGATAAGTCTTCTCTTAATTCAATCAATATTTCTATGTGTTGGTTGTCTATATCTTGTGCTTGTCTTGATTTCAACATGCTAGGCTAGATTTATCTTGTGTTTGCTTAGATCTAAAGAAACCTAGATGTTAATTATGTGTTGATTACTTGTTTATGGTAGTATTGGATGAATGATTTCAATGTTAGGCTTAAGAAAACTGGCAGATTTCCATTTTGTAGCATGCTTGAACGTCTTAGGAAACATGAACCGATGTGTACTAGGTTTTATTGATTGTATTTAATGCATGAGTAAATTCTAATGATCCCATGTTAGGAGCTTCTTAGCTGGCTCGACATAGGAGTGAAGTAGGCACTCATAGGATTGGGGAAGTAAGTACGCCACCCCATGAATGGTATTAAGGAATACAATCCGTCATCCACGCAACTATAACAAGTAATTAACGTGTAAAAGATATCTAGGGAGTAGTGAAATCTAAGTAAACACATTTCTCCCACATATTGCTCACAACATTAGTTTAATTTAGTTTAATTTCATTTTAGTATTTTATTTTGATTGCATCTTAGTATTGGGTTAGTTGACTAGCAACTAATTCCGCCCCAACTCCTTCAAACCCGAGATTTTTAATTTGCTTTCTAAAAAATATAAAAATACAAAAAGAACCATCCCTCATCTCTAGACCTAGTCTTTAGGTTTTCTAATCCTAGCGACACTATTCCTAGCTGAACGATCAATCCCCCGGTACTTGTCATTATACTATACTACATCGATCAGGTACACTGCCTGGTGGGGGTTGTAAGCTTCTCGAGATCCCTCGAGAGGTAAAGCCTGGTGCAATTCCCACGCATCAAGTTTTTGGTGCCGCAGCCCGGGGAATAGTTATTGTCTAGATTAGAATCTCTTTTTATTAGGTCTACTTGCTAGATTCCTTTCTAGTAAGATTTTATTTTTATTTTTAGGTTCTCTTTAGTCTATCTTATTTCTTTGTGTTTTTGTTCGTGACTCTCACCATCCGCCATTATGGCAACTGACGAATTCTCTAGCCTTAGGATCACTAGGAGTCATAGTTCCACTAGAAACCTTGTCTTGCCTTATGCAGAACCCAAAAGAGAAATGCGTAGGTTAAGACGATCTCACTCAACGCCTGAACCATCTAGCGTTGCCATCGATTTTGATGCACCCCTTTCTGAAGAAAATTCAGAAAATCACCTTACAACCCCTAGCTCCCAACCCAACAACGAGATGAGTACCCCCGCAACTCCTACTCCTAAGCGCCTTAAGGACTACTCCTCCCCAAACCCTCGTGGCTTCTCAAATGCCATTGCCTACCCAAACGAACACACCAATGAGGTCTTGCATGCGACCGATGTTTGGCTTGTCCAAAGTGTGTGCAAGTTTTGTGGATTAGATGAGGAAGACCCGATTCAACACATTAAAGACTTCTTGAAAATAGTAGACACGCTCCATACGGATGGGGCTACTAGAGACACGTCCCGATTACGATTCTTCCCTTTCACCCTCTATGAAAAAGCCCAAGAGTGGTACGATAAACTCCCTTCTGAATCTATTTTCACATGGGAGCAACTCATATCCAAGTTCTATAAGAAGTTCTTTCCACCTGGAAAAACTTCAGCGTTTAGAGATAGGATCCTCCGTTTCCGAAAAGGGAAGGACAAACCCTTCCATAAATCATGGACTAGATTCAAGGATTTAATAAGATAAGTTCCCCATCATGGCATCGAACTTTGGCTTTTGGTCCAAATCTTCTACGACAATGTCTCCTCAAATGATCGGAACGGAATCAACAATTCTAGAAAAGGGAGATTAGCCAATCTTAGTGCCAAAAAAGGATGGGATAGGATTGAAGAATATGCTCAAGACCAGGATGACACTTGGGATAAACCTGAGTCGACTGTCAGCATTTCTGAAATCACTTCAGATCGGTTAAGAAAAATTCACAAAAGAATGGAGTACCTAGCTGGGTCACAGTTACCTAAACAACTTTCAAATCCTTACTTGATCTGCGACTACTGTGGGGGCCCGCATGAGGTAGAGGAATGCGGAGGAGAAACCACGACTAAGCATGCATGCTTGTCAGGTGGTGACATCTATGCTGATCCCTCCCTTTTGCCTTTTTACCAAAATGACGATTACACCCTCTGGGGGAATCTGGTAAAAAGAAAAGAAGGAGAGGAAGGTCCTGAATTCGAAATCAGGAGCACTTTTGAAGATGACCTTGGTCACTTCACTCAAGAAAAAGGCTTACAATTAAAAAGGTCTTAATGAACTTGTTGACGAGCAGCAGAATGACATTGGAGAATGGTTCAACAAGCTTAACTCACCCCTCGATAACCTTGAAATGCCGTCAGTAAGCCAAAAGACCCCATGCTCGCGATAACCACTCAAGCTGGAACAACAACCAAGGACCCCCACTTACCTGAGCTTGTGACAACTGGCAAATTAGGGAGCCGTTTTTAAAACCCGCATTACTTTAAAAATTATAATTTTGGAATATTTGAAAAGTTTATCGTGACGAGACATTTTTATGAACGTTGGAATGTGATTTTAATCGTATGATATTTATGGGATTCGATTATTTATTTATGGTTTGGTTTGGTTCATTCGTGATGATTTATTTTTGAGATCATTATTTTGGCACTACTTTGACTCCGACACTAGGATAACCTAACAATTTTTATTATTTTAAAATTTGGTTCGGATTTATATATATTTTTGGAACGTATCGCGAGGTTTTGATTATTTTGGAACGAGTTCGGTTTGAGAAAGTTGATTGGTTATTTAAGGTTTCGGGTTTGGTCCGTGTATTTACACCGGGCTACTCAACCCACTACACCCCTCAATATTATTATTATTATTAAAAAGTCTTTCTTTTTTTTTAAAGAGTAAAATTACAATCGTCCTTGTGGATATGTTAAAGCAACACAACAACCCACCAATACCTTCACCAACATTCATCATTCTCTCTCTCTTTTAATATATCAACACCACCGCCCCTTAAAACCACCAATAGCACCACCACCGCCACCCTCACACCAAAAATAACACCACCATCTTAACCATCTTTTCCCGATCTATCTATTGGTATAAACCACGCGCGATTTGGACCACCCTAACACCCTATACGAATTAATATCACCATGTTAACATCACCTTTTCATCTTTTTCTTGTTGGGTTTTGAAGAAATATATTTTTGGAGTTGTTTTGAAGGTGAGTGGCCATGATTTCCACATCGTGTGCCTCGATTTGATATTAAATCCGTGTCCTCATGGATTATTTTCTTTGGATTCGAATTAATAATAATGGGAAATGAAGTTTTGGTTAATAAAATGCTCGTTTGGTATCCGGGTGTCCATGTTTTTGTTGGGTCGAGTGAACCGTGAGCCGTAGCTCACGGCTTGATGTTGGTTCGAGCCTTGTGGCTTTTCTTTGATGAGTTTTGACCTCGTGATTATGTTAACGAGGGTGTTGGATTTTGGAGTTGGATTTTTGGTTACTAGTTGATGATTCTCTTTTGGTTGTTTTGGATTTTTGGTCGTGACCCAAGAGGGGTCCGTTTGGGCTGTTTTGGTGAGCTCGGTTGAGCATGGCCGAGACCACCATGGTCTTGGGGTTGGGTCCTCGTGGCTCGTGGTGTAGCCGAGACCCAATCGAGTCCCTCAACTCGGGGTTTGACTTGCTAAGTCGACCCGTATTATTATTAGTCTTGGTGATTTTTTTTCTTTGGTTGTTATTATTTTTTTGTCGTTAGCATTTTTGTTGTTGTGATATATGGGTATTGGTATAACTTGATGTTATTATGTGATATTGTGTATTGGGCATTTTTATTGTTATAATCGTTGGCCGAAAGTGGAGTTGAGGCCGTAACCTCATGGTTTCGGCAATTGAATTAACTTTGATATTGTGGAGTTGTGTTGACGAGTATGGAATTGGGGACCGATTGTGATACGGTCGAATTAGATTGACGGAGATAGGTTAGTTGGGTGCCGTAGTCGGACCCTAATGTTATAGCACGTGGATTTGGGATTGATTTGGACGGAGTTGTTTTATTTATTTATGACTTGGTTATATTATTTGTGGACTTGGACTATGAGCCGAGAGTAATGACTCGGACATGTGACCAAATTCTTATGACTCGATAAATATTTAAAATCGAACATTAAAAATAATACTCGTAATAATATTATTGATAATACAATCGTTTATATACGTATATAGACGTGATAAACGTATATATATATATATATATATATATATATATATATATATATATATATATATATATATATATATATAAATGCGTATATTAATAATAAAACGATCACAAGTAAATGTTATAATAATATAACGATAATTATTATACTATGCGAATAGTGCAATAAATGTCGGAGTATTATTATAAATAAATAACTATAAATAATGTCGAGAACCAATACGTCGGGTAAGTAATAATTAAAAACATGACTTTTTATAAATTTAGAAAAACTTATCGAGTTATACGAGTTGTGGTTACTTAAGTCCAAGTCGGCTTTATTATGTGACTTTTGTGTTGTCACGGATATGTGACGATTAATATAAACATTTTCTCTAACTACGTAACTTATTTAATCGACGGGTTAAATCGAGTTATTTGGCTATATAAAATGAGTATATTAATGGGCATCGTATCCCACAACGCCCATAGGTTGTGGTACATGTATTAGGATAATAAATTACTATATATCTCGTGGAATTGGCTAAATTGACGAATTTGGCAAATTGGACGATATATATAGGGAATTTATTGGACTACGATATATACCATATAATATTCTTTGTGCAATATGATTCAGGTTGGGTATAATCTTGGAGCGATGTATTACGTAAATAAATATGGGAGGTTACCAAATCGACGGATTTGATAAACTTCAATGATTTATTTAAATAATATATTGGGCTAATATTAGTCCTATAGATGGTTTATTATTTCGTTCATTTTGGCTTCTTGGTTTGAGTTGAGTCGACCCTTCACCCATATGGATACCAAACGTCGAATTTCAAATTAATATATGAAGATAATTCGAGAAATGGATGTTTTTGGAAAGTAAATGGAATACGTTCGGGAATGGGAATGTTTGATTTTGAGGAAATGATTTCTGAACGAGTTTGATATTGTTAGGAAGTGTCGAGTCTGTAGTTGCCGTTACGTGAGTTGCTTGAGTTGCTTACGTCTTTCTTCTATCGATTTCTTTTGAGAATTTGCTGGACTTGAGGTGAGTCATAGCCCCACTTTTACTCTTGAACTTTGTTTTCAATACTTGGGGTGAGAAACGTGCAAATGTTTTATGTGGACTATTATCGCTTGATTTATTTATTTCAAAACTTGCTATGCTTATAGAACTAGGTAGGATTAAGTGAGGCCTAGTCCCGAACTAGGTAAGCTATTGATTTGGTTGTTGAGCGAGGCCTAGTCCCGAACTAGGTAAGCTATTAGATTGGTTATAGAGCGAGGCCTAGACTTGAGCTAGGTAAGCTATTGATTGGTTTGATTTGAGCTATAGCGAGCACCTATAGGTTTGATTTGATTTGGTTGATTTGATTCGGTTGGATTATTTTGGTTGGATGATTGAGGCCTAGTCTAGCTAGCAAGCGTTTTGCGTATATGTCCACTATATCTAATTATGAATTTAAACCTATGATCTCACCAGCGAAAGCTGACTTTTAGCACGTTTTCTCAGGTAATTAAGTGATGCTCTATGGATGCTTGGGATTGGAGGCTTGGCATTTGCACCGATTATGGATCTATATTTCTAAAACTCTGATAACTATTAGGGACCTATATTTATTTCTTTTGGGCCTGACTTTGGATGATTTTGGGATAAATGTAAACTTTGAAACCCCGCGTGGTTGTATTTTTATTATGTTTACTTTATTTCGTTCTTTCATGACTTTGAATGGATACCAATCCCCGTAGCACCCGGAAAGCTTGTTGAGTCTTCCGCTGTACCAAATTTTTGGGGTGTTACAGATTGGTATCAGAGCCAAGGTTATAGAGAACTAGGTAAATATACACCTAAACTATAACCGATTTTTATAGAAAACGATTCTCGACCATTGCCCGCCAACCCGCCAAGCCGAAGCATCATTGTTATTATTGAGGTATTATGAGATTATTGAGATGGTTATTAGATATGGGATTCTTGAGATGATTTGAGGATTTGAGATTTATTGATTTAGTGATATGATGGCGTTTTAAGGAATTATATGCGTTTTGAGGAATTATATGGCCTAATTGTTTTATGAATGATTTTAGTAATGCGGTATTTTAAATCTTTCTTGATATATATGATTTGGAATTATATGATGATTTTGATATGGTATTTTGAGTTCGCGGTTTAGTTGTTTTGAAACACTTACACCTACCCTACGCCATTGTCACAAATCATAGCCTCCTTTGCACATGTTGTTATTAAGAATTGTTATTACTAGTACGCGTCGCCCCTCGTAAATCACTATGGCCCCTGATGACCCATACGTGTTGGTCATGCGTTCTGCCACTACTTTATCGTCTCATTGTCGCCCTAAGCCACCAATTTTATCGCCTCATGGTTCACCTGCTCAGATATGACGATTGATGGAGTACCCCTCCGACGAGGAGTATGAGGAGGAGTACGAGGGTGAGCAGAATGATAACCCTCAAGATGAGGAAGAGAATGATGACCCTCAGGATGAGAAAGAGGATGATCCTCAGGAGGAGGAGATGCCTGATGATGATAGATCGCTAGCACATTCAGCTCATTCTGCAAAGCCCGATTCCCCGATACATCCGTTAGAGCCGGTTTCAGCTGATCATCCGTTTTTGTTTGATTTACCACCTAGTAGTCCTGTGGCGTCGGATGCACCTTCTGAGGTTTCTGCTGAGCATGCAGATTTGGGTGAGACTGGTAGGATGTGGACTCGGATTACTGCACAGGGCGAGTGGATCTCGCGGATGTCTGACCGACTTGAGATGATTATTGCTGAGTTTATTGCTGAGATAAGAGTTGATTTGACTAATATCGTGGGAAGGACGACCTCGATTAGGAGAGGTATGATTGAGATACATGAGCAGATAGAGAGTCTGCAAAGAGGTTTCCTCACGGCTCGCGAGGCAGATCGCAAGCTGTGGCAGAGGAACACGGAGTTGGAGAAGGAGGCAGCAGACCTCAAGAGAGATAGAGATATATACAGTGTTGAGCTGGGATCGTTATGGAGAGATTTGGATGGTTTGAGATCGGAGTTGAATAGTCTACGCCAGCTTCATGGCTAGATCAATTTGGATTTGTGTTGTTGTTGTGTTGCTTCTTAAGTCAGGGAGTATTTGGTTAGGAGAGCTGGTTATTCTATCTCTTAAGTCATGTTATTCGGATTGTATGTTTGTCTCGTATGGTACGATTACTATATATTATGTTTTTTTTGGTATTTTGGGACGACGTGTCGATCACTACTTGTATGGACAATGGTGATTTCATATGATATTCTATGGTTTTGGGTGTACATGGAGAATTTTGTTCCTTTTTGCGTGATTGATATCGTATTAGTAATATGTTGGTATTTTGGCTATCAGATTCTTATTGGATGTTATGGTGCGTGTTATTCTTATGAACCTTGTATTGTGACTTCGATCAATGGCCCCACGACGAGACCCTGTTAGAGCTACCCGAACTGGCCCTGCAGTGACTACCCCTGGTCGCCGAGGACGCCGTCCTACTCGAAATGTTGAAACCCCTACTCCTGATAACCTGGACACTACTAACCACAACAACAAGAATCAAAATGTTGATGTTCAGGGAGACAATGATCATGTTCCACTTAATGCACCTACTGTGGATCAAGCAATGATTAATCAACTTGTGGAGCAACGAGTTGCTGAGCTACTAGCTGAGTCAAATCATTTCAACAATTCTGCTGGAACATTTCCACCTGTTCGTGCTGATGGATGTAACTACAAGGAGTTTAAAATTTGTGGACCCATTGAGTTTGGTGGAACTGAAGGAGTGATTTACTTGGTCAGGTGGATAGAGAAGACTGAGTCAGTGTTTAATGTCAGTGGTTGTGCGAAGAATGCGAAGGTAAAGTTTGCTTCTTTTACTTTCAAGGATGAAGCTTTAAATTGGTGGAACAATTACCGTAATTCAGTTGGGAGTGATGTGGCTTATGCTATGACTTGGGAGCAATTTAAGTCTTTGCTGATTCAGACTTACTGCCCAAGGAATAAGGTTAAGAAGCTGGAGATTGAGTTCTGGAATCATAAGGTGAAAGGTACCGTTATGGCAACTTACAATCGCCGTTATCGAGAGTTAGCCTTACTTTGCCCCGATATGGTTAGGACTGAGACACAAAGGATTGAGAGGTATACCGATGGGTTGCCGGTAGCTACAAGGAACGATGTGATTTCTGCTAAGCCTGCAAACATTCATGAGGCTATCACTATTGCTCAACAATTGATGGACTCGTTGGTATTGGAAGAAGCTAAGACAGACAAGAATGGAAAGACGAAGAGGGGTAATCATTCTAAGGGTAATGATCGTCGAAACAAGCGACAAACAACTACTAGAGCTTATGCTATGGGAGATGGAGACAAGAAGAACTACAATGGAGATGCACCCAAGTGTAACCGATGTTATAAGAATCATTCTGGATGATGTACTATGATGTGCAAGAATTGCTCTAGGATGGGACACGTAGCTAAGGATTGTAGAGCTCGACCACTGGCGATGGTTCCAGCTACTCCTGAAACTATGAGTAAGGCAAATGTCACTTGTTATGGATGTGGAAAGAAGGGACACTATAGGAATGAGTGTAGGGAATCGTAGAACTGAAGAAATCAAGGATCGGGTGGTAATGGGTACAATAATGGAAACCGTGGAGCTGGAGGAAACCGTGGACGACAAGATAATGGGGACCAACGTGTGGAAGCTGGAGCTGCTCATGGAAGAGTGTATGCACTTGAAAATGAGAGAGGAGAAGATCCGAACATCATTACTGGTACGTTCCTTCTCAATAATCGTTATGCTTCCATACTATTTGATACTGGTGCCGATAAGAGTTTTGTGTCCACTAAGTTTGCACCGTTACTAGAGAAACCCCCTATGGCCTTAGGAATTGGTTATGATGTAGAGTTAGCTAATGGGAATATAGAGAGGATTAGGACTATCATTCGCGGTTGTACGTTAAATTTTCTGAATCGTTCTTTCAACATAGATCTTCTACCCGTCACGTTAGGAAGTTTTGATGTCATTATTGGTATGGATTGGTTGTCGAAGTATCGTGCTCACATACTTTGCGATGAGAAGATCGTGCGTGTGCCTTACGGCAAAGAGATTCTAAACATACCAGGAAATAGAAAGGAATTGAGAGGCCCATCTAGATTAGCGGTCATATCTTGCACTAAATTGCCGAAGCTAATGGAAAAAGGATGTTGCCTTTTCTTAGCTCAGATTTCTGAGAACGGAGGGAAGGAGAAGAAGGAAAGGTGCATTGGAGACGTGCCTATAGTTCGTGATTTTTTGGATGTGTTTCCTAATGATTTTCCGGGAATTCCGCCTACTAGACAAGTAGAGTTTCAGATTGAGTTGATACCGGGTGCTGCACCCGTGGCACGAGCGCCTTATCGTCTTGCACCTACTGAACTGGAAGAGTTGTCGAATCAATTAGTGGAGTTAGCCGAAAAGGGATTTATAAGACCAAGTTCTTCGCCTTGGGGAGCCCCGGTCTTATTTGTGAAGAAGAAGGATCGATCGTTTCGTATGTGTATTGATTATCGAGAGTTGAACAAGTTAACAGTGAAGAGATACCCGTTACCAAGGATCGACGATTTGTTCGATCAGCTCCAAGGATCGAGGGTGTATTCGAAGATCGATTTGAGATCGGGATATCATCAACTTCGAGTTCGCGAGGAAGATATTCTGAAAACGGCTTTCAGAACCCGTTACGGGCATTACAAGTTTCAGGTGATGCCGTTTGGGTTGACTAACGCACCGGCGGTATTCATGGACCTCATGAATCGGGTGTGTAAACCTTATTTAGATAAGTTCGTGATTGTGTTCATCGATGACATTCTAATTTATTCGAAGAGTGAGAAGGAGCATGAGGAGCATCTAAGACTTATCTTAGAATTGCTCATGAAAGAGAAATTGTATGCTAAGTTTTCTAAATGTGAATTTTGGATTCCGACGGTACAATTTCTGGGTCATGTGATTGATAGACAAGAAGTTCATGTAGATCATGCTAAGATTGAAGTGATTAAAGATTGGGCTGCACCAACGACCCCAACAGAAGTTCGTCAATTTCTGGGTTTAGCCGGTTATTACCGAAGATTCATTGAGGGATTTTCGAAGATAGCAAAACCGTTGACCAAATTGACTCAAAAGAGTGTTAAATACGAATAGAGAGATAAGGAAGAGGAAGCATTTCAATTACTTAAGGAGATGTTATGTAGTGCTCCTATCTTGGCGTTACCTGAGGGTAATGAGGACTTTGTCGTCTATTGTGACGCTTCGCATAAAGGTTTAGGAGCTGTGTTAATGCAATGAGAGAAGGTGATAGCTTATGATTCCCGATAGCTCAAGAAGCACGAGAAGAACTACACCACCCATGATTTGGAGTTAGGTGCTGTGGTTTTTGCTTTAAGAATATAGAGACACTATTTGTATGGAACCAAGTGTGTAGTGTTTACTGACCACAAAAGCCTACAACACATCTTGAACCAAAAAGAGCTCAACATGAGACAGCGACATTGGATTGAGTTGTTAAGCGATTATGATTGTGAAATTCGTTATCATCCTGGTAACACAAACGTCGTTGCTGATGCTCTTAGTCGAAAGGAGAGGATACCACCGCTACGAATTAGGTCATTAGGAATGACTATCGTATCGCCGTTACCGTCTCAAATATTTGAAGCTCAAACGGAAGCGTTGAAAGCAGAAAATAGACCTGCTGAGAACATATTTGGGATGGCAGAAAATGAGAAAGGATTTGTTAAGCGTTCTGATGGAGTATTATGTTTTGGAGACCGAAGTTGGGTACCTTTGTATGGAGGAATTCGAGAGTTGATTATGCACGAGTCGCATAAGTCAAGATACTCTATTCATCCTGGATCTCACAAGATGTATCAGGATTTGAAGAAGTTATATTGGTGGCCAAATATGAAGGCAGATATAGCATTGTATGTTAGTAAGTGTTTGACTTGCTCTAAGGTTAAGGCAGAACATCAAAGACCACCAGGATTATTGACGCAGCCAGAACTCCCAGTTTGGAAATGGGAGCTGATTACGATGGACTTTATTACCAAATTACCAAGGACAGCTAGCGGTTGTGACGCTATCTGGGTAATTGTGGATCGATTGACTAAGTCTGCTCATTTCCTGGCGATTAGTGAAGATGATAGTGTTGACAAACTCGCGAGGTTGTATGTGAAGGAGATTGTTTCTCGTCATGGAGTTCCGATATCGATCATTTCTGATCGCGACAGCGCTTTACGTCAGCGTTGCGGCGATCACTTCAAACCACTTTGGGGACGAGACTTGATATGAGTACTGCATATCACCCCCAAACCGATGGTCAAAGTGAGAGAACTATTCAGACTTTGGAGGATACGCTTCGTGCATGCATGATAGACTTTGGTAAAGGCTGGGAGAAATATCTACCCCTAGCGGAGTTCTCCTACAACAATAGCTACCACACAAGTCTTAAAGCTCACTGTTTGAAGCTTTATATGGTCGTAAATGTCGTTCACCTATTGGTTGGGCAGAAGTTGGAGATAGCCAACTCACAGGCCCTGAACTTATTTTGGAAACTACTGAGAAAGTAACGCAAATTTGAGATCAATTGCAAGCAGCTAGAGTTAGGCAGAAAAATTATGCCGATCAGAGACGTAAACCCCTAGAATTCCAGGTTGGAGACAAAGTGATGCTGAAAGTCTCGCCTTGGAAGGGTGTGATACGTTTTGGGAAACATGGGAAACTTAATCCCCGCTACATTGGACCATTTCTTATTTTGGAAAGAATTGGGCCCGTGGCTTATCCGTTGGAATTACCACCGGAATTGAGTAAAGTGCATGATGTGTTTCATGTTAGCAATTTGAAGAAGTGTCTTTCGGATGAAACGCCGGTTATACCAATTAAGGATATTCGTGTGGATGAAAGTTTGAATTTTGTGGAAGAGCCGATTGAGATACTGGATAGAGAGATTAAACGACTTAAGAGGAGTCGTATTCCGCTCATCAAAGTTCATTGGAATTCGCGGCATGGACCGAAATTCACGTGGGAACGTGAGGATGAGTTTCGAAAGAGATATCCGAAGCTTTTTACTTCGTAGATGGTTTGTTCCGAGAGAAACCCGGGACGAGTTTCTTCTGAGGCTGGGAGGATGTGACAACTGGCAAATTAGGGAGCTGTTTTTAAAACCCGCATTACTTTAAAAATTATAATTTTGGAATATTTGAAAAGTTTATCGTGACGAGACATTTTTATGAACGTTGGAATGTGATTTTAATCGTACAATATTTATGGGATTCGATTATTTATTTATGGTTTGGTTTGGTTCATTCGTGATGATTTATTTTTGGGATCATTATTTTGGCACTACTTTGACTCCGGCACTAGGATAACCTAACAATTTTTATTATTTTAAAATTTGGTTCGGATTTATATATATTTTTGGAACGTATCACGAGGTTTTGATTATTTTGGAACGAGTTCGGTTTGAGAAAGTTGATTGGTTATTTAAGGTTTCGGGTTTGGTCCGTGTATTTACACCGGGCTACTCAACCCACTACACCCCTCAATATTATTATTATTATTATTAAAAAGTCTTTCTTCTTTTTTTAAAGACTAAAATTACAATCGTCCTTGTGGATCTGTTAAAGCAACACAACAACCCACCAACACCTTCACCAACATTCATCATTCTCTCTCTCTTTTAATATATCAACACCACCGCCCCTTAAAACCACCAATAGCACCACCACCGCCACCCTCACACCAAAAATAACACCACCATCTTAACCATCTTTTCCCGATCTATCTATTGGTATAAACCACGCGCGATTTGGACCACCCTAACACCCTATACGAATTAATATCACCACGTTAACATCACCTTTTCATCTTTTTCTTGTTGGGTTTTGAAGAAATATATTTTTGGAGTTGTTTTGAAGGTGAGTGGCCACGATTTCCACATCGTGTGCCTCGATTTGATATTAAATCTGTGTCCTCATGGATTATTTTCTTTGGATTCGAATTAATAATAATGGGAAATGAAGTTTTGATTAATAAAATGCTCATTTGGTATCCGGGTGTCCATGTTTTTGTTGGGTCGAGTGAACCGTGAGCCGTAGCTCACGGCTTGATGTTGGTGCGAGCCTTGTGGCTTTTCTTTGATGAGTTTTGACCTCGTGGTTATGTTAACGAGGGTGTTGGATTTTGGAGTTGGATTTTTGGTTACTAGTTGATGATTCTCTTTTGGTTGTTTTGGATTTTTGGTCGTGACCCAAGAGGGGTCCGTTTGGGCTGTTTTGGTGAGCTCGGTTGAGCATGGCCGAGACCACCATGGTCTTGGGGTTGGGTCCTCGTGGCTCGTGGTGTAGCCGAGACCCAATCGAGTCCCTCGACTCGGGGTTTGACTTGCTAAGTCGACCCATATTATTATTAGTCTTGGTGATTTTTTTTCTTTGGTTGTTATTATTATTTTTTTTCGTTAGCATTTTTGTTATTGTGATATATGGGTATTGGTATAACTTGATGTTATTATGTGATATTGTGTATTGGGCATTTTTATTGTTATAGCCGGTGGCCGAAAGTGGAGTTGAGGCCGTAACCTCATGGTTTCGGCAATTGAATTAACTTTGATATTGTGGAGTTGTGTTGACGAGTATGGAATTGGGGACCGATTGTGAGACGGTCGAATTAGATTAACGGAGATAGGTTAGTTGGGTGCCATAGTCGGACCCTAATGTTGTAGCACGTGGATTTGGGATTGATTTGGACGGAGTTGTTTTATTTATTTATGACTTGGTTATATTATTTGTGGACTTGGACTATGAGCCGAGAGTAATGACTCGGACATGTGACCAAATTCTTATGACTCGATAAATATTTAAAATCGAACATTAAAAATAATACTCGTAATAATATTATTGATAATACAATCGTTTATATACGTATATAGACGTGATAAACGTATGTATATATATATATATATATATATATATATATATATATATATATATAAATGCGTATATTAATAATAAAACGATCACGAGTAAATGTTATAATAATATAACGATAATTATTATACTATGCGAATAGTGCAATAAATGTCGGAGTATTATTATAAATAAATAACTATAAATAATGTCAAGAACCAATACGTCGGGTAAGTAATAATTAAAAACATGACTTTTTATAAATTTAGAAAAACTTATCGAGTTATACGAGTTGTGGTTACTTAAGTCCAAGTGGGCTTTATTATGTGGCTTTTGTGTTGTCACGGATATATGACGATTAATATAAACATTTTCTATAACTACGTAACTTATTTAATCGACGGGTTAAATCGAGTTATTTGGCTATATAAAATAAGTATATTAATGGGCATCGTATCCCACGACGCCCATAGGTTGTGGTACATGTATTAGGATAATAAATTACTATATATCTCGTGGAATTGGCTAAATTGACGAATTTGGCAAATTGGACGATATATATAGGGAATTTATTGGACTACGATATATACCATATAGTATTCTTTGTGCAATATGATTCAGGTTGGGTATAATCTTGGAGCGATGTATTACGTAAATAAATATGGGAGGTTACCAAATCGACGGATTTGATAAACTTCAATGATTTATTTAAATAATATATTGGGCTAATATTAGACCTATAGATGGTTTATTATTTCGTTCGTTGTGGCTTCTTGGTTTGAGTTGAGTCGACCCTTCACCCATATGGATACCAAACGTCGAATTTCAAATTAATATATGAAGATAATTCGAGAAATGGCTGTTTTTGGAAAGTAAATGGAATACGTTCGGGAATGGGAATGTTTGATTTTGAGGAAATGATTTCTGAACGAGTTTGATATTGTTAGGAAGTGCCGAGTCTGTAGTTGCCGTTACGTGAGTTGCTTGAGTTGCTTACGTCTTTCTTCTATCGATTTCTTTTGAGAATTTGCTGGACTTGAGGTGAGTCATAGCCCCACTTTTACTCTTGAACTTTGTTTTCAATACTTGGGGTGAGAAACGTGCAAATGTTTTATGTGGACTATTATCGCTTGATTTATTTATTTCAAAACTTGCTATGCTTATAGAACTAGGTAGGATTAAGCGAGGCCTAGTCCCGAACTAGGTAAGCTATTGATTTGGTTGTTGAGCGAGGCCTAGTCCCGAACTAGGTAAGCTATTAGATTGGTTATAGAGCGAGGCCTAGACTTGAGCTAGGTAAGCTATTGATTGGTTTGATTTGAGCTATAGCGTGCACCTATAGGTTTGATTTGATTTGGTTGATTTGATTCGGTTGGATTATTTTGGTTGGATTATTTTGGTTGGATGATTGAGGCCTAGTCTAGCTAGCAAGCGTTTTGCGTATATGTCCACTATATCGAATTATGAATTTAAACCTATGATCTCACCAGCGAAAGCTGACTTTTAGCAAGTTTTCTCAGGTAATTAAGTGATGCTCTATGGATGCTTGGGATTGGAGGCTTGGCATTGGCACCGGTTATGGATCTATATTTCTAAAACTCTGATAACTATTGGGGACCTATATTTATTTCTTTTGGGCCTGACTTTGGATGATTTTTGGGATAAATGTAAACTTTAAAACCCTGCGTGGTTGTATTTTTATTATGTTTACTTTATCTCGTTCTTTCATGACTTTGAATGGTTACCAATCCCCGTAGCACCCCGAAAGCTTGTTGAGTCTTCCGCTGTACCAAATTTTGGGGGTGTTACAGAGCTCGTCCCCCATCACTCCCGATCCAGACAAGCCTCGCGAGGAGGAGGAGGATACGGGCAGCGAGACTCCCAACCAACCTCCCTTAACGACTCCTTCCCCATCAACCCCACCTAACCAACCTGTGAGAATCCAATTCCCATCCCGATTAAAAAACCAGAAAACTGAGAATGATAATAAAAGATTCTTGTCATATCTAAAAGACTCAGTAGTCACCATACCCCTCCTTGATGCTTACTATCACATGCCGAAGTATAGCGCGTACTTTAAAAAAATACTCGCTAACCGAAAGAAACTCGAGGGTCTTGTGACCCTGGGGGAAGAATGTTCGGTAGTGACCCATCGAGGGCTACCAAAAAAGGTAGACGATCCAGGCAGCTTCACCTTGCCTTGCTCCATAGGATCTCTATCAATAAAGAATGCTCTTGCCGATTTAGGGGTGAGTATCAATCTCATGCCTCACTCTATGTTCCTTAAATTGGGATACTCTGGATTAAAGCCTACCCGTATGAACATCCAACTAGCCGATAGATCAGTCAAGTACCCCGTAGGGATATGCGAGAATGTGCTTGTCAAAGTTGGGAAATTCAAATTCCCGGTCGACTTCGTAATCTTAGAGATGGAGGAGGATGACTTGGTACCCATCATCTTAGGGAGACCATTTCTTGCTACCGCTCGTGCAGTCATTGACGTTTACGACGGCAAGTTAACCTTACGAGTGGGAACCGATAGCACAACCTTCGACATTAAGGACTCTATGGATCTCTCTCTCGAAGCAGCTAACCGGCCCTATTTCATTGGAGAGGTCGATGAACTCACAGATGTCATTGATAGCTGTGTTGATGAACAAATCGAGGAAGGCTGGTTACGGGATGAGAGTTTTCTACCTTTGCTAGAGGTTGAAAAGATGGAGGATGTTGGTGCAGTCTCCTTCTACCCTAGACAAGAGGCCACGGAGCATCTCGAGCTCCGAAAGCCCTAAAACAAGCTTAAGCCTTCTATTATCGAACCACCTGAGCTAGATCTTAAGGAACTTCCTAACCATTTAGAGTATGCCTTCCTTCAGGAAGAGGACCAATTGCCGGTAATTGATACATGGGAATCGCACCAGGCTTTACCTCTGATGAGGCGAAAAATGATCCATTTTCAGGGGGTCATTTAAGCCCGAATTCGAGTTTATTTGATCAAATATTGCCCTAAATCGTTCCTTTTGTGATTTTAGGTACTTTGGGAGAGAAATCTGGAAAAGGAAGCAATTCGGACGTTTTTTGAGCATAAAAGTGAAGAAAACGCCAAAGACTTAATTTTCCATGCTGAGAACAGTACTTGACGGCATCAAGAGCACTTTGGTGACGGCGTCAAGAGTAAAAGTGGTGACGGCCCAGAGAGAACTTGAAGGCGTCACCCAAGGCCGTCACGTGTTAACTTGTCAAAACTTGCGCGCGGAGTAGCTGATATTGTTTTGGTCATAACTTTTGCATACGAACTCGGATTTAGGTGATTCAAAAGCCCACGCGAAGAGGACGAAGAGATCTACAATTTGGTGAAAAAATGGTCTTGACAGCGTCAAGATTAACGGGCTGACGCCGTCAAGCCTTGCCGACAGAAAACATGCCTATAAATATAACATCATAACTTCACTCTTTGTAAGCCCTAAACCCTAAGGTCGATTCCTGGGTTTAGGTGGGTGTTTTTCGAGCAACTTAGAGGGTTTCAATCACTCCATAAACATCATGTATTGGTTTGATGATTCTATCTTAATTATGTTTTCCATTATCATTGTTGTTTGCTCTTCTTTGATGATGATTTGCTAATTCACCTTGTGTTTACTTATGATTATGTGAAACTTGTATATAATTGATTAGATCTCATTGATTTCTTGTTGATGTTGTGTCTATCTCCATCAATTAAGGCATGACAACTTCAATAGATCTAGTTGGTTTAGTTTATAATCCTTGTTTCCTATTGATTCTTGTTTTGATTGAATGATTTATATGTTAGGCTTAAGAAAACTGGCAGATCTCCAAATGGTAACATGCTTGAACGTCTTAGGAAACATGAACCTATTGCACTAAGGTCTTTATTGGTTGTATTTAATGCATGAGCCACTGTTTACAATCCCTATGGTTGTGCTGGGCATGGTATAGGAGGAGATAAGAGCTCATAGAATTGGGGAGTTATGTGCGATACCCCATGAATGGTATTAAGGAATACAACCCGTCAATTAAAACAAGGTTACAATTCAATAGGTAGGATTGGATAGCTAGCAAGGAGTAACATATCATGGGTAGACATGCTTCACTTATCTTGTAGAACCTTAGTTTATTTTCTTGTTTATTAGTTTAATTAGTAGCTTTTGGGTTAGTTGATTAGCAACTAATTCCGCCCACTCTCCCAATACCCGAGATTTTTACTCGCTTTTCATAAAATATAAAAACATAAAAAGAATCATCCTTCACCTTTAGACCTAGTTAGATTAATTTCAATCCTAACGACACTATTCCTAGCTGAACGATCAATCCCCCGGTACTTGTCACTATACTATACTACAACGATCAGGTACACTGCCTGGTGGGGGTTGTAAGCTTCTCAAGATCCCTTGAGAGGTAAAGCCTGGTGCGATTCCCACGTATCAAGTTTTTGGCGCCGTTGCCGGGGACTAGTTATTGTCTAGGTTAGAATTTCTTTTTATTAGGTCTACTTGCTAGATTCCTTTCTAGTAAGATTTTATTTTTATTTTTGTTTTTAGGTTTTCTCTAGTCTATCTTTTTCTTTGTGCCTTTGTTAGTAAATTAAGTTCATTGACTATTCCGTTCACCATTATGGAGAACGCGAATCCACCAAGTCCGACACTAGAGTTTTACCAGAAAAAATATAATTACACCAGTTTGGATATACCAAGATGGACGAATGAAATGAGGAGGACAGGATCTTATAATGATTTTGTTGAGTACCTTGAGAAAAGAGGCCAAGGGCATAATACTTTTAAAGAATTCACCTTAGGAGCTCCATCAACCCCTCAAAATGCCTCACTTAGTGAAACCTATGCACCATATGAGCCTTCACCTAGGATAGTTTCGTATGAGCCACCTAGCTGCATGTCATGGTTAGGCCCTACCATAATACAGGATGAACACATAGGTGACCTTGATGTGATGGAGAATGTAGCCGAACATGATCACATTGATAAAAAAAGACCTAGGTTTTATGATCGATGATGATGAATCTCAAGAAACAGATGATGAATCTTTTGGGCAATTTGTATAAAGCAGTCAGAATATTGAGGATGATCCTTATGATTCGGACATAGAAGTTGAGATGCCTAGGGAAGCACGTGAGATACTTAGGAAAATGTTAGGGTTAGATTATAATAAAACACATGTTGAGGATATAGGTGATTTTGACACAAGGAATGATGAAGTAAATAACATGAGCCCACAAAGTACCCCACAAGTCCTACCATCATTTGAGGCACACATACCACCCGTGACTTACCCGGAAGAAGTAGAAGAGACTGTAGGAACCCCAATAGAGGTAGAACCCTTGGATCAAACACAACTAGAGGATATAGGTTTGAATACTTATAATGATAACCTTACTCTTAGTTCTAGGGAAGTTCCTAGTTTTGATGAACCGGAGCCTCAACCAAAACCGTTACCTAATCTTCCATCCTTGGATGTGAATTTAGGAATTGAGATAGGTTCCGATCCACCCATCAAACCATATAGTCCGGGTAGTCTTAGGATAAAAGTAGTTGACTCTAAGCCTTGTAGAGAGGAAGCCAATATAGGAGTGGAACATGACCTTACATACTTACATCACCATTCATGATTGATCATAAGAAACATTATGGGTTTAAACCAGGTTTATTAGGTCAAGATGGATTCCCAACTAGTAGTTTCTTGAAGTTGATAGAAGATGATCCCTTTCTAAGAGAAAATCTTAATCCGCCCACTAACCTAATTGAATTAGGTAAGGTTATGATGATAGGAGCACAGCCCTTTGAGCATATAATTCATCCACCACTCTTTCCTCACATGGCATATTTCCACCCTAAGGGTGTGTATCGCTACTTCCACCCGCACTTAATTCAAAGTGTAGGGAAAACCTCTCCTATTTTCGTTAAATAAGGGTAGAGTCAGGCTCGTGACTCGAACAAAAACAAGCGCTTCTTGGGAGGCAACCCATGTTTTGTATGTTTTTATTTGTTTGTTTGTTTGTTTGATTTTATTTGTTTCCGTATGCATGTTTTATTTTTATTGTTTGTGGCTCATGTTTCAAAGTAAATTGTGAAAATGCTTTATTTTGTTTTTCACTTCGTCTTAATTGCATATGAAGGTATTTTGCAAAAGATAAGTGTAAGGGAGATCCAAATTTGTTTATAAGAACGAAACTGAGCATGAACCACAACAATATTAAATGGACATGTGTATTAGTACTTGTTAGAGTGAAATGCTTGTATCGAGTCGTAATGATGTTTTGCAGGATTTTCCAGGAAGTAGGACGAAGTTTTTCCAGATATTTTCCGAAAACTTAACATAAGAATTTCTGCAGGTCACTTCTGACGGCGTCACGAGTTTACTCTTGACGGCGTCATGTGTAAAATTCTGGAAATTTTGCTAGTTTTGTTTATACCGGAGTCTTAAAGTTTTTGTTGATTCTTTAGTTTTATAAACTCCAGGAAATCTGCAAACATTCATTCCACAAGCATTATATCTTTAATTGTTTTGTTTCTATTCCTAAGTCTGGAATTACATATAGTTGTGAGTTATCTTTGTTCGGGTTGATGCTTTGGGTTTTTGTTTGTTTTGTCAGGTTTTACAGGTTATGTATGACAAGAAGATGATTTATATTCTGTAAGGGAAGCTTTGATTGTTCATTTTCTTGGAGGAAGATTTAACCTGGCCATCTTATTATCCATACCGAGCGAATCAGGGGAGTATTTGATTTCATTTTTTTTACTTATTTCACTTTTACATTCTTTATTTGAACATTGGGGACAATGTTCATCTTAAGTGTAAGGGGAGGGTAAAAAGATGATACCTTACATATGCACTTTCGCTTGAGTTTGTTTTGTTTAATGGTAGATGTGTAATAAAACTATGAGAAATACTTGTTAGTGCAATTTTAGCGCCAAATTTAAATTTTTTTACAACATTTAGGAGTGAAACTTTAGCCATAGCAAGCGTCTCATGGATAGGAGATTGTATGACTAGCACATAACCGTACTTTCAGAAAAATTTTCCACCCAAATATGTGAGGTTCGCCTTTAGATTTGATAGGAAAAGCATTCATTATTAGTGCTTATGAGTGTACCGGTAGCATTTAGATTCTAGAACTTGCGTTAGTGATGCATCCCGAGACCGCTAGTGAGACTACATTCGTGTGGTAGGATTTACTACATGATAAGAGGCATTAGGATCACCCTTGTGTTAAACCCGTATCATAATTACTTGACCATTTAAGTCATATTACTTGGCTAGTTAAGTCAACTAATTTTTCCCACACCCTTAGCGTTGTACTCATTTTTAGTACACGAAACCCCTAGTACACCCCTCCGAGCCTATCTTTTCGTTTCTAACTTTAAGCATTTTACTTAAAGGAAGAATTTGCTACACCCCACTTAAATGTACAACCAAATCACCTTAGCCTTCCGTGTATGCGCTCATTTTTGGTGCATTATTGTTATTTGTTAAACCCTAAGTTAACTATCTAATTGATTACATGGTTGCTAAGTCGA
Organism: Artemisia argyi; assembly: GCA_030686995.1. NCBI lineage: Eukaryota > Viridiplantae > Streptophyta > Magnoliopsida > Asterales > Asteraceae > Artemisia > Artemisia argyi. Next base: position 321,683 of record JARVZY010002132.1, read on the forward strand.
GTCATATCCTTGTACATATTGTTTTGGGACGATTGGGACTCATGGGTAAGTACTTATTTTATGGAGTAATGGGGAAGAACATCATTTATTACCCCCCATATGTACGTTAATCTTAAAAGTACTACAGGTGTTTTGATTTTCTTAATTCGAGTCATTAGATTAGTTGATTGTAAAGTATGTAAAGATTCAAGTGTAAGGGAAATGTTCATTCCCTATGATGTATTATTTTGGATGGTAGGGTAAGAGTGTATGCAAAAAAAAAAAAAAAAAAAAATAGAAAAAGAAAAAGAGAAAAAACATACGGACTACCATCCCTTTTTATTCTATGTTCATTTTATGTTTTTGTTATTTTTCATTTATTAGCTTAAGTCGAGTCTAGTCTTGGCTTAGCAACGCCATCTTGTACATGTAATTAACCAAGATTGTTAACTCGCCACCAGTAAAACTTCCTTTATCCAACAAAACCGTGTATTTCATATCCCTACACCTAACGTTACAACCCTTTAAAAGACCTCTTTGATAGTTTATCCTAGGTGCTTACGCCATGTGGTGGAGGTTTGATCCTTTCCCAAGCCTATGGTAATCTATTTTGCTATGACAGGTAGTGAGAGATATCTTCCGTTTCCATATTGTAATTTATACTTTATTACACCCGAGAGATGTGAGTATCTAGACACTATTTGTGAGGTGCTTGTGTATGACCTCCGTGCTTGTCTATTGGTCTTTAGTGGAACGATTATTTGTTGTAATTACTTTTATATTAGTGTTAAATGACCCCTAACTTATCTTTTGAGTAGAATAAAAGCGCATTTGCTTGAGGACAAGCAAATCTCAAGTGTAAGGGTATATGATGAGGCGAAAAATGATCCGTTTTTAGGGGGTCATTTAAGCCCGAATTCGAGTTTATTTGATCAAATATTGCCCTAAATCGTTTCTTTTGTGATTTTAGGTACTTTGGGAGAGAAATCTGGAAAAGGAAGCAATTCGGACGTTTTTTGAGCATAAAAGTGAAGAAAACGCCAAAGACTTAATTTTCCATGCTGAGAACAGTACTTGACGGTGTCAAGAGCACTTTGGTGACGGCGTCAAGAGCAAAAGTGGTGACGGCCCAGAGAGAACTTGAAGGCATCACCCAAGGCCGCCACGTGTTAACTTGTCAAAACTTGCGCGCGGAGTAGCTGATATTGTTTTGGTCATAACTTTTGCATACGAACTCGGATTTAGGTGATTCAAAAGCCCACGCGAAGAGGACGAAGAGATCTACAATTTGGTGAAAAAATGGTCTTGACGGCGTCAAGAGTAACGGGCTGACGCCGTCAAGCCTTGCCGACAGAAAACATGCCTATAAATATAACATCATAACTTCACTTTTTGTAAGCCCTAAACCCTAAGGTCGATTCCTGGGTTTAGGTGGGTGTTTTTCCAGCAACTTAGAGGGTTTCAATCACTCCATAAACATCATGTATTGGTTTGATGATTCTATCTTAATTATGTTTTCCATTATCATTGTTGTTTGCTCTTCTTTGATGATGATTTGCTAATTCACCTTGTGTTTACTTATGATTATGTGAAACTTGTATATAATTGATTAGATCTCATTGATTTCTTGTTGATGTTGTGTCTATCTCCATCAATTAAGGCGTGACAACTTCAATAGATCTAGTTGGTTTAGTTTATAATCCTTGTTTCCTATTGATTCTTGTTTTGATTGAATGATTTATATGTTAGGCTTAAGAAAACTGGCAGATCTCCAAATGGTAACATGCTTGAACGTCTTAGGAAACATGAACCTATTGCACTAAGGTCTTTATTGGTTGTATTTAATGCATGAGCCACTGTTTACAATCCCTATGGTTGTGCTGGGCATGGTATAGGAGGAGATAAGAGCTCATAGAATTGGGGAGTTATGTGCGATACCCCATGAATGGTATTAAGGAATACAACCCGTCAATTAAAACAAGGTTACAATTCAATAGGTAGGATTGGATAGCTAGCAAGGAGTAACATATCATGGGTAGACATGCTTCACTTATCTTGTAGAACCTTAGTTTATTTTCTTGTTTATTAGTTTAATTAGTAGCTTTTGGGTTAGTTGATTAGCAACTAATTCCGCCCACTCTTCCAATACCCGAGATTTTTACTTGCTTTTCATAAAACATAAAAACATAAAAAGAATCATCCTTCACCTTTAGACCAAGTTAGATTAATTTCAATCCTCACGACACTATTCCTAGCTGAACGATGAATCCCCCGGTACTTGTCACTATACTATACTACAACGATCAGGTACACTGCCTGGTGGGGGTTGTAAGCTTCTCAAGATCCCTTGAGAGGTAAAGCCTGGTGCGATTCCCACGTATCAACCTCTCAAGGGATCTTGAGAAGCTTACAACCCCCACCAGGCAGTGTACCTGATCGTTGTAGGATTTGGGCGGAATTAGTTGCTAGTCAACTAACCCAATACTAAAGATGCAATCAAACTAAAATACTAAAAATGAAAATAAACTAAATTAAACTAAGGTTGTGAGCAATAAGTGGAGAAAATGTGTTTACTTAGATTTCACTACTCCCTAGACATCTTTTACATGTTAATTACTTGTTATAGTTGCGTGGATGACGTTTTGTATTCCTTAATACCATTCATGGGGTGGCGCACTTAACTCCCCAATCCTATGAGCTCTTATTAAATACAACCAATAAAGACCTAGTGCACATCGGTTCATGTTTCCTAAGACGTTCAAGCATGTTACCATTTGGAGATCTGCCAGTTTTCTTAAGCCTAACATCAAATTCATTCACCCAAAACAACTATAAACAAGTAATCAACACATAATTAACATCTAGGTTTCATTAGATCCAAGCAAACACAAGATAGATCTAGCCTAGCATGATGGAATTAAGACAAGAACAAGATATAGACAACCAACACATAGACATATTGATTGAATTAAAAGAATACTTATCTCAATTACACATGAAAGGTATCAAGGGCTTAGAACCCTTGAAAAACCTGTAAAATTTGCACCAAGTTCGTACTTAGGGTTTCTCCAAAACTTCTCTCTTTAATGTGTGAAAATTAGAAAAATATATATAGGAAATAGGGTCAGACGGCGTCAAGACAAATCTTGTGACGCCGTCACCTCGCCGCCAAAATAATTCTCGGATTGCCTTGATCTACTTTTGACGCCGTCATGTGTTATGCATTTCCAGGCCGTCATGACTTTTACTCTTGACGCCCTACTTCGTGACGCCGTCAAATCTGTACTGGGTCGTCATGGAAATTACTCTTGACGCCGTCAGGAATTCCTTCTTGACGCTGTCACCAACTGTTCCCAGCAAGGAAAATTAAGACTTTGGCGTTTTCTTCACTTTTATGCTTCAAAAACGTCCGAATTGCTTCCTTTTCCAGATTTCACTCCCAAAGTACCTAAAATCACAAAAGGAACAATTTAGGGCAATATTTGATCAAATAAATTCAATTCCGGGCTTAAATGACCCCCTAAAAGTGGATCATTTTTCGCCTCATCATATACCCTTACACTTGAGATTTGCTTGTCCTCAAGCATATGCGCTTTTATTCTACTCAAAATACAAGTTAGGGGTCATTTAACACTAATATAAAAGTAATTACAACAAATAATCGTTCCACTAAAGACCAATAGACAAGCACGGAGGTCATACACTAGGACCTCACAAATGGTGTTTAGATACTCACATCTCTCGGGTGTAATAAAGTATAAATTACAATATGGAAACGGAAGATATCTCTCACTACCTGTCATAGCAAAATAGATTACCATAGGCTTGGGGAAGGATCAAACCTCCACCACATGGCGTAAGCACCTAGGATAAACTATCAAAGAGGTCTTTTAAAGGGTTGTAATGTTAGGTGTAGGGATATGAAATACACGGTTTTGTTCGATAAAGGAAGTTTTTACTGGTGGCGAGTTAACAATCTTGGTTAATTACATGTACAAGATGGCGTTGCAAAGCCAAGACTAGACTCGACTTAAGCTAATGAAGGAAAAATAACAAAAACATAAAATAAACATAGAATAAAAAGGGATGGTAGTCCGTATGTTTTTTTTATTTTTTATTTTTTATTTTTTGCATACACTCTTACCCTACCATCCAAAGTAATACATCATAGGGAATAAACATTCCCCTTACACTTGAATCTTTACATACTTTACAATAAACTAAACTAATGACTCGAATTAAGAAAATCAAAACACTTGGAGCACTTTTAAGTTTAGCGTACATATGGGGGTAATAATATGATGTTGTTCCCCATTACTCCATAAAATAAGTACTTACCCATGAGTCCCAATCGTACCAAAACAATATGTACAAGGATATGACTCAACTTAGCAACCATGTAATCAATTAGATAGTTAACTTAGGGTTTAACAAATAACAATAATGCACTAAAAATGAGCGCATACACGGAAGGCTAAGGCGATTTGGGTGTACATTTAAGTGGGGTGTAACAAATTCTTCCTTTAAGTAAGATGCTTAAAGTTAGAAACGAAAAGATAGGCTCGGAGGGGTGTACTAGGGGTTTCGTGTACTAAAAATGAGTACAACGCTAAGAGTATGGGAAAAATTAGTTGACTTAACTAGCCAAGTAATATGACTTAAATGGTCAAGTAATTATGATACGGGTTTAACACAAGGGTGATCCTAATGCCCCTTATCATGTAGTAAATCCTACCACACGAATGTAGTCTCACGAGCGGTCTCGAGATGCATCACTAACGCAAGTTCTAGAATCTAAATGCTACCGGTACACTCATAAGCACTAATAATAAATGCTTTTCCTATCAAATCTAAAGGCGAACCTCACATATTTGGGTGGAAAATTTTTCTGAATATACGGTTATGTGCTAGTCATACGATCTCCTATCCATGAGACGCTTGCTATGGCTAAAGTTTCACTCCTAAATGTTGTAAAAAAATTTAAATTTGGCGCTAAAATTACACTAACAAGTATTTCTCATAGTTTTATTACACATCTACTATCAAACAAACAAACTCAAGCGAAAGTGTATTTGTAAGGTATCATCATTTTACCCTCCCCTTACACTTAAGATGAACATTGTCCCCAATGTTCAAGTAAAGAATGTAAAAGTGAAAAAGTAAAAAGAATGAAATTAAATACTCCCCTGATTCGCTCGGTATGGATAATAAGGTGGCCAGGTTAAATCTTCCTCCAAGAAAATGAACAATCAAAGCTTCCCTTCCAGAATATAAATCATCTTCTTGTCATACATAACCTGTAAATCCTGAGAAAATAGACAAGACAACCTTGCGTAAAATCGGCGGCATCCTATATAAGTTAATAAATCCTAGAAAACAAAATAAGATATAATGCTTGTGGAATGAAGTTTGCAGATTTCCTGGAGATTATAAAACTTAATAATTCACAAAAACCATAAGACTCCGTTAGAAAAACAAAACTGGTAAAATTTCCAGATTTTTACACGTGACGCCGTCAAGAGTTAACTCGTGACGCCGTCAGAAGTGACCTGCAGAAATTCTTATGTTAAGTTTCCGGAAAATTTCTGGAAAAACTTGGTCCTACTTCCTGGAAAATCCTGCAAAACTTCATTATGACTCAATACAAGCATTTGACTCTAACAAATACGAATATACACGTTCATTCAATATTGTGGAGAATCATGATCGGTTTGTTTCTTAAAAAAACATATTTGGGGTTTCCCCTTACACTTATCTTTTGCAAAAATACTTTTAGGTGGAGTTAAGACTAGGCCAAAACAACAAAGTAAAGTATTTCCACTATTTAATTGAGAAACATGATCTACCAACAATAAAAATAAAGCATGCATACGGAAGCAAATAACAAACAAACAAAAATAAAATCACACAAAGCATGGGTTGCCTCCCAAGAAGCGCTTTTCTTTATTTACGAGTCTTGTAGCTAGACTCAAGGTCATGGGTTACTACGTGACCTCATTGTTGGTTCCACTCTCTAGGTCGTCTTCTAAACAGGTTTTGTATTCCGGACCTAGTTGCAAGCATTCTTTGTAGAAACCAAGCATCCTATTCTTTACATACTCTACTCCTCTACGTCTATCCTCCTCATTCCTATAATAAGCTGCTTGCTTGTGTTCCTTTTCGAAATTAGAAAGAGGGCGGTATTGCTCAATCTTGTAGGGCATTTGATAGGCAACCTCATCATTCTCTTCCTTGAATCTAACTATCCCTAAAGTCGGATCATAACTCATCCTAGTAGCTTCAACAAATGGTTTTCTGAATATTATTTGGCTTAGGCAAGCATCTATCACCGGACGAGTGTCTTCTACTATCATAAAATCGATCTCATAAGTGAGATTGCCTATAATCACATGCAAACCCTTCACTCTTCCTGCAAAATTACTTATCAGATTCTTATTAGGCATCATCCTAAAATTAAGTTGCTTCTTCATCACCCAATTGTAATAAGTCCTAGTCATGATGTTCACGGGGGATCTAGGATCGATGTAAGCTTTCCATATATGCATGTGCCCGATATTGCATGGTATGTTAATGTTAGAGGGGTCTCCCATTTTGATAAGGGGGGTGCCAAGGATATATGGTCTCTCGGGACTATCGAATAAATCCTTATGGTATTCCCGTTCTTCCTTGGTGGGCAACTTATCAAAGTACTTTTCTATAGGCTCTACCTCCTCTAATTCCTCTTCCTTTTTAACCTCAACTTCCCTACTTTCATCCCTAGTCTTAGTTTCTACTCCAACTTCATCCTTGTCACTCTCTTCTATCTCCTTATCTATTGGCTTAATGGTGACAACATTGATGAAGTGGACATGTTTGGATGATGAGGGGTCCTTAATTTGGATTCCATTATTGGTGTCCCTAGTGTCCTTCCTAGGTGTGACTAACGCTTGGTTGTTGAGGGCTTTCAACAAGTTGTCAATCTTGTTGGTCATCTCCGTTTGTTGTTGGTTGAATTCGGTTTCAAACCTAGCTATACGAGCTTCTTGAGATGCCATAAACTTTGACATCAATCCTTCAAGATTGTTGGTACTACCATAGTAGTTAGAAGGATTGTTGTTAAAAGTACGGTTGGAGGGTGGACCGTTTGGCTGGTAACGATTAGGCGGATTGGAAGAATTGGGTTGATTTTGTTTCCACCTAAGGTTTGGGTGATTTTTCCAAGAGGGGTTGTATGAATCACCGTAAGTGTTTGGCTCAGGCTTGAAAGTGTACCACTTATCTCCCGCTTCGTCGGTACGCGTGGATGCGTAGTCCGCAAAAGCTGTTCCGGGGAGTTCCACACAATCACGAGTGTCGTGGGGACCACTACATAATTCGCATGAAGAAGTGATTTTGTTCACTTGGCTTGAAGGTTTAGGAGCTTCGTAAGATTTCATGAGAAACTTGACTTGGTCCTCAAGTTCCATGATCCTACGGTCGGGAGTGCTAGAATTGTTCGAAGGCAAAGATATTGCCTTGACCGTTTTGTTCAAATCACGGGGATCATTCCAACTTTCGTTGTCATAGAGAGCAAGATCTTCTATGAGTTCCCATGATTGTTCCGCACTTAGATCACGTAGCTTACCACCGGCTGATTGGTCAATGGCTCGCCTCGTGGAGAGATCGATATGGTCATAAAAAATTTGGACTTGGAGCCAAAGATCTATGCCATGATGAGGGACTTTTTGGAGTAAGTCCTTGAAACGAGTCCATGCTTCATAGAGAGATTCATTTTGACGTTGTTGGAACATCAAGATGTCATTTCTAAGCTTAGTAGTTCTCCCCGGTGGGAAAAATTGAGCAAGGAAACGAGTGGTGAGATCATCCCATGTGGTGATGGATCCCATGGGTAAACGCTCAAGCCATTGACTAGCTTGATCCCGTAGAGAGAATTGGAATAGGCGTAATCGGTTTGTCTCTCTAGTTTCAACACCTAGGTCTATGGAATCTACGATTTTGAGGAAGTCCTTAAGATGTTGATTTGGAACTTCGGAACGAAGTCCATGGAATGCACATCTGCTTTGCACCAACCGGATGGTGTCGGATCGCAAGGGAGTCACATTGGCTCCGGTGAGCTCAATGGTGTTTCGGTAGCCTTGGTGGCTAGGTCGGGAATACTCTCCTAAGGTTCGGGGCCTAAGAGGTTCTAGTGGTGGGTTTTGTTGTGGTGGGATGACGGGTTCAAGGATGTTCCCATCATCCATGATGTCGGGTGGTGAAGAGTTACGAACAAAGACACAAAGAAATAAGATCGACTAAAGAAAACCTAAAAATAAAAATAAAATCTTACTAGAAAGGAATCTAGAAAGTAGACCTAATAAAAAGAGATTCTAACCTAGACAATAACTATTCCCCAGGCTGCGGCGCCAAAAACTTGATACGTGGGAATCGCACCAGGCTTTACCTCTCAAGGGATCTTGAGAAGCTTACAACCCCCACCAGGCAGTGTACCTGATCGTTGTAGTATAGTATAGCGACAAGTACCGGGGGATTCATCGTTCAGCTAGGAATAGTGAAGCTAGGATTAGAAAACCTAAATACTAGTTCTAAAGGTGAGGGATGATTATTTTTGTATTTTTATATTTTTTAGAAAACAAGTAAAAATCTCGGGTTTGAAGGATTTGGGCGGAATTAGTTGCTAGTCAACTAACCCAATACTAAAGATGCAATCAAACTAAAATACTAAAAATGAAAATAAACTAAATTAAACTAAGGTTGTGAGCAATAAGTGGAGAAAATGTGTTTACTTAGATTTCACTACTCCCTAGACATCTTTTACATGTTAATTACTTGTTATAGTTGCGTGGATGATGGATTGTATTCCTTAATACCATTCATGGGGTGGCGCACTTAACTCCCCAATCCTATGAGCTCTTATCTCCTCCTATGTCATGCCCAGCACAACCATAGGGATTATAAACAGTGGCTCATGCATTAAATACAACCAATAAAGACCTAGTGCACATCGGTTCATGTTTCCTAAGACGTTCAAGCATGTTACCATTTGGAGATCTGCCAGTTTTCTTAAGCCTAACATCAAATTCATTCACCCAAAACAACTATAAACAAGTAATCAACACATAATTAACATCTAGGTTTCATTAGATCCAAGCAAACACAAGATAGATCTAGCCTAGCATGATGGAATTAAGACAAGAACAAGATATAGACAACCAACACATAGACATATTGATTGAATTAAAAGAATACTTATCTCAATTACACATGAAAGGTATCAAGGGCTTAGAACCCTTGAAAAACCTGTAAAATTCGCACCAAGTTCGTACTTAGGGTTTCTCCAAAACTTCTCTCTTTAATGTGTGAAAATTAGAAAAATATATATAGGAAATAGGGTCTGACGGCGTCAAGACAAATCTTGTGACGCCGTCACCTCGCCGCCAAAATAATTCTCGGACTGCCTTGATCTACTTTTGACGCCGTCATGTGTTATGCATTTCCAGGCCGTCATGACTTTTGCTCTTGACGCCCTACTTCGTGACGTCGTCAAATCTGTACTGGGTCGTCATGGAAATTACTCTTGACGTCGTCAGGAATTCCTTCTTGACGCCGTCACCTACTGTTCCCAGCAAGGAAAATTAAGACTTTGGCGTTTTCTTCACTTTTATGCTCCAAAAACGTCCGAATTGCTTCCTTTTCCAGATTTCACTCCCAAAGTACCTAAAATCACAAAAGGAACGATTTAGGGCAATATTTGATCAAATAAATTCAATTCCGGGCTTAAATGACCCCCTAAAAGTGGATCATTTTTCGCCTCATCAGTAATCATAAACTCTTCCCTCGAACATGAACAAAAAGGTAAACTCTTAGAGGTCCTAAAGAAATATAAGGGAGTGCTTGCATGGAGTGTAGCCGACATTAAGGGGATTGACTCAACTTTTTGCACACATAAGATTCTCATGGAAGAAGATTATAAACCTACCGTGCAACCCCAGAGGCGGGTGAACCCCAACATTAAGGAAGTGGTAAAGAAAGAAGTCATCAAACTTCTGGATGCAGGGTTGATCTACCCAATCTCGGACAGCCCATGGGTTAGTCCTGTACAGGTTGTACCTAAGAAGGGTGGAATGACTGTAGTTAAAAATGACAAGGGTGAGATGGTACCCCAGAGAACAGTTATTGGATGGTGGGTATGCATTGACTATCGAAAGCTCAATGATGCCACGAGGAAAGATCACTTTCCCTTACCATTCATTGACCAAATGTTATAGAGATTGTCTGGGAACGAGTACTATTGCTTCTTGGATGGATTCTCAGGGTATTTTCAAATTCCCATAGCACCTGAGGACCAAGAGAAGACCACGTTTACTTGCCCGTATGGAACGTTCGCCTACAAAAGGATGCCTTTTGGGCTATGTAATGCCCCCGCCACTTTTCAATGATGCATGACCGCAATCTTTCACGAACTCATGGAAGACAGCATGGAAGTGTTCATGGATGACTTTTCGGTCTTCGGGAACTCCTTCGACCGCTGTCTTGCTAATCTAGAAAAAATGCTTAAACGCTGTGAGGAAACCAACTTGGTGTTAAACTGGGAAAAGTATCATTTCATGGTGAAAGAAGGGATTGTGTTAGGGCATAAGATCTCAGGGAATGGGATAGAGGTGGACCAAGCTAAAGTTGAAGCTATATCTAAGTTACCATACCCCACGACTGTTAAAGCAATACGCAGCTTCTTGGGGCACGCCGGGTTTTATCGGAGATTCATCAAAGACTTCTCCAAAATAGCTCGGCCAATGACTCAATTGCTCATGAAGGATGATCCATTCGATTTCTCCCAAGAATGCAAGGATGCATTCGATCTCTTAAAAAAGGAGCTCACACAAGCTCCAATCATGATTACACCCAACTGGGAGTTACCGTTTGAAATCATGTGTGACTCTAGCGATTTCGCTGTCGGGGCTGTATTGGGCCAACGGCGTGACAAGCTATTCCAACCTATTTACTACGCTAGCAAAACCATGAATTCCGCTCAAGAGAATTACTCCACCACCGAAAAGGAATTGTTAGCCGTAGTGTTCGCATTCGACAAATTCCGGCAATATCTTGTCCTTTCAAAGACAGTCGTCTTCACTGATCACTCGGCTCTTTGATATCTTTTTGCTAAGCAGGATGCTAAGCCACGACTAATTCGGTGGATCTTGTTGTTACAAGAATTTTATGTTGAGATTCGTGATAAGAGGGGGGCAGAAAATCTGGCAGCAGATCATCTATCTCGCCTTGAAAATCCCTTGGATGATAACGACAGGAATGAGATTAGGGATTCATTCCCTGACGAACAACTCATGTTAATAACTGATTCGGAACCTTGGTACGCCGATTTTGCCAACTACCTCGCAAGCAGACTCGTTCCAGAACACCTGACTAGGTACGAAAGAAAAAAGTTCTTTTCTCAATTAAAATACTACTTTTGGGATGAACCATTTTTATTCCGAAGGTGTCCTGACCAAATAATAAGACGTTGTGTTTTGGAGAGTGAGGCAGTAAAGATTATGAGAGAATGTCACTCTGGTCCCTCTGGAGGGCATCATGGGATAAGCACCACCGTCCGAAAGATTTTTGACGCGGGATTCTATTGGCCCACAATTTTCCGTGATGTCAAAGAAATGGTACAGGCATGCGATGCATGTCAACGGGCCGGGAACATATCACATAGGGATGAAGCGCCTTAGAATTTTATACAAGTATGTGAGGTCTTCGATGTCTGGGAATTGACTTCATGGGACCCTTTTCCATCTTCAGGAGGGAACGAATACATTTTAGTTGCCATCGATTACGTTTCAAAATAGGTAGAGGCACAAGCCCTTAGGACCAACGATGCCAGGGTAGTTATTCATTTTCTAAAAAAGCTTTTCGCTAGATTCGGGATTCCTAAAGCCCTCATCAGTGATAGGGGGACCTACTTTTCCAATGCGCAAATGGAAAAGGTTAAGAGGAGGTATGGGGTATCCCATCGATTTTCCACCGCCTATCATCCACAAACCAATGGCCAGGTCGAAAACACAAACAGGGCTATTAAAAGAATACTTGAAAAAACGGTTAGTCAGAATAGAAAAGACTGGTCATTTAAACTCGATGAAGCCTTATGGGCATTCCAGACCGCCTACAAGACACCTATTGGAACGACCCCGTTTCGCATGGTGTATGGTAAGGCATGTCACTTGCCAGTAGAATTAGAACATAAGGCTTATTGGGCGCTTAAGGCATGTAACTTAGATTATACAATTGCCGGAACCAATAGGTTCTTGCAATTACACGAGCTTGATGAGCTTAGATTAGAAGCCTATGAATCTTCCATTACATATAAAGAAAGGGCAAAAAGATGGCATGACCAAAGAATTAAGAAACCCAAGGAATTTTCAGAAGGGGACAAAGTCCTATTGTACAATTCCCGATTAAGATTATTTCTAGGGAAACTCAAGTCTAGATGGTATGGACCATTTACGGTGAAACGTTCCTCTAAAACTGGAGCCGTTGTGTTATTAGACGATGAAGGTAGAGAATTTACTGTTAACATACAACGTGTAAAACATTATCAAGAAGATAATAATGAAATGATTGGTGTGGAAGATGTAACGTTTGACGATGAGGTCACGCAGTAACCCATGACCTTGAGTCTAGATACAAGACTCGTAAAATAAAGAAAAGCGCTTCTTGGGAGGCAACCCATGATTTTGTGTGATTTTTATTTTGTTTATTTGTTATTTGCTTCCGTATGCATGTTTTATTTTTATTGTTGGTAGATCCTGTTTCAAAACTAAATAGTGGAAATACTTTATTTTGTTATTTTGGCCTAGTCTTAACTTCATCCAAAGGTATTTTTGCAAAAGATAAGTGTAAGGGGAAACCCCAAATATGTTTTTAAGAAACAAACCGATCATGATTCTCCACAATATTAAATGAACATGTATATTCGTATTTGTTAGAGTCAAATGATTGTATCGAGTCATAATGAAGTTTTGCAAGGTTTTCCAGGAAGTAGAACCAAATTTTTCCAGAAATTTTCCGGAAACTTAACATAAGAATTTCTGCAGGTCACTTCTGACGGCGTCACGAGTTTACTCTTGACGGTGTCAAGTGTAAAAATCTGGAAATTTTACCAGTTTTGTTTTTCTAACGGAGTTTTAAAGTTTTTGTTGAATTATTAGTTTTATAATCTCCAGGAAATCTGCAAACATCATTCCACAAGCATTATATCTTATTTTGTTTTCTAGGATTTAGTAACATATGTAGATTACCGCCGATTTTATGCGAGGTTGCCTTGTCTGTTTTCTCAGGATTTACAGGTTATGTATGACAAGAAGATGATTATTTTTTTGGAAGGGAAGCTTTGATTGTTCATTTTCTTGGAGGAAGATCTAACCTGGCCACCTTATTATCCATACCGAGCGAATCAGGGGAGTATTTGATTTCATTCTTCTTACTTATTTCACTTTTACATTCTTTACTTGAACATTGGGGACAATGTTCATCTTAAGTGTAAGGGGAGGGTAAAATGATGATACCTTACAGATACACTTTCGCTTGAGTTTGTTTGTTTCATAGTAGATGTGTAATAAAACTATGAGAAATACTTGTTAGTGCAATTTTAGCGCCAAATTTAAAATTTTTTACAACATTTAGGAGTGAAACTTTAGCCATAGCAAGCGTCTCATAGATAGGAGATCGTATGACTAGCACAAAACCGTACCATTCAGAAAAATTTTCCACCCAAATATGTGAGGTTCGCCTTTAGATTTGATAGGAAAAGCATTTACTATTAGTGCTTATGAGTGAACCGGTAGCATTTAGATTCTAGAACTTGCGTTAGTGATGCATCCCGAGACCGCTAGTGAGACTACATTCGTGTAGTAGGATTTACTACATGATAAGAGGCATTAGGATCACCCTTGTGTTAAACCCGTATCATAATTACTTGACCATTTAAGTCATATTACTTGGCTAGTTAAGTCAAATAATTTTTCCCACACCCTTAGCGTTGTACTCATTTTTAGTACACGAAACCCCTAGTACACCCCTCCGAGCCTATCTTTTCGTTTCTAACTTTAAGCATCTTGCTTAAAGGAAGAATTTGTTACACCCCACTTAAATGTACACCCAAATCGCCTTAGCCTTCCGTGTATGCACTCATCTTTAGTGCATTATTGTTATTTGTTAAACTCTAAGTTAATTATCTAATTGGTTACATGGTTACTAAGTCGAGTTATATCCTTGTACATATTGTTTTGGGACGATTGGGACTCATGGGTAAAGTACTTATTTTATGGAGTAATGGGGAAGAACATCATATATTACCCCCATATGTGCGTTAATCTTAAAAGTACTCCAAGTGTTTTGATTTTCTTAATTTGAGTCATTAGATTAGTTATTTGTAAAGTATGTAAAAATTCAAGTGTAAGGGGAATGTTCATCCCCTATGATGTATTATTTTGGACGGTAGGGTAAGAGTGTATGCAAAAAAAAAATAAAAAAAAAATCAAAAAAATTAAGAAAAAAAATATAGAAAAAGAAAAGAGAAAAAAACATTCGGACTACCATCCCGTTTCATTCTATGTTTGTTTTATGTTTTTGTTATTTTCATTTATTAGCTTAAGTCGAGTCTAGTCTTGGCTTAGCAACGCCATATTGTACATGTAATTAACCAAGAATGTTAACTCGCCACCAGTAAAGACTGCCTATATCCAACAAAACCGTGTATTCCATATCCCTACACCTAACGTTACAACCCTTTAAAAGACCTCTTTGATAGTTTATCCTAGGTGCTTACGCCATGTGGTGGAGGTTTGATCCTTTCCCAAGCCTATGGTAATCTATTTTGCTATGACAGGTAGTGAGAGATATTTTCCGTTTCCATATTGTGATATTACTTTATTACACCCGAGAGATGTGAGTATCTAAACACTATTTGTGAGGTGCTAGTGTATGACCTCCGTGCTTGTCTTTGGTCTTTAGTGGAACGATTATTTGTTGTAATTACTTTTATATCAGTGTTAAATGACCCCTAACTTGTATTTTGATTAGAATAAAAGCGCATTTGCTTGAGGACAAGCAAATCTCAAGTGTAAGGGTATATGATGAGGCGAAAAATGAACCACTTTTAGGGGGTCATTTAAGCCCGGAATTGAATTTATTTGATCAAATATTACCCTAAATCGTTCCTTTTGTGATTTTAGGTACTTTGGGAGTGAAATCTGGAAAAGGAAGCAATTCGGACGTTTTTGGAGCATAAAAGTGAAGAAAACGCCAAAGACTTAATTTTCCATGCTGAGAACAGTGTATGACGGCGTCAAGAGGAAATTTCTGACGGCGTCAAGAGTAAAATCCATGACGACCCAGAAGAAACCTGAAGGCGTCACAACAAGAACGTCAAGAGTTAAATTCATGACGGCCTGCATAAGGTGTACACATGACGGCGTCAGATCTAGATCTAGGCAGTCCGAGGAACTATTTGGCGACGAGATGACGGCGTCAGACATTTGTTCTTGACGCCGTCACCTTCTAAAATCTATATATAGTTTTCTATTTTTCATTCATTGAGAGGAACTTGTGTGGAGAAACCCTAGGGCCGAACTTTGTGAACCCTAGCTCGTATTTTACAGTAAATTCAAGGGTTTTCATCCCTTGAATCCTTTCATGTGCTATTAAGATAAGCCTTCTCTTAATTCAATCAATATGTCTATGTGTTGGTTGTCTATATCTTGTGCTTGTCTTGATTTCAACATGCTAGGCTAGATTTATCTTGTGTTTGCTTAGATCTAATGAAACCTAGATGTTAATTATATGTTGATTACTTGTTTATGGTTGTATTGGTTGAATGATTTCAATGTTAGGCTTAAGAAAACTGGCAGATCTCCATTGTGTAACATGCTTGAACGTCTTAGGAAACATGAACCGATGTGTACTAGGTTTTATTGGTTGTATTTAATGCATGAGTAAATTCTAATGATCCCATGTTAGGAGCTTCTTAGCCGGCTCGACATAGGAGTGAAGTAGGCACTCATAGGATTGGGGAAGTAAGTACGCCACACCATGAATGGTATTAAGGAATACAATCCGTCATCTACGCAACTATAACAAGTAATTAACGTGTAAAAGATATCTAGGGAGTAGTGAAATCTAAGTAAACACATTTCTCCCACATATTGCTCACAACCTTAGTTTAATTTAGTTTAATTTCATTTTAGTATTTTATTTTGATTGCATCTTAGTATTGGGTTAGTTGACTAGCAACTAATTCCGCCCCAACTCCTTCAAACCCGAGATTTTTAATTTGCTTTTTTAAAATATAAAAATACAAAAAGAATCATCCCTCATCTCTAGACCTAGTCTTTAGGTTTTCTAATCCTAGCGACACTATTCCTAGCTGAACGATCAATCCCCCGGTACTTGTCATTATACTATACTACATCGATCAGGTACACTGCCTGGTGGGGGTTGTAAGCTTCTCGAGATCTCTCAAGAGGTAAAGCCTGGTGCAATTCCCACGCATCATGTGGCATTTGCTCAGAATTTAACCAGTCGATATCAGTAGAATCTAGGTGAAGCTCACTGGACTGCTGTTAAGAATATTCTTAAGTACCTTAGGGCTACTAAAGATATGTTCTTCCTTTATGGGGGTACTCCATCTGCAGAACTTGATGTTACAGGTTACTGTGATGCTTCTTGGAAAGGTGATAAGGATGATACGAAGTCTCAGACGGGTTATGTCTTTGTCATTAATGGAGGAGCTGTGGATTGGAGGAGCAGAAAGCAGAGTGTACTAGCGATGTCTGCTACAGAAAGTGAGTATATAGCTGCTTCAGAAGCTGCAATAGAAGCTGTTTGGATTAGGAAGTTTGTTTCAGGGCTTGGGGTTATGCCTTCGATTCGACGACCTATAAAAATGTATTGTGACAACTCAGCTGCAATTACATTTGCCAATGAGCCTGGAATCATGAGAGGCACCAGACACTTCCCGATTAAGCATCACTATGTTTGACAACAAGTTGAAATAGGTGAAATCGAAATGCTCAAAGTTCACACAGATGAAAACTTAGCAGATCAGTTAACAAAGCCTCTACCTGGCACCAAGCTCTACAAGCATGCTGAAGGTGTAGGACTTAGATAAACTGAAAGTTTCATGCCCATTTGTGATTAGTATTTGGATAAGGGATGTAATGTACAATTATTATTTTAATGAAATAAAATATTGTTTATGTTTATTTATTCATTGTCTTAATAATATATCCTATATTTGCATGTTTAAATCCATGAATAAATTATCATTCTAAATTGTCCGTTGTCGATTAATGATATGGGAATATCATTAAACTAAGACAAATTTGAGTATTGGTTTAGGATATACTTGAAAGTATATTGATGCGTAGTCATACCAATTTCACATGATATTCAATGAATTGAATATAGGACTTATCCCAACAATATGATTTAATATTTAATGTGAGAATCATATTTAAAGTTATCCTCAGACTTGAGATACCAGATAAGAGTCATGGATGAGGTGCATTTTTGTGAAGCAATCTACCGCTCACCGTAACAGGGGGTTATAAGGGTTGTTTTCAGAAGTGTTGCAAAGTTCATAGGTTATTCTTGTAGTCAAGAAAGAATTTGTTCCTTCTAATTTGTTCAGAAGTTTAATACTGTTGAGCCCCTCGTAGAGTTGACAAAATGTTTGCGTTGCCACGCCCAAAGTCTATCTGGAATACGTTCAAATATTTTGGTAATTTTGTTCAATCATAAAGAGACAAGAAACAGAAATTTAATAAAGAAACTCACATCTTTATTAATGTGGTATTAGAAACGAAAGGATAATTATAATGATGAATCATTAAAGGTTTTTCCATGAAACCTAGCTCGAGTCGTGCTGGGGGCATTGGAGTGTTGCAAGACGCCAACCAATGTCATGTTACTATTAATAGATATACGAGTGGGAGCTGTTAAATGTTACGTATAAACATTAATAAGTAAATGTCTAGTATCGAACCCGAGACCTCGGGATTGCACACATTACAAACAAGAATTAAAGATTAATAAATATTAATAGTTATGTATATTTATTAATAACACAAGTTTAAGGACTAATGATCGTTAGTGATTAAATGTATGGACTAACTATCGTTAAAAAAGAAGGAAAAGGACTAGATTGTAAATTGGATGACAAGAAGCTTCCGGAACACCCCTAAGGGATGTATGGCCGGTCGACTTGGGCTAGGGGAGACCCAATCCCTCTCAAACTTGTCCTCCAAGATTACAGTAGTATATATACAAACCCAAGGGTCTCTCATTCACATCTTTTGTGCACACACAATACCCTAAGGCTTTTGTTTCCTTCTTTCTTTGTTCCTGCCGATCGAACCAAACAACCCTAAGGTTGTGGGTCGAAATTTTCATAAAGAAAATTGTTCTTGTGTTTAATCTTGCAATCACTTTAATTCGGTATTAGTTTTTGTGTACAAGAACGAGGTAATAACTCACTATAGTTATTATCAAGAGATCGATAAACAAAACGGTAAGGGGTTTATCATAGATCTATTATTACACAAGATCAAGATTTATTGAAGTGCATCGGGTACGTTACTATTTATGTTTTAGTTAATCTTTGTATGTGTTATACTTGATCATAGCTTCCGCAATACGTGTACTTTGATTGTCATATTCTAACAGAAGCATCTTAAACAAATTAATCAATGGATTGTAGATAATAGAATTACCATTCCTCTCATAACACAGAAGCAAACCATTGCACGACTGCTCAATCCATCCCTCTAAGCTAAAAGGAAAGAGTATTATATTGACCTTTTCGCTGAAATTCTGGGATCAAATGACACAAAATCGTATTCGTTGTGACCCCGTCCAATAAAGAGACCAGAAGGAGGATCAACAGTAGGGATTCAGTTTCGTCTCAAAGTGAAACTAGGAGATGTTATGAGAGATAACCACTGTTTGCATACCGGTGTGAAAAGATGAAGTGAGAGTATTGGTAATCGAAGTAAGATTTCCATCAAAAGGTCGTCATTGGACAAGACTTTATGCACCGATGAAGTGAAATCGTTGTCTCTGGTATAGGGCTTTCTGGATGCTGCTACCTGCGATGAACCTCCCGCCATGAAAAGGGTTTACTAGGGTTTTCAGTTATTTTTATCGAATAGCAATATACAATGACCATTTAACTACCATCAAATGGGCTGGGCTCGTGGTATGGCAATAGACCTTCTCACAAGTTGTAACATAGGATGGGTGAGATCAAAGACAATGTCCGAGACGGTCTCCGGGTCAATGCGTATATCTAAATCAAAAACTCACTCTCTATGAATAACTTAACAAGAAAAATATCTTGTACGTTTGTCGTTTTACAATAGCCGAATCTAAAAACAGTCTTTTGTTTTAGTTTTATGGATTTTGTTAGCCTAAACAAACATGTAGTTTAGAAAGTATAACTCACTCATTCCATTTGTCATGTTACCAAAAAATGTGAAATTGGTTAGAAACTCTTTTTAATATTATTGATTTTGCATTTTATATGGTTTAACCTAAGTTTTTGGTAATTAGGTCTCGAATACAATCAAGTTACTTTGATTTAAATATTTCTCGTTTTGTTTATTAGCCCCTATCATCAATCTCGACATATAAGATAACAAACAATACAAGTTACTACACGTTAGAAGACCATGTATACTTTACAGCAAAGAAAGTTCTTATTACCTTTCAACATCATTGTTATCATTATATCATCAATGTCATTTATTATATCTCTTTTCACTTGCTCACATAATCAAATCCTCAATTGCAAGTGTAGCAAGGGTGAGTATCGGGTTTTTGAGTGTGTGTGGGTAGGGGGTGTTGGTTAAAACCAAACCTCGAACTGAAAAGTTCAGTCATTTGATTTTGTTTTTCCGGTTTTATCAAATCAGTTTGGTTTCAGTTTTTTTTGTAGTTTTTATGTATTCCTTTGTATATACCGAAAAATAAATTAAGTAGTTATCAACCATCATAACTCTTAACCTATTTTGTCTTGATGTCAAGTATTCCACTAAACATAAAACTTACAAGACAGCATGGTCCGTGCGATGCACGGGCTTCGATTACCATGAAGTAGCATTAATATAGTAACGGTTAATTAGGTGTGTTAACATTAGTCGTAAAACTTAAAGTGTTAAACTAAAAAATTCGTGTTATTAAGCTTTTACAAATAGAAATGTTTCATATGAAAGATACTCGAAGATGTGTTTGACCATTAGTACACGTGGTTGTAAGTAGTAAGTGCACGTTTAGTTCTCGATTTGATCATCCTTCCATGCTGATACTCTACTATAGGATACTAAAAGTTACCACTTTATCATGATAGTTATTTTGTACTGAAGGATTTCGAATTGTGATGCACGGACTTTGTTCACCGTAAAAAAATCATCAGCTTTGCAAGAGTCATGTGTATTTAGTTACTATAACATTTATTTTTATAGTTATAATTATAATTGTTCAATCAATAAAACTCATGAACATTTATTATCGTAATTATAATTGTATACTTCTGATAAAACTCATAAATGATTGTTCATAATCTTTTGGTCAATCAGTAAAACTCATAAACATTATTTATTATTATTATTATTATTATTATTATTATTATTATTATTGTATACTTCCTAATTTAAAAAGACCATTCAATTTTGAGTATGTCTCTTTGTTTGCCGCATTAATTAGCCATATTTTCATGCAACGTTAATTGTCATTTAATGCTAAATAATGCTTATAATCAATTGCTCAACGAATAAAACCCATAAACAAGTAATTTCGAGTATGTCTCTTTGTTTGCCACATTAAATAGCAATAATTTGATAAACATGGCTTTGTAGGTGATCGAATTTTCAAGTTTTATTAAAATAAAGATCAAATCATGAGGATAACTTTCATAACGCATTACATTCATTATTATTTTAAGTCTTAAGAAAATATAAAGTCTTGTCTCATCTAATTGCATTTTTTTGCTTTTGACGTAGATAGACCCAATACTCGCAACTAAGTTATAAGTAACAACTCGACAATTATCATGTGTTTTATTCCTTGTGGTCTTTTATTTAAGTTAACCTTGCTTTGTAATAACCATAACTAAATCTTAGGCAATCAATTATTACCTCTCTTTTATTTTACCCCTATCTATAATTTTACCTATGCTAAACCTCGTACTTTTATTGTCCAATGTCATTGCCAACTGCGAAATAATTACTCTATTTGGTATTTAGTTTTAAAATGAGGAATTTTAATATTTGATTTAGCTATTTGATTGCGACAAAGGCCTCACAAAGAATGTAAACCACTTTGTAACTCATCATTCAACAAATAATATATAAGTTTATGCCTTTTTACCATACTTTGCACTTCAAATTCACTCGGAACAACTCTCAAATCAAAATGTGTCTCGCCGTCACTCCCCGTCACACCCGCATGCTGATACTGTACATCTTTTACTTCCAAATCAATTGGCTTAAGCTCCCGTTTACCTCCACCATCCTCTACCCTCTACTTCCCATAATACAATAACAATGTGTGTAAAAAACAAATACCAAAGATGGTAACGTGTTTGACCTCAAAAGTCAAAAATAAAAACTTGAACTCGTTTGCCTTTATATGTCAAGTTTTACTGATTGAATTCCATGTTTTCATGTGTGTAACTGACTTGATTAACTATTAATATTGTCAGGGATCATCGTGCAACGAGGGATGAATAGATGAAGAAGATATGCTGAAATGGTTTGTTTTGCGCTAACAAAAACTTTTGTTGTTATAACACATTTCTTTGAAGTATGGAACTCCAAATAGTAAAATCTGAATGACAACTCTCATAAACTTTTGTTGTCTGAGACAAATTTTTGTTATGATATATTTACGTTCTATAGTTGGATATCAACTCATCTCACAAAAAGGGTCATTGGTTTGATCTTGTAGTTTTTTATTGTATTGTTGTTCCTGTTGGTTTTATAGACAAAATAATAATAGTCGTGTGTTAGGATCGAACTTGAGATCACAGGATTGCACACATTACGTATGAAGAGAAAATGTAATAATTATTTATAAAATGTTATAATTAATTATTAAACACAAAACAAATAATAATAATTAGTATTATTGATTAATGACTAATTATTTATTAAACGTAGATTAGGAAAGTAAATACTAGACAAAACATGGAAACAAGAGAAGGTTCCGGAAACCCCTAGGGGGTGCCAAAACTGATCGGCCCAAGGGGGTAACCCACCTCCATTGTGCCTTGAGCTCCAAGTTTTGTGTAGTATATAAGCAAACCCAAGATGTAGGTTTTTCTCATAACTTGTACACACACATCTTGGTGTTTTCTTCTTTCTTTCTCTCCTTGGTCGATCCATCAAACGAACACCCCTAAGGGTTTCGATTTTCTTGTGTCAAAAAAAGGGTTTTGTGTTTATTACTTGCAAATACTTTTCTTGAATTAGTACGTGTGTACAAGAACGTGAATCAAACACACTATTGTTTGATTCTTGGATTGAACTACAAAAAGGTAAGGGGTAATTCATATAATCCTTATAAACCCTAATTAGGGTTCTTGGTTCCGGAAGATTGCATTGATTCTTGTTCGGGCTAGAATCACAAAGGTACGTTTACGATTTAAATTATTGATCAATTAATTACATGTTATTCGATCTATTATAATTACTTCCGCTTATGCTCACTTTGATGTACTTGGTTTATTAATATGAATGTCATGATATAATAATTCCAACAGTGGCATCTAGAGCCGTTATAATGTGTAATTAATTATCGAAACACATAAAAATTGGATCTTGATTCGTATAGTTACATGTTTTTAGGGTTTATGTGTTAGATCTCTAACCCTAATTTTTTGGGTCGATTTTGACCTAAAGGGTTTTTAGGGTTTATGGTTTTTAATTTTTTAATTTGATTAGAAACCCTAAGATGTCATGTAATTGTTATGCGTTTTAGTAAACGATCTTGGTGCAATGTGTTAATTGTTAAGCTAAATCCATGAAAAAGTGCATATTTGCATGGATTTTTATTGTATTATAATTTAAATTGTTTATATGGATTAATGGTTAAGTTATATTAAAACATGTAAATTTTAATAGATGTCGAATTGGGAAAGACTCCAATATTAAGTAATCAATTATGTGTTATGTGGTATTTATTTAATTTTGGCTTACGCAATCGATTTATCGATGTATGTGGCTCTTTTTCCAAGAAAAAGAAAGCCCTAATTGAATTAATACGTAATACACCTAGATTTGATTATTAATAGGACTTTTGAATAAGATTTGCATGTGGCTACATGTTTTATACATATTTAATTGTTATGATTATGTATATGTGTCTATTTAGTTGTTTTATTTTTTATTGTATATTACTTGTTTTGTTTATTTATTGTGTTAGACATGTTTATATAAACGAAAAGGGTAATTTTTTGAATAGAAAAATAATACGGACTAAATAATGGCGAAATTGTTTTGGTTTTTAAGAGTTTAAAATTTCAAATGATTGGTTTATTGATGTTTTTGTACGTAATGGTTAAATAGGACCGAAGTTTACACACTATAAGATGGGTATAAGGATGGCAACGCATTAAATTGTGGCCTTAGATACACAACATTCTGTCTTAACGCTCGTTTGTGTGTAAATTAGACTTACCGAACAACCATTACATGTACATTGTCATCTTAAGGGTGAATAATCCACAATTCCACAATGATTATCCGAAACACTAAGCTTTCGGGCTTATGCAAAAGTACGATATAGTGGACGATAATTGATGGTTATTCTTAAATTGGTGAACCCGATACCTCAATCAAAACTTTGTTATTTTACTTTTAGCTAATTGGTAATAAAAATGTTTTGTAAAACCAATGTTATGAAGTTGTATGCATGCTTCTTCATACATTATTTTGATCACATCAAAATATTAATACCCTTATAAAATTAAGTCGAATGCCATCTAATTAAGAACACTTGAAGTTGTAATTTACGTCATGTGAGAACTTGACGAGATTGCAATGGAGAGGTAAATTTCATAAATTCATTGCTAGCAGATCAACTGATGTGATGGATTTGCGAGTTTGCAGTTTTTAAGTTAGAAGACTTAAATTGAGTAGTAAGTGAGATCTTGGACTCAAGGCATTAAGATGGGGACTAAACATGCTTACAATACAAATGTTTTGTGATTGTAAATCCCATATATCTAGGAATTGGACAAATGTTATGCCAATTACTTGTACGACAAGTTACCTCATATTGTACTTTCATTACTAGCAGATCAACTGATGTGATGAAACTATGTTTATGGAGGATCCTAGTTTTCAAGATTATTCTATGGATTTTTTTTTCCTTGGGTATTTTAATTTTCTTGAAAAATTGTATTATCAAAAATACTAATGTTTTGAACTTTCTTTATCTGTAGAAATGGCTCAAACTGATAACACCAACTTTCGTTCTGTGTTCAAAACTTATTTTGAACGAGAAAAATTGACTGGCTCGGAAAATTTCAATGATTGGTACCGTTCACTAAGGATTGTCCTGCGAGTGACTGGGCAACTTGAAATCTTGAAAACGCCTTGTCCTGCTGAACCTGAAGGCGAGGCAGCAACTGATGCTGCTAAGGCCAAATGGAATCTTGATTGCAAGGAACATATTGATGTGGCCGCAATGATGTTAGGGGTTATGTCCACACCTCTTCAAAGGCAGTTTGAGGAGTATTTCCCCATGAACATGATTAATGAACTCAAGAAACTCTATGAGAAACCATCAAATGTAGAGATTTACGATTTGATGGAGGCTCTACATGGTTGTAAGCAGGGTGATGGTGAACCTGTGAGTGCTCATGTGTTGAAGATGAAAAGTTTCATGGATCAACTACAAACACTTAAGAAATCCTATGACAATGATATGGCTGTGAACTTAATCAATAGGTCCCTTAACAAGGATTTTAATGGTTTTGTAAGGAACTTCAATATGCCTTGCGTGGGGAAGACAGTAAGTGAATTGCACGCACTGCTCATTGATTATGAGAAATGGTTGACACCAAAGGCTCCTACGCCCCAAGTTCTTGCTATACAAGGGGGTAGAATTAACAAGCCAAATGCGAACAAGAAGAAGGGTAAAGGAAAGAAGAAGGCTGATAAGAATAAGCAGGTTATGGCTTATCAACCAGCTCAACCTAAGAAGAACCCTCCTGTCAAGAATAATCCAAAGAAGGATCAAGGATGCCATTACTGCAAGGTGATGGGCCATTGGAAGAGGAATTGTCCTCTTTATCTGGATGACTTGCGAAACAATAAGGTTAAGAAGACTGGGCACATGGGCGCCAGCACTTCAGGTAACTTATTTGTCATTGAATTATTTAATTTATCTCGTATAATAAATTCCTGGGTATATGATACTGGATGTGGTATTAATATTTGTAATACACTGCAGGGGTTTAGAGAGGAAAGGAGACTAGCTTATGAGGAGCAATTTTTGCATGTGGGAAATGGAGCACAAGCAGCAGTTGAAGCCATAGGAATGTTTGATTTAGTTTTACCTTCGGGTTTAGTACTTTGTTTAAACAATTGTCATTATGCACCTTCTATAATTAGAGGTGTTGTTTCCTTTTCTTGTTTGTTGGATCTTGGTTTTTCTCATACTATTGATGGCAATAAAATTTCTGTTTCTTTAAATGGTGTATTTTATTTTAATGCTGTTGCTGTGAATGGTGTATTTGAAATTGATATGAATAATTGTGTGACTTCCAACAATAATAATAATTCAATGTACAACATAAGTAAGAGAATGAAGTATGACTTGAATTCGTCTTACCTTTGGCACTGTAGACTTGCCCATATAGGCAAGACTCGCATGCAAAAGCTGCAACGTGAAGGGCTTTTGAATAATATCAATGATGAGTCATTTGATAAATGCGAATCTTGTATTTCTGGGAAGATGACGAAGAAACCTTTTCATAATAATATGAAAAGAGCTTCTGATCTACTTGGTTTGATACACACGGATGTATGTGGACCACTTAGACATGTGTCAAGGAGAGGTGCTGTCTACTTCTTAACTTTTACGGATGATTTCAGCCGTTATAGTTATGTTTATTTACTTAAGCATAAACATGAGGTGTTTGAAACATTTAAAGTTTTCAAAGCAGAAGTAGAATTGCAATTGGGAAAGAAGATTAAAGCTCTTCGTTCTGATCGAGGTGGAGAATACCTTAGTCAAGATTTTAAAGATTTCTTAACTGAGAATGGAATTGTCCAGAATCTTACATCTCCATATACTCCACAACAAAATGGTGTATCTGAGAGAAGGAATCGTACATTGTTGGACATGGTTCGATCAATGTATAATCTTACTAATCTCCCTTTGTCTTTTTGGGATTATGCTCTTGAATCAGCTGTTCGTATTTTGAATATGGTTCCCACCAAGAAGGTTGATAAGACACCATATGAGATATGGACTGGAAAAGCTCCGAACTTGTCTTATTTAAAGGTCTGGGGTTGTGAGGCGTATGTTAAACGTGACTCACAAGATAAACTCCAACAAAGATCTGTAAAATGCATTTTCGTAGGATACCCTAAGGAAACTATGGGTTACTACTTTTACTACCCACCTGAGAACAAAGTATTTGTTGCAAGATATGGTGATTTTCTTGAAAGTGAATTTGTAGTTCAAGAAATCAGTGGGAGAGTATATGATTTAGAAGATGATCTAAATAATGCATTACCTTCAGAAAACACTAGCACACTTCCTATAGAACCGGAAAGTCTGGGTCCTCCACCGGAAGTTGAAGTAGTTCCCATTCGCAGATCTTCAAGATCTGTGAAAGCTCCTGACCGTCTATGTCTTAATGTGGAGGTCGATGAGCATACACTAGGGGATCTTAATGAACCTACTAGTTATAGAGCTGCCATTAATAGCCCTCAAAAGGCTAAATGGAAAGCTGCTATGGATGGGGAAATACAATCCATGCATGACAATGAAGTCTGGGAAGAAGTTGACTTACCTCCTGATGCCAAGGTAGTTGGGAGTAAGTGGCTTTACAAAATCAAGACTGACATGGATGGATATGCACAAATTTATAAGGCTCGTCTAGTTGCTAAAGGTTTTACTCAAACTTTTGGAATTAATTACGAGGAGACGTTTTCTCCTGTAGCAGACATAAGAGCTATAAGAATTCTCATAGCTATAGCAGCATACTATGACTATGAGATTTGGCAAATGGATGTGAAAACTGCTTTCTTAAATGGTCATCTAGTTGAAGACATCAATATGCCACAACCAGAAGGGTTTGAAGATCCAGAATTTCCAAATCGTGTTTGCAAGCTTAAAAGATCCATTTATGGATTAAAGCAAGCATCACGACAATGGAACAAGAGGTTTGATGCTGAAATTAAAAAGTTTGGATTCACTCAAAATCTTGATGAGCCATGTGTGTATCACAAAGCTAGTGGGAGTGATAATGTAACTTTCCTAATTCTATATGTTGATGACATATTGATCATGGGAAAAGACATTCCAAGTTTGCAAAAGGTTAAGGCATATCTTGGAAAGTGCTTTTCTATGAAAGATTTAGGAGAAGCTGCATACATTCTGGGAATCAAAATCTATAGAGATAGATCAAGGCAGTTAATTGGATTAAGTCAAAGTGCTTACATTGACAAAATATTGAAAATATTCAATATGCAAAATTCCAAGAAAGGATATTTGCCGATGGAAGTAAAACATGGCTTATGTAATGAGTTTTGTGCTTCAACACCTGCTGAGGTGGCTCGCATGAATAAAGTTCCTTATGCTTCGGTTGTAGGATCTATTATGTATGCGGTTAAGTGCACAAGGCCAGATGTGGCGTTTGCTCAAAATATTACCAGTCAATTTCAACAGAATCCAGGTGATAAACATTGGATTGCTGTTAAGCATATTCTTAAGTATTTAAGGAATACAAAAGATATGATTTTGGTATATGGTGGAAATCCATCTGCAGAACTTTGTGTTACAGGTTTCTGTGATGCATCCTTTCAAAGTAATAAAGATGATTCGAAGTCTCAGACGGGTTATGTCTTTGTTATCAATGGAGGAGCTGTAGACTAGAGGAGCAAGAAGTAGAGTACAATTGCGATGTCTGCAACAGAAGCTGAATACATTGCTGCTTCAGAAGCTGCTATGGAGGCTGTTTGGATTAGGAAATTCGTTTCTGGGCTTGGTGTTATGCCTTCAATTGAATTACCTATTAATATGTATTGTGACAATTCTGTTGCAATCATATTTGCCAATGAACCTGGAGTCATGAGAGGCACCAAACATTTTCTACGGAAGTATCACTTTGTTCGTGAAAAGGTTGACGAAGGTGAAATAAATCTGTTGAAGGTTCACACAGATGAAAACTTAGCTGATCCGTTCACTAAGGCTTTGGCAAAAGAGAAGCTTAATGAATTAGCCAATGGAATTTGACTTAAATTAGCTAGTAGTTTCATGCATAACTGTGATTAGTATTTTGATAAAGGATATTGTAAACAATTATTATTTTAATAAAATAAAGTATGTTGGTATGT
This sequence comes from Artemisia argyi, assembly GCA_030686995.1. Classification (NCBI taxonomy): domain Eukaryota; kingdom Viridiplantae; phylum Streptophyta; class Magnoliopsida; order Asterales; family Asteraceae; genus Artemisia; species Artemisia argyi. The sequence goes on from JARVZY010002132.1 coordinate 350,266, forward strand.
TTATTTCTATTGTTAATTATTGTTGTCCTATTTTTGCATGTTTAAATCCATGAATAAAAGTTATTCTAAATTATCCGTTGTCAGTTAATAACATTGGAATATTATTAAATTAAGACAAATCTGAAGTTGATATAATATACTTAAGTATATTGATGCGTAGACATGTCATTTCAGATGATATTCGATGATACTGAATATAGGACTTATCCCGACTATATGATGTTACTTTATGGATCTTGTCATTAAGTAAATCATAAGAAGTTATCCTTAGACTTGAGATACAAGATAACGGTCATGAATGTAGTACATTTTTGTGGAACAACTTAACGCTATACGTAACTGGTAGTCATAAGGGTTGTTTTCGGAAGTGTTACAAAATTTGTGTGTTTTGCTTGTAATCAATAAAGAATTTGTTCCTTCAAATTAATTTTTGGAGTTTAATACTGCTGGGCCCCTCGTAGGATTGTCAAGGTGTTTGCGTGGCCACGCCCAAGGTCTTTCTTGAAAGGTTCAAAAGATTTGGTAATCTTGTCAATTTCTAACAACGAGAAACAGAATGGTTAATTAAGGAATGACCTAGATCCATATCCTTATTTAACATGGTATTAGAAACAAAGGGATAATAATAATGAGAAATCATTAAAAGGTTTTCCAGGAGCCTTACTCAAGTTGTACTAGAGGCATCAGCGTGTTGCAAGACGCTAACCGATGTGATCACACTATTATGATATGTCTAAGTGGGAGCTGTTGGTTTTATAGACAAAATAATAATAGTCGTGTGTTAGGATCGAACTTGAGATCACAAGATTGCACATAATACGTATGAAGAGAAAATGTAATAATTATTTATAAAATGTTATAATTAATTATTAAACACAAAACAAATAATAATAATTAGTATTATTAATTAATGACTAATTATTTATTAAACGTAGATTAGGAAAGTAAATACTAGACAAAACATGGAAACAAGAGAAGGTTCCGGAAACCCCTAGGGGGTGCCAAAACCGATCGACCCAAGGGGGTAACCCACCTCCATTGTGCCTTGAGCTCCAAGTTTTGTGTAGTATATAAGCAAACCCAAGATATAGGTTTTTCTCATAACTTGTACACACACATCTTGGTGTTTTCTTCTTTCTTTCTCTCCTTGGTCGATCCATCAAACGAACACCCCTAAGGGTTTCGATTTTCTTGTGTCAAAAAAAGGGCTTTGTGTTTATTACTTGCAAATACTTTTCTTGAATTAGTACGTGTGTACAAGAAACGTGAATCAAACACACTATTGTTTGATTCTTGGATTGAATTACAAAAAGGTAAGGGGTAATTCATATAATCCTTATAAACCCTAATTAGGGTTCTTGGTTCCGGAAGATTGCATTGATTCTTGTTCGGGCTAGAATCACAAAGGTACGTTTACGATTTAAATTATTGATTAATTAATTACATGTTATTCGATCTATTATAATTGTTTCCGCTTATGCTCACTTTGATGTACTTGGTTTATTAATATGAATGTCATGATATAATAATTCCAACAGTTACCATCATTATGATGAAAAAATAAATAAATGAGATCAATAGAAATTAAAGTGAGAAATATACCTGCCTTTTCAAAAATACGGTACCGGACATGAGTGGGATATATATGAATATGGAGATTCATATATTCCATAGGGTTGAGTATGTGTAGCGAGAAACATGCTAGTAGCAATAGTATGCTACGGTTTATGTGAGGACTCTACTATCTTTACAAATGTGTAGGAAAAGATTGTGGAACTATGTGATGCTTATAAGAAAAAGTAGGCAAACAACACTGAATGCAAATCCATGGTCGTTTAGTTATGAAGTCTATGCTTGCTGTGTACTGGTTTCTAACAGTTCCAATAAGTACAGTAAAACCCGTATAATTTAATAATGTTGAGAACGGGATATTTTATTAATTTAGCGAGATATTATTATATCGATAAATTAATAATTTATTAATTTAAAAAGGTTTTACATATGGTCTTTAAATTTTCAAGTGTAATATATTAGTTACAATGTATATTCGTTAGATATGAAAATAAATTTGAAAAACAAGTTCCTAATTAGAATTTTATGAATTCATATTCACATTTTATGAAAATAAAATTAACACTTTTTGTTGTAATACGAGAAGACAACACACCAGCACTTTTGTGCAATAAAAATTTTTTGAGATAAACGCAATATAGATTTGAAGTTTAATAAAAAATAACAAGTGACAGTGAATTTATTTTTTACTAAAAAAATATTAGATTTTGAATTGTATTTCTTACACACACATATATACATATATATGGAATTTTTAGTAATTATTAATTTATAGTTTCGTTGGGACTAATATATATACATTGGGGTTTCAAAAAAATTATTATCTTATTATTTTATCGATTGAGGTTCAAATTTGTACTGGTCCCAATTTGGGACTGGACAAATTATTAATTTTATCGATTTTATTAATTTATCGAGTATTAATTTATAGAGGTTTTACTGTAGTCATAAATAGTCTTTTTAAGTCCAAATCATAACATATTTTAATTTATTGGTGAGCAACAAACCAAAATAACATGCACCCGTACCAAACCGGGAATGCCGACCGAACTAATACGTTAATCGTCAGTTCAGTTTTTGATAATGTGAAACACCGGTTCTTTCGATTTGGTTATGGTTTTTGCTTAGAAACCGAACCAAAGTTTGATTCCATGATCTTTCCTAACAGGAGTTCGTCACACATGATAGCAATTGTCTTTCATCAATTTAAAACATTGTGTGGGCCAAGGTTAAGCCCAAAAGTTTTGTTGGCCAAAATACCAAATCAATATGTTTCATTTGAGAAACCAAATTACCGAAGCTTTGAAATGAGCCGAGTATAATGGTTCAGTTTCGGTTATTAGTTGACTAGTTGTCTAGTTTCGCAATAAAAACATTGGTTTGGTTGGGCCAAACGGAACCGCGTTTACACTTGCTCCAATAGTTTCTCTTTTTTTACCCTAACGTCTCAAAAATTTATTGTTCATTGTTTCTTTTTCTTGTTTTAAATTAGAGGTGTATTTGGTAAAAGTTGTGGTAGCAGTGAGCAGATTCATGAGCACCGTTTTTTTTTCTTTTTTTCTTTTTTTTTTCATAAATATTACTTCATGGAGCATTGTAAAAGAAGCATTCTGAAAGAAAAAAAAAAATTGTTTCTTGCCAAACGGGCATTAGAAATCACAAACTCAACGTTCACCACTTACCACTCCCAAATACTCTTAAACGCTTTGCGCCAAAACACCCTAATTGTCAATTACTAGAATCAGATTGCTTAGTATGATCGAGTTGCCATAATACTTCTGCTTGAATTTATTATTTAATTATTTAAATAAAAAATTAATTAATTAGTTAATGCTAAAACTGTTATTCTGTAAAAAAAAATAGGGAAAAGAAAGCAATAATAATTAATTTTTTTATTAAACTTTTTATCTTTTGTCGAGGGAATATTATTTTGCGACATAGAGATTATAATGTTACTGTTCATTTTCATCTTTTGTTATGTTTGAGAAACTTAAAGGGATGTGGGTTGAAAGTTTAAATAAGAAGAGATATCTCTTTTTAATTCTGGGAAGATAACTTTGACCCATAGCTTATCTTTATAGTTTCTTATTTTATCTTTTCAGTTTCTTTATAAATAGGATAAAAGAAAAACAAAGGGGCATGCCTCATTACCAACGCAACATTGTAAACAGTGTGTTGTTTTATGAGAGAGATTGAATACAAAACAAGTTCCTCCAAAATCCTTTTCATTATTATCATAATACTCATTCTTTTGTCCAGTGCTAATAACATCTATTCAAAGACGTTGGTGATCAAATTTTTTGAACGGATCAAGTGGTATCAAGAGCCTCATTCTACCTGTATGGTGCAAACTAAGTCCGGTTACAAGGCATCAAGAGAACTAGTTATTGTTTTGCAACAAAATCGTTGACCGTCACACGCTAAAGAGACAACACCACGATGACTAATACCGAGGATCAACCTTTTGGTCATGATGACCTCGCAACCAAGGTTGATAAGCTTGCTAGTCAACTAGAGTCTATTATGGGTTGGATACAAGCACAACCAGTAAACCAACCCAAGGTGTTGGAATATGTAAATCATGAAAAATATATAAACATATAAACACATCAAGCACGCAGCGGAATAGGATCAAATACATGTAATTAAAATTAACCGAATATAAATAAATGCGTACCTCTTTTGTGATTTCTAGCAAGAACAAGAAATCAATTGAACAAGAACTTATAAACCCTAATTAGGGTTTAATATGGATCGACTAAGGGATAGTCGAATGGGCAATCACAATGTTAGCAAAAGTATGCCAACACTTCGTTCTCGAACACACGTACTATTAGCATTTCAATAAGAAAAGCTAGGTTCTTAATTCACGAGCAAGCACTACTAGTTGAGCCTTAGTTGATCCTAGTGGATCGCCTATAGCTCAAAGAAAGGAGAGGAAGAAGAGAATTGGCTTGCTAATGAACCAAGGAATGAATATAATGAATACATCAGGCCATGTATTTATACTATCACAAAACTTAGAGCAAAAGACACAATCCCTACCCCATAAGGAGTGGGTCGGCCGATCTAAGCCCGAGGGGGCATTCTAGATCCTTCTTGGCTTTTTTTTCACTCTTAGTCCTTTAACTTTCATCTAACGGTCGTTAGGTACCGTTAAGTGCTTATTTCGTGAATTTAATAATTATTCTTAACTAAAACAATAATTATTAATTAATTGAAACTCATACGTAAAGTGTGCAATCCTGAAGTCTCAAGTTCGAGTCCGGATATATTCATTAATTTTTATCCGTTAATTCTAACAGCTCCCACTCGGATATACATTAATGTAATAATGACAACGGTTAGTCTAGCATAACACACCAATGTCCCCAGAACGATCACGAGTATGGTTTCCTGGAAAAAACCACATTTGATGATTCATCATCATACTTATCCTTTTGATTCTAATACTATGTTAATATGGATATGGATCGAAGTCATTCCATAATTAACTTGTGTTTCTCGTTATTTATGATCAAACAAGATTACCAATTCATCTGAACGTATTCCAGATAGACCTTGGGTATGGCCATGCAAACATCTTGTTAATCCTACGAGTGGCCAAACAATATTAAACTTCAGAACAAATTTGAAGGAACCAAATCCTGTATTGACTACAAGCATAACCTATGAACTTCGCATCACCTCTGAAAATAATCCTTATAACTACCAGTTACGGATAGCGCTAGAATATCTCACAGAAAATGAGCTACATCCACAGTAGTTACCTAGTATCTCAAGTCTGAGGATAAATATTCATGATTTACTATAATGACAACATCCATAAGTATAATCATGTAATTGGAATTTTGTACTATATTCAATTTTTTATTTATTGAATATCATGTGAATTTGGCATGTCTACGCATCAATATATTTAATATATTATACCAAAACTCATATTTGTCTTAGTTCAATGATACTCCCATATCATTAATTGACAACAGACTATTTAGAATAACTTATGTTATTCATGGATTAAACATGCAAATATAGGATACAATATTTATAAATGGAAATAAACATAACCACAGATCTACATGAAACTACTAGCTAAACGAAGTCTAATGCCATTAGCATGTTGAGTAAGTGATGCGTGGGAATCGCAACAGGCTTTACCTCTCGAGGGATCTCGAGAAGCTTACAACCCCCACCAGGCAGTGTACCTGATCGTTGTAGTATAGTATAGTGACAAGTACCGGGGGATTGATCGTTCAGCTTAGGAATAGTGTCGCTAGGATTAGAAAGCCTAAATACTAGTTCTAAAGGTGAGGGATGATTATTTTTGTGTTTTTATATTTTATAGAAAGCAAGTAAAAATCTCGGGTTTTGGAAGAGTGGGCGGAATTGGTTGCTATTCAACTAACCCAATACTAAGATGCAATCAAAATAAAATACAAAAAATGTAAATAAACTAATGATACTAAGGTTGTGAGCAGTAATTGGAGAAAATGTGTTTACTTAGATTTCACTACTCCCTAGATATCTTTTACACGTTAATTACTTGTTATAATTGGATGGATGACGGATCGTATTCCATAATACCATTCATGGGGTGGCATACATAACTCCCCAATTATATGAGCTCTTATCTCCTCCTACACCATGCCCAGCACAACTATAGGGATTGTAAACAGTGGCTCATGCATTAAATACAACCAATAAAGACCTAGTACGCCTCGGTTCATGTTTCTTAAGACGTTCAAGCATGTTACCATTTGGAGATCTGCCAGTTTTCTTAAGCCTAACATATAAATCATTCATCCAAAACAAGAATAAACAAGTAATCAACACATAATCAATATCTAGGTTTCATTAGATCTAAGCAAACACAAAAGAGATCTAGCCTAGCATAATGGAATTGAGACAAGAACAAGATATAGACAACCAACACATAGACATATTGATTGAATTAGAAGAACACTTATCTCAATTACAATGCAAGGTATCAAGGGTTTGGAACCCTTGAAAAACCTGTAAAAGTTGCACCAAAATCGTACTTAGGGTTTCTCCAAAACTTCTCTCTTTTAAATGTGAAAAATTAGAAAACTATATATAAAAAAACAGGTCTGACGGCGTCAAGAGTAATCTTGTGACGCCGTCACCTCGCCGCCAAAACTCTCCTCGGACTGCCTAGATCTACTTCTGACGCCGTCAAGACTTAGACACTTCCAGGCCGTCATGACTCTTTTACTCTTGACGCCCTTCTCACGTGACGCCGTCAAAACTCTACTGGGTCGTCATGGAAATTCATGAAATTTGCTCTTGACGCCGTCAAGGATTTGCTCTTGACGCCGTCACCTACTATTCCCAGCATAGAAAATTAAGACTTTGGCGTTTTCTTCACTTTTATGCTCCAAAAACGTCCGAATTGCTTCCTTTTCCAGATTTCTTTCCCAAAGTACCTAAAATCACAAAAGGAACGATTTAGGGCAATATTTGATCAAATAAATTCGGATTCGGGCTTAAATGACCCCCTAAAAACGGATCATTTTTCGCCTCATCATATACCCTTACACTTGAGATTTGCTTGTCCTCAAGCAAATGCGCTTTTATTCTAGTCAAAATACAAGTTAGGGGTCATTTAACACTAATATAAAAGTAATTACAACAAATAATCGTTCCACTAAAGACCAATAGACAAGCACGGAGGTCATACACAAGCACCTCACAAATAGTATTTAGATACTCACATCTCTCGGGTGTAATAAAGTGTAAATTACAATATGGAAACGGAAGATATCTCTCACTACCTGTCATAGCAAAATAGATTACCATAGGCTTGGGAAAGGATCAAACCTCCACCACATGGCGTAAACACCTAGGATAAACTATCAAAGAGGTCTTTTAAAGGGTTGTAACGTTAGGTGTAGGGATATGAAATACACGGTTTTGTTGGATAAAGGAAGTTTTACTGGTGGCGAGTTAACAATCTTGGTTAATTACATGTACAATGTGGCGTTGCTAAGCCAAGACTAGACTCGACTTAAGCTAATAAATGAAAAATAACGAAAACATAAAATAAACATAGAATGAAACGGGATGGTGGTCCGTATGTTTTTTCTCTTTTTCCTTTTTTTTTTTTATTTTTTTTTTTGATTTTTCGATTTTTTTTTTTTTTTTTTTTTTTTTTTTACATACACTCTTACCCCACCATCCAAAATAATACATCATAGGGAATGAACATTTCCCTTACACTTGAATCTTTACATACTTTACATTTAACTAATCTAATGACTCGAATTAAGAAAATCAAAACACTTGGAGCACTTTTAAGATTAACGTACATATAGGGGTAATAAGTGATGTTCTTCCCCATTACTCCATAAAATAAGTACTTACCCATGAGTCCCAATCGTCCCAAAACAATATGTACAATGATATGACTCGACTTAGCAACCATGTAATCAATTAGAAAGTTAACTTAGGGTTTAACAAATAACAATAATGCACTAAAAATGAGCGCATACACGGAAGGCTAAGGCGATTTGGTTGTACATTTAAGTGGGGTGTAACAAATTCTTCCTTTAAGTAAAATGCTTAAAGTTAGAAACGAAAAGATAGGCTCGGAGGGGTGTACTAGGGGTTTCGTGTACTAAAAATGAGTACAACACTAAAGGTGTGGGAAAAATTAGTTGACTTAACTAGCCAAGTAATATGACTTAAATGGTCAAGTAATTATGATACGGGTTTAACACAAGGGTGATCCTAATGCCTCTTATCATGTACTAAATCCTACCACACGAATGTAGTCTCACTAGCGGTCTCGGGATGCATCACTAATGCAAGTTCTAGAATCTAAATGCTACCGGTAAACTCATAAGCACTAATAGTAAATGCTTTTCCTATCAAATCTAAAGGCGAACCTCACATATTTGGGTGGAAAATTTTTCTGAATATACGGTTATGTGCTAGTCATACAATCTCCTATCCATGAGACGCTTGCTATGGCTAAAGCTTCACTCCTAAATGTTGTAAAAAATTTTAAATTTTGCGCTAAAATTGCACTAACAAGTATTTCTCATAGTTTTATTACACATCTACCATTAAACAAAACAAACTCAAGCGAAAGTGCATATGTAAGGTATCATCTTTTTACCCTCCCCTTACACTTAAGATGAACATTGTCCCCAATGTTCAAGTAAAGAATGTAAAAGTGAAAAAGTAAAGAGAATGAAATCAAATACTCCCCTGATTCGCTCGGTATGGATAATAGGATGGCCAGGTTAAATCTTTCTCCAAGAAAATGAACAATCAAAGCTTCCCTTCCAGAATATAAATCATGTTCTTGTCATACATAACCTGTAAAACCTGAGAAAATAGACAAGACAACCTCGCGTAAAATCGGCGGCATCCTATATAAGTTTCTAAATCCTAGAAAACAAGATAAGATATAATGCTTGTGGAATGAAGTTTGCAGACCTCCTGGAGATTATAAAACTTAATAATTCACAAAAACCATAAGACTCCGTTAGAAAAACAAAACCAGTAAAATTTCCAGATTTTTACTCCTGACGCCGTCAAGAGTAAAACTCTGACGCCGTCAGAATGGACCTGCAGAAATTCTTATGTTAAGTTTCCGGAAAATTTCTGGAAAAACTTGGTCCTACTTCCTGGAAAATCCTGCAAAACTTCATTATGACTCAATACAAGCATTTGACTCTAACAAATACGAATATACATGCTCATTTATTATTGTGGAGAATCATGATCGGTTTGTTTCTTAAAAACATATTTGGGGTTTCCCCTTACACTTATCTTTTGCAAAAATACTTCTAGGTGGAGTTAAGACTAGGCCAAAACAACAAAGTAAAGTATTTCCATATTTTAGTTTAGAAACATGATCAACCAACAATAAAAATAAAGCATGCATACGGAAGCAAATAACAATCAAAAAAATAAAATCACACAAAACATGGGTTGCCTCCCAAGAAGCGCTTTTCTTTATTTACGAGTCTTGTAGCTAGACTCAAGGTCATCATTGGTTCCACTCTCTAGGTCGTCTTCTAAACCAGTTTTGTATTCCGGACCTAGTTGCAAGCACTCTTTGTAGAAACCAAGCATCCTATTCTTTACATATTCTACTCCCCTACGTCTATCCTCCTCATTCCTATAATAATCCGCTTGCTTATGTTCCTTTTCGAAATTAGAGAGAAGGCGGTATTGTTCGATCTTGTAGGGCATTTGATAAGCAACCTCATCATTCTCTTTCTTGAATCTAACTATCCCTAAAGTCGGATCATAACTCATCCTAGTGGCCTCAACAAATGGTTTTCCGAATACTATTTGACTTAGGCAAGCATCTATCACCAGACGAATGTCTTCTACTATCATAAAATCGATTTCATAGGTAAGATTCCCTATAATCACATGTAATCCCTTCACTCTTCCTGCAAAATTACTTATCAGATTCTTACCGGGCATCATCCTAAAATTGAGTTGCTTCTTCATCACCCAATTGTAATAAGTCCTAGTCATGATGTTCACGGGGGATCTAAGGTCGATGTAAGCTTTCCATATATGCATGTGCCCGATATTGCATGGGATGTTAATGTTAGAGGGGTCTCCCATTTTGATAAGGGGGTTGCCAAAGATATATGTTCTCTCGGGACTATCGAATAAATCCTTATGGTATTCCCGTTCTTCCTTGGTTGGCAACTTATCAAAGTACTCTTTTATTGGTTCTACCTCCTCTAATACAACTTCCCTACTCTCATCCTTACTATCGGCTTCTACTCTAACTTCATCCTTGTCGCTCTCCTCTATCTCCTTATCTATCGGCTTAATGGTGACCATATTGACAAAGTGGACATGTTTGGATGATGAGGGGTCCTTAATTTGGATTCCACTATTGGTGTCCCTAGTGTCCTTCCTAGATGTGATTAATGCTTGGTTGTTGAGGGCTTTCAACAAGTTGTCAATCTTGTTGGTCATCTCCGTTTGTTGTTGGTTGAATTCGGTTTCAAACCTAGCTATGCGGGCTTCTTGAGATGCCATGAACTTTGACATCAATCCTTCAAGATTGTTGGTACTACCATAGTTGTTAGAAGGATTGTTGTTGAAAGTACGGTTGGATGGTGGACCATTTGGTTGGTAGCGATTAGGCGGATTAGAGGAATTGGGTTGATTTTGTTTCCACCTAAGGTTTGGGTGATTTTTCCAAGAGGGGTTGTATGAATCACCGTAAGGGTTTGGCTCGGGCTTGAAAGTGTACCACTTATCTCCCGCTTCGTCGGTACGCGTGGATGCGTAGTCCACAAAAGCTGTTCCGGGGAGTTCCACACAATCACGAGTGTCATGGGGACCACTACATAATTCGCATGAAGAAGTGATTTTGTTCACTTGGCTTGAAGGCTTAGGAGCTTCGTAAGATTTCATGAGAAACTTGACTTGGTCCTCAAGTTCCATGATCCTACGGTCGGGAGTGCTAGAATTGTTCGAAGGCAAAGATATTGCCTTGACCGTTTTGTTCAAATCACGGGGATCATTCCAACTTTCGTTGTCATAGAGAGCAAGATCTTCTATGAGTTCCCATGATTGTTCCGCACTAAGATTACGTAGCTTACCACCGGCCGATTGGTCAATGGCTCGCCTCGTGGAGATGTCGATATGGTCATAAAAAATTTGGACTTGGAGCCAAAGATCTATGCCATGATGAGGGACTTTTTGGAGTAAGTCCTTGAAACGAGTCCATGCTTCATAAAGAGATTCATTTTGACGTTGTTGGAACATCAAGATGTCATTTCTAAGCTTAGTAGTTCTCCCCGGTGGGAAAAATTGAGCAAGGAAACGAGTGGTGAGATCATCCCATGTGGTGATGGATCCCGCGGGTAAACGCTCAAGCCATTGACTAGCTTGATCCCGTAGAGAGAATTGGAATAGGCGTAAACAGGTAGTCTCTCTAGTTGCAACATCTAGGTCTATGGAATCTACGATTTTGAGAAAGTCCTTAAGATGTTGGTTTGGATCTTCGGAACGAAGTCCATGGAATGCACATCCGCTTTGCACCAACCGGATGGTGTCGGATCGCAAGGGGGTCACATTGGCTCCGGTGAGCTCAATGGTGTTTCGGTAGCCTTGGTGGCTAGGTCGGGAATACTCTCCTAAGGTTCGGGGCCTAAGGGGTTCTAATGGTGGGTTTTGTTGTGGTGGGATGACGGGTTCAAAGATGTTACCACCTTCCATGATGTCGGATGGTAAAGAGTTACGAACAAAAGCACGAAGAAATAAGATAGACTAAAGAAAACCTAGAAATAAAAATAAAATCTTACTAGAAAGGAATCTAGCAAGTAGACCTAATAAAAAGAAATTCTAACCTAGACAATAACTATTCCCCGGGCTGCGGCGCCAAAAACTTGATGCGTGGGAATCGCAACAGGCTTTACCTCTCGAGGGATCTCGAGAAGCTTACAACCCCCACCAGGCAGTGTACCTGATCGTTGTAGTATAGTATAGTGACAAGTACCTGGGGATTGATCGTTCAGCTTAGGAATAGTGTCGCTAGGATTAGAAAGCCTAAATACTAGTTCTAAAGGTGAGGGATGATTATTTTTGTGTTTTTATATTTTATAGAAAGCAAGTAAAAATCTCGGGTTTTGGAAGAGTGGGCGGAATTGGTTGCTATTCAACTAACCCAATACTAAGATGCAATCAAAATGAAATACAAAAAATGTAAATAAACTAATGATACTAAGGTTGTGAGCAGTAATTGGAGAAAATGTGTTTACTTATATTTCACTACTCCCTAGATATCTTTTACACGTTAATTACTTGTTATAATTGCATGGATGACGGATCGTATTCCTTAATACCATTCATGGGGTGGCATACATAACTCCCCAATTCTATGAGCTCTTATCTCCTCCTACACCATGCCCAGCACAACTATAGGGATTGTAAACAGTGGCTCATGCATTAAATACAACCAATAAAGACCTAGTACGCCTCGGTTCATGTTTCTTAAGACGTTCAAGCATGTTACCATTTGGAGATCTGCCAGTTTTCTTAAGCCTAACATATAAATCATTCATCCAAAACAAGAATAAACAAGTAATCAACACATAATCAATATCTAGGTTTCATTAGATCTAAGCAAACACAAAAGAGATCTAGCCTAGCATAATGGAATTGAGACAAGAACAAGATATAGACAACCAACACATAGACATATTGATTGAATTAGAAGAACACTTATCTCAATTACAATGCAAGGTATCAAGGGTTTGGAACCCTTGAAAAACCTGTAAAAGTTGCACCAAAATCGTACTTAGGGTTTCTCCAAAACTTCTCTCTTTTAAATGTGAAAAATTAGAAAACTATATATAGAAAAACAGGTCTGACGGCGTCAAGAGTAATCTTGTGACGCCGTCACCTCGCCGCCAAAACTCTCCTCGGACTTTGTAGATCTACTTCTGATGCCGTCAAGACTTAGACACTTCCAGGCCGTCATGACTCTTTTACTCTTGACGCCCTTCTCACGTGATGCCGTCAAAACTCTACTGGGTCGTCATGGAAATTCATGAAATTTGCTCTTGACGCCGTCACCTACTGTTCCCAGCATGGAAAATTAAGACTTTGGCGTTTTCTTCACTTTTATGCTCCAAAAACGTCCGAATTGCTTCCTTTTCCAGATTTCTTTCGCAAAGTACCTAAAATCACAAAAGGAACGATTTAGGGCAATATTTGATCAAATAAATTCGGATTCGGGCTTAAATGACCCCCTAAAAACGGATCATTTTTCACCTCATCAGTAAGCTTTTCCTTAGATAAAGCCTTCGTAAATGGATCAGCTAGATTGTCATCTGTGTGAATTTTGAGTAAATTGATTTCACCTATATCGACTTGTTCTCGAACATAGTGATATCTTCTAGGAAAATCTCTGGCGCCCTTCATAACTCCAGGTTCATTGGCGAATGTAACTGCGACATAATTGTCACAATACATATTAATAGGTAATTCAATTGACGGCATAATACCAAGCCCGGAAATGAATTTCCTAATCCAAACAGCTTCCATCGTAGCTTTCGATGCAGCAATATACTCAGCTTCTGTAACAGACATCGCAATTGTTGTCTGCTTCTTGCTCTTCCAGTCAACTGCTCCTCCATTAATAACAAAGACATAACCCATCTAAGACTTCGTATCATCTTTATCAGTTTCAAAGGACGCATCACAGTAACCTGTAACTTCAAGTTCTGCATCTGGATTTCCCCCATACACTAGAAACATATCTTTGGTATTCCTCAAATACTTAAGAATGCTTTTAACAGCGTGCCAGTGCTTTCCACCTGGATTCTGTTGATAAAGACTGGTCATATTTTGTGCAAACGCCACATCAGGTCTTGTGCAGCTAACTGCGTACATGATAGATCCTACTGCTGAAGCATATGGAACTTTCTTCATGAGTGCAACCTCTTTAGGTGTTGAGGCACATAGTTTGCTACTTAAGCCATGTTCTACTTGCATTGGCAAATATCCTTTCTTGGAATTTTGCATATTAAATCTCTTCAATACTTTATCAATGTAAGCACTTTGACTTAATCCAATCAACCGCTTTGATCTGTCTCTGTAGATTTTGATTCCAAGGATGTATGTTGCTTTTCCTAAATCCATCATAGAAAAACATTTACCAATATAGGCTTTAACTTCCTTTAAACTTGGTATGTGATTTCCTAGGATTAATATGTCATCGACATATAGGATAAGGAAAGTAACATTACTCCCACTAGATTTCTGGTATATACATGGCTCATCAAGATTTTGAGTAAATCCAAAACTTTTGATTTCAGCATCAAATCATTTATTCCATTGACGTGATGCTTGCTTCAATCCATAAATGGATCTTTGAAGTTTGCATACACGGTTTGGAAATTCTGGATTCACAAACCCTTCAGGCTGCGCCATATAGATGTCTTCATCTAGGTGACCATTTAAGAAGGCGGTTTTGACATCCATTTGACATATCTCATAGTCATAGTAGGCAGCTATAGCTTAGAGAATCCTAATAGCTCTAATGTCAGCTACAGGAGAAAAGGTCTCCTCATAGTCAACACCATATGTTTGAGTAAAGCCTTTAGCTACCAAACGAGCTTTATAGGTGTGTACAATGCCATCCATGTCTGTTTTCTTCTTGTAGAGCCATTTACTTCCAACTACTTTGGCATTTGGAGGAAGGTCTACTTCTATCCAGACTTCGTTGTCTCTCATGGATTGCATTTCCCTATTCATAGCACTCCACCATTTTTCCTTTTCAGGACTATTCATGGCAGCCTTATAACTAGTAGGTTCATCAAGATCCCCTAGTATAGTTTCCTCACACTCTACGTTAAGACATAGACGTTCGGGTGCTTTCACAGGTCTTGAAGATCTGCGAATGGGTACCACTTCAACTTCAGGTGGAGGACCTAAACTTTCAGGTTCCACAGGAACAGAGCTAGTGTTTTCAGAAGGTGATGTATCTTCATCTTCTAGATCATAAACTCTCCCACCGAATTCTTGAGATATGAGATTCTTTTCAATGAAGTCTCCATACCTAGCCACAATGACTTTATTCTCTGGTGGAAAGTAAAATTATTAACCCATCGTTTCCTTTAGGTATCCTACGAAGATACACTTAACAGATCTTTGTTGGAGTTTATCAGGTGAATCACGTTTAACAAACGCATCACAACCCCAGACCTTTAAGTAAGAAAAGTTGGGAGCTTTTCCTGTCCATAATTCATATGGAATCTTATCAACCTTCTTAGTTGGAACCATGTTCAATATGCGAATTGTTGTTTCAAGGGCATAATCCCAAAAGGATAAGGGTAGAGTTGTAAGATTAAACATTGATCGTACCATGTCAACCAAAATACGATTTCTCCTTTCAGATACACCATTTTGCTGTGGAGTATAAGGAGTTGTGAGATGCTGGACTATACCGCACTCAGCTAAATAATCTTTAAACTCTTGGCTTATATATTCACCGCCTCTATCAGATCAAAGAGCCTTAATCTTCTTATCGAGTTGTAATTCTACTTCACTTTTGAAAACCTTGAATGTGTTAAAGACTTCATGTTTATGTTTAAGTAAATAAACATAACCTTAACGACTATAATCATCTGTGAAGGTTATGAAGTAGCTAGCACCGCGTTTTGACACATGTCTAAGTGGACCACATACATCAGTGTGTATTAATCCAAGTAGTTCAGTTGCCCTTTTCACTTGATATGAAAAAGGTTTCCCTGTCATCTTCCCAGATATGCAGGATTCACATTTATCAAATGATTCATCATTTATCTTTTGCAAAAGCCCATCATGTTGCAGCTTTTCCATGAGATCCTTGCCTATATGAGCAAGACGACAGTGCCAAAGATAAGACGAATCCAAGTTAGACTTGATTCTCTTATTGCTAATGCCATACACAGAATTATTTCTATTAGACACGGAATTTTCCATATCAATTTCAAACACACAATTTATTGGAATTGCATTAAAGTAAAAAACATTATTTAAAGAAACATAAATTCCATTATTAATAAATGTGTGAATAAAACCATTATCCAATAACAAAGAAACTGAAACAACACCCCTAACAATAGAGGGTGCATAATGACAATTATTCAATACTAGTATCAAACCCGAAGGTAAAACTACATCGAAAGTCCCTATGGCTTCAACTGCTGCACGTATGCCATTCCCTACGTACAAGTATCTTTCTCCATAGGCCAGCTTCCTTGCTCCTCTAAGTCCCTGCGATGTATTACAAATGTGAGTACCACATCCTGTATCATATATCCAGAAATTATTCTTACGAGGAAAATAAAATAATTCAATCATAAACATACCTGAAGTGCTTGTGACGTTACCAGGGATTTTACTCTTGTTGAGGCGCAACTCCTCTAGTAACAATGGACAGTTCCGCTTCCTATGACCAGGAGTGTTGCAATAGTGACAAGAAGTCATATCCTTGTTGGGAGTTTCCTTCTTCTTAGGAGGAGGATTTTGCTTCTTAGGCTTTTGTTGGTGAGTCGTAACTTGTTTGCCTTTTCCATTCCCAGTGCCTTTACCCTTGTTATTCGCATGTTGCGGTTTATTGGGTTTCTTCTTGGTGATCCTACCACTTTGTATCGCCATTACAGCGGGTGTAGGTGTCTTTTTAGACAGACCTTTTTCAAAGTCAATAAGCATTGCATGAACTTCACTAACTGTCTTCCCCTTTCAATGCATATTATAGTTGCGTACAAACTCACTATACAAATCCTGATTAAGGAATCGCAAGATGAGACCAATACATACGCTTTCTTGATATCCGCAACCGAGTCGCTCCAATTGGTCCAAATATCGTTTCATCTCTAATACATGGGCACTCACGGATTTTCCTGCTTCCTGCTTGCAATCGTGCAGAGATTCTATTAAGTCATATAATTCTGCAGCAGGTGGTTTCTCAAACATTCGTCTGAGTTCATTAATCATGTCCATGGGTCCATAGTGCTCAAACTGTTTCTGCAATTGAGTATCCATCCCAGCCAACATGAGACAAGCCACATCATTGTGCTTTTCATATGCAACATTGTATGCATCCTTCTGTGCTTGTGTTGCATCTGCAGCAGGTTCAGTAGGAAGAGGTTCACCAAGATAATCATATCTTTTGGCCATCCTAAGGTAATTCTTAAGGATAGATACCAATCATTGAAATTTTCACCAGTCAACTTTTCTCGATCAATCATTTGCTTGAACGCAGAACTCATGTTGCTCATATTAGTGTTTTCGGGTGTAGCCATTTCTACAGAAAAAATTCAAAAGTTAGTACTTTTGATAATAAATTTCAAGAAAATTAAATACCCTTGGTTCATAAACATATAACCATTTAATTTTACATTGAAAACTAGGATCCAAATTGACATAGGTTCATCACATCAATTGATCTGCTAGTGATGACGGTATTCAATAAGGTACGAGACGAGTCCTAATTGCCAATATTCAATTGCAATTCCTAGAAAGGATGGGACATGCAAATTAAATCAATTTAAAACACATAATTGATTAATACACCATTTTTAATAGGGTCTCCCCTAATTTTATAATTAATTAAATTTTAGTAATCTTTATAGTCATAATATTTACTAAAAAACATATCAATTATAATTAAATCGCATAATATAAGCATGAAATCTACAAAATTCAAAATCACCATAATCCATGACAACACATGCATGGTTTGTCATAGATGCCCACATTGCACATATTATAATCATATAATCATGTCAAGGAATGCAACCAAAACGACATATCACACATATCCATTTAAATACATATAAATATTGCATGCAACCTAAGGTTTCTATAAGTTTTATAAACAAAATTCAAAAACCTTAATTTTTCTTTTCAAATAAAAAAAAATCGACATATATATAAAAAAAATTAGAAGTCAACATTTTAAAAATAAAATTCTATGGTTTATGAAAAATTTAAAAAAACATAAGAACACCAAGCATGTAATAATCATAACGATTCATTTTTATGTGTTTCGGTAATTAATTACAACGTATTAACGGCTCTTGATGCCACTATTGGAATATGTAAATGATACGCGGGATTGCGCCCTCGCAACAGGTTTTACCTCTAAAGGGATCTTGAGAAGCTTGCAATCCCCGCCAGGCAGTGTACCTGATAGTTGTAGTATAGTATAGTGACAAGTACCGGGGGATTAATCATTCAACTTAGGGATAGTATTCGCTAGGATTAGAAAGCATACTAAACTAGGTCTAGAGGTGAGGGATGATTCTTTTTGTATTTTTTATATTTTATGAAAGCAAGTAAAATCTCGGGTTTTGAAGGAGTGGGCGGAATTAGTTGCTAGTCAACTAACCCAATTAACTACTGATGCAATCAAAATAAAATAAAAAGAAATGAAAATAAACTAATGTGATTATGTGATGAAAACAATAATGAGAAAAGATGTGTTTACTTAGATTTCATTACTCCCTATATATCTTTTACCGGTTGATTAGCTCGTTACAATTGCATGGATGACAGGTTATATTCCTTAATACTAGTCGTAGGGCCGTGTACAATATTCCCTAACTCTATAAGCTCCTACTTCACTTCTATGTCGAGCCGACTAAAAGCTCCTAACATGGGACAAGTAGAATTCGTTTACGCATTAAATACAACCAAAAATCGTAGTACACCTCCGATCATGTTTCTTAAGACGTTCAAGCAAGTTACCAATGGAAGTCTGCCAGTTTTCTTAAGCCTAACATCGAATACAATCATCTACAACAATTATAAGCAAACCATCAACCAATAATCAACATCTAGGTTTCACTAAATCTAAGCAAACACAATAAAAACCTAGCCTAGCATGTTAAAAGTAAGACAAGCATAAGATAGAATCACACAACACATAGACATATCGTATAATTATTGGAAAACTTATCTTCAATTAAGCATGGATGGAACAAGGGTTGAAACCCTTATTTTTATAGAAAATTCATCTAGGGTTTAAGCTCTCCAAAGTTCTCCTAATGTTCCACCCTTTTACAATAAAAAATTGGAAAAATATATATAGAGAATACATCCTGACGGCGTCACGTTGTAGCTTCTGACGCCGTCAACTCGCCACCAAATTAAGGGTCGTATTGCCTAGATCCAGTCTTGACGCCTTCATGTAGAAATTGAGCTATGTGCCGTCACTTGCAAAATAACCCTGACGGCCTTGGTGACGCCGTCAGGTCAATTACACTGAAAATGTTCTGGGCCGTCACGTGTATTTTCCACTTCCACCTCTTTTGCCAAGCTTGACGTCGTCATTTTTGAAGTCTTGACGTCGTCAGGTACATTTCCCAACAAGGATTTTGAGACTTTGCCGTTTTCTTCACTTTTATGCTCCAAAAACGTCCAAAATGCTTCCTTTTCCAGATTTCTTCACAAAAGTACCTAAAATGACAAATGGAACGATTTAGGGCAGTAATTGATCAAATAATCACGAATTCAGGCTTAAATGACCCCTTAAAAGCGGTACACTTTTCGCCTTATCAAATACCCTTACACTTGAGATTTGCTTGTCCTCAAGCAAATGCGCTTTTATTCTAATCAAAATACAAGTTAGGGGTCATTTAACACTAATATAAAAGTAATTACAACAAATAATCGTTCCACTAAAAACCAAAAACAAGCACGGAGGTCATACACCAGCACCTCACAAATAGTGTTTAGATACTCACATCTCTCGGGTGTAATAAAGTATATATCACAATATGGAAATGTGATGAGGCGAAAAATGATGCACTTTTAGGGGGTCATTTAAGCCCGGAATTGAATTTATTTGATCAAATATTGCCCTAAATCGTTCCTTTTGTGATTTTAGGTACTTTGGGAGTGAAATCAGGAAAAGGAAGCAATTCGGACGTTTTTGGAGCATAAAAGTGAAGAAAACGCCAAAGTCTTAATTTTCCTTGCTGGGAACAGTAGGTGACGGCGTCAAGAAGGAATTCCTGACGGCGTCAAGAGTAATTTCCATGACGACCTAGTACAGATTTGACGGCGTCACGAAGTAGGGCATCAAGAGTAAAAGTCATGACGGCCTGGAAATGCATAACACATGACGGCGTCAAAAGTAGATCAAGGCAGTCCGAGAATTATTTTGGCGGCGAGGTGACGGCGTCACAAGATTTGTCTTGACGCTGTCAGACCCTATTTCCTATATATATTTTTCTAATTTTCACACATTAAAGAGAGAAGTTTTGGAGAAACCCTAAGTACGAACTTGGTGCGAATTTTACAGGTTTTTCAAGGGTTCTAAGCCCTTGATACCTTTCATGTGTAATTGAGATAAGTATTCTTTTAATTCAATCAATATGTCTATGTGTTGGTTGTCTATATCTTGTTCTTGTCTTAATTCTATCATGCTAGGCTAGATCTATCTTGTGTTTGCTTGGATCTAATGAAACCTAGATGTTAATTATGTGTTGATTACTTGTTTATAGTTGTTTTGGGTGAATGAATTTGATGTTAGGCTTAAGTAAACAGGCAAATCTCCAAATGGTAACATGCTTGAACGTCTTAGGAAACATGAACCGATGTGCACTAGGTCTTTATTGGTTGTATTTAATGCATGAGCCACTGTTTATAATCCCTATGGTTGTGTTGGGCATGGCATAGGAGGAGATAAGAGCTCATAGGATTGGGGAGTTAAGTGCGCCACCCCATGAATGGTATTAAGGAATACAATCCATCATCCACGCAACTATAACAAGTAATTAACATGTAAAAGATGTATAGGGAGTAGTGAAATTTAAGTAAACACATTTTCTCCACTTATTGCTCACAACCTTAGTTTAGTTAGTTTATTTTCATTTTTAGTATTTTATTTTGATTGCATCTTTAGTATTGGGTTAGTTGACTAGCAACTAATTCCGCCCAAATTCTTCAAACCCGAGATTTTTACTTGCTTTAAAAAAATATAAAAATACAAAAATAATCATCCCTCACCTTTAGAACTAGTATTTAGGTTTTCTAATCCTAGCGACACTATTCCTAGCTGAACGATCAATCCCCCGGTACTTGTCACTATACTATACTACAACGATCAGGTACACTGCCTGGTGGGGGTTGTAAGATTCTCAAGATCCCTTGAGAGGTAAAGCCTGGTGCGATTCCCACGTATCAAGTTTTTGGCGCCGCAGCCTGGGGAATAGTTATTGTCTAGGTTAGAATTTCTTTTTATTAGGTCTACTTGCTAGATTCCTTTCTAGTAAGATTTTATTTTTATTTTTAGGTTTTCTTTAGTCTATCTTATTTCTTTGTGTCTTTGTTCGTAACTCTTCACCACCCGACATCATGGACGATGGGAACATCCTTGAACCCGTCATCCCACCACAACAAAACCCACCACTAGAACCTCTTAGGCCCCGAACCTTAGGAGAGTATTCCTGACCTAGCCACCAAGGCTACCGAAACACCATTGAGCTCACCAGAGCCAATGTGACCCCCTTGCGATCCGACACCATCTGGTTGGTGCAAAGCGGATGTGCATTCCATGGACTACGTTCCGAAGATCCAAATTAACATCTTAAGGACTTCCTCAAAATCGTAGATTCCATAGACCTAGGTGTTGAAACTAGAGAGACAACCCGATTACGCCTATTCCAATTCTCTCTATGGGATCAAGCTAGTCAATGGCCTGAGCGTTTACCCGCGGGATCCATCACCACATGGGATGATCTCACCACTCGTTTCCTTGCTCAATTTTTCCCACCGGGGAGAACTACTAAGCTTAGAAATGACATCTTGATGTTCCAACAACGTCAAAATGAATCACTTTATGAAGCATGGACTCGTTTCAAGGACTTACTCCAAAAAGTCCCTCATCATGGCATAGATCTTTGGCTCCAAGTCAAAAAAATTTATGACCATATCGATCTCTCCACGAGGCGAGCCATTGACCAATCGGTCGGTGGTAAGCTATGTGATCTAAGTGCGGAACAATCATGGGAACTCATAGAAGATCTTGCTCTCTATGACAACGAAAGTTGGAATGATCCCCGTGATTTGAACAAAACGGTCAAGGCAATATCTTTACCTTCGAACAATTCTAGCACTCCCGACCGTAGGATCATGGAACTTGAGGACCAAGTCAAGTTTCTCATGAAATCTTACGAAGCTCCTAAACCTTCAAGCCAAGTGAACAAAATCACTTCTTCATGCGAATTATGTAGTGGTCCCCACGACACTCGTGATTGTGTGGAACTCCCCGGAACAGCTTTTGCGGACTACGCATCCACGCGTACCGACGAAGCGGGAGATAAGTGGTACACTTTCAAGCCCGAGCCAAACACTTACGGTGATTCATACAACCCCTCTTGGAAAAATCACCCAAACCTTAGGTGGAAACAAAATCAACCCAATTCTTCCAATCCGCCTAATCGTTACCAGCCAAACGGTCCACCCTCCAACCGTACTTTCAACATCAATCCTTCTAACAACTATGGTAGTACCAACAATCTTGAAGGATTGATGTCAAAGTTTATGGCATCTCAAGAAGCTCGCATAGCTAGGTTTGAAACCGAATTCAACCAACAACAAACGGAGATGACCAACAAGATTGACAACTTGTTGAAAGCCCTCAACAATCAAGCGTTAGCCACACCTAGGAAAGACACTAGGGACACCAATAAAGGAATCCAAATTAAGGACCCCTCATAATCCAAACATGCCCACTTTGTCAATGTTGTCACCATTAAGCCAATAGATAAGGAGATAGAAGAGAGTGACAAGGATGAGAGTAGGGAAGTTGAGGTTAATAGGGGAGAGGAATTAGAGGAGGTAGAGCTTATAGAAAAGTACTTTGATAAGTTGCCCACCAAGGAAGAACGGGAATACCATAAGGATTTATTCGATAGTCCCGAGAGAACATATATCCTTGGCAACCCACTTATCAAAATGGGAGACCCCTCTAACATTAACATACCATGCAATATCGGGAACATGCATATATGGAAAGCTTACATCGACCCTAGATCCCCCGTGAACATCATGACTAGGACTTATTACAATTGGGTGATGAAGAAGCAACTTAATTTTAGGATGATGCCTAATAAGAATCTGATAAGTAATTTTGCAGGAAGAGTGAAGGGTTTGCATGTGATTATAGGAAATCTCACTTATGAGATCGATTTTATGATAGTAGAAGACACTTGTCCGGTGATAGATGCTCGCCTAAGCCAAATAATATTCGAAAAACCATTTGTTGAAGCTACTAGGATGAGTTATGATCCGACTTTAGGGATAGTTAGATTCAAGGAAGAGAATGATGAGGTTGCCTATCAAATGCCCTACAAGATTGAGCAATACCGCCTTCTCTCTAATTTCGAAAAGGAACACAAGCAAGCAGCTTATTATAGGAATGAGGAGGATAGACGTAGAGGAGTAGAGTATGTAAAGAATAGGATGCTTGGTTTCTACAAAGAATGCTTGCAACTAGGTCTGGAATACAAAACTGGTTTAGAAGACGACCTAGAGAGTGGAACCAACAATGAGGTCACGTAGTAACCCATGACCTTGAGTCTAGCTACAAGACTCGTAAATAAAGAAAAGCGCTTCTTGGGAGGCAACCCATGTTTTGTGTGATTTTATTTTGTGTGTTTGTTATTTGCTTCCGTATGCATGCTTTATTTTTATTGTTGGTAGATCATGTTTCTCAATTAAATAGTGGAAATACTTTACTTTGTTGTTTCGGCCTAGTCTTAACTCCACCTAAAAGTATTTTTGCAAAAGATAAGTGTAAGGGGAAACCCCAAATATGTTTTTAAGAAACAAACCGATCATGATTCTCCACAATATTAAATGAACATGTATATTCGTATTTGTTAGAGTCAAATGCTTGTATTGAGTCATAATGAAGTTTTGCAGGATTTTCCAGGAAGTAGGACCAAGTTTTTCCAGAAATTTTCCGGAAACTTAACATAAGAATTTTTGCAGGTCACTTCTAACGGCGTCACGAGTTAACTCTTGACGGCGTCACGTGTAAAAATCTGAAAATCTTACCAGTTTTGTTTTTCTAACGGAGTCTTATGGTTTTTGTGAATTATTAAGTTTTATAATCTCCAGGAAACCTGCAAACTTCATTCCACAAGCATTATATCTTATTTTGTTTTCTAGGATTTAGTAACTTATATAGGATGCCGCCGATTTTACGCGAGGTTGTCTTGTCTATTTTCTCAGGATTTACAGGTTATGTATGACAAGAAGATGATTTATATTCTGAAAGGGAAGCTTTGATTGTTCATTTTCCTGGAGGAAGATTTAACCTGGCCACATATTTATCCATACCGAGCGAATCAGGGGAGTATTTGATTTCATTCTTTTTTCTTTTTCACTTTTACATTCTTTACTTGAACATTGGGGACAATGTTCATCTTAAGTGTAAGGGGAGGGTAAAATGATGATACCTAAAAAATACACTTTCGCTTGAGTTTGTTTGTTTGATAGTAGATGTGTAATAAAACTATGAGAAATACTTGTTAGTGTAATTTTAGCGCCAAATTTAAATTTTTTTACAACATTTAGGAGTGAAACTTTAGCCATAGCAAGCGTCTCATGGATAGGAGATCGTATGACTAGCACATAACCGTATATTCAGAAAAATTTTCCACCTAAATATGTGAGGTTTGCCTTTAGATTTGATAGGAAAAGCATTTATTATTAGTGCTTGTGAGTGTACCGGTAGCATTTAGATTCTAGAACTTGCATTAGTGATGCATCTCGAGACTGCTAGTGAGACTACATTCATGTGGTAGGATTTACTACATGATAAGAGGCATTAGGATCACCCTTGTGTTAAACCCGTATCATAATTACTTGACCATTTAAGTCATATTACTTGGCTAGTTAAGTCAACTAATTTTTCCCACACCCTTAGCGTTGTACTCATTTTTAGTACATGAAACCCCTAGTACACCCCTCCGAGCCTATCTTTTCGTTTCTAACTTTAAGCATCTTACTTAAAGGAAGAATTTGTTACACCCCACTTAAATGTACACCCAAATCGCCTTAGCCTTCCGTGTATGCGCTCATTTTTAGTGCATTATTGTTATTTGTTAAACCCTAAGTTAACTATCTAATTGATTACATGGTTGCTAAGTCGAGTCATATCCTTGTACATATTGTTTTGGGACGATTGGGACTCATGGGTAAGTACTTATTTTATGGAGTAATGGGGAAGAACATCATATTATTACCCCCATATGTACGCTAAACTTAAAAGTGCTCCAAGTGTTTTGATTTTATTAATTCGAGTCATTAGTTTAGTTTATTGTAAAGTATGTAGAGATTCAAGTGTAAGGGGAATGTTTATTCCCTATGATGTATTACTTTGGATGGTAGGGTAAGAGTGTATGCAAAAAAAAAAAAAAAAAAAAAAAAAAAAAAAAAAAAAAAAAATTGAAAATAATAATAATAATAAGAAAAATAGAAAAAGAAAAAGAAAGAAAAAAACATACGGACTACCATCCCTTTTTATTCTATGTTCATTTTATGTTTTTGTTATTTTTCCTTTATTAGCTTAAGTCGAGTCTAGTCTTGGCTTAGCAACGCCATCTTGTACATGTAATGAACCAAGATTGTTAACTCGCCACCAGTAAAAACTTCCTTTATCCAACAAAACCGTGTATTTCATATCCCTACACCTAACGTTACAACCCTTTAAAAGACATCTTTGATAGTTTATCCTAGGTGCTTACGCCATATGGTGGAGGTTTGATCCTTCCCAAGCCTATGGTAATCTATTTTGCTATGACAGGTAGTGAGAGATATCTTCCGTTTCCATATTGTAATTTATACTTTATTACACCCGAGAGATGTGAGTATCTAAACACTATTTGTGAGGTGCTAGTGTATGACCTCCGTGCTTGTCTATTGGTCTTTAGTGGAACGATTATTTGTTGTAATTACTTTTATATTAGTGTTAAATGACCCCTAACTTGTATTTTGAGTAGAATAAAAGCGCATTTGCTTGAGGACAAGCAAATCTCAAGTGTAAGGGTATATGATGAGGCGAAAAATGATCCACTTTTAGGGGGTCATTTAAGCCCGGAATTGAATTTATTTGATCAAATATTGCCCTAAATCGTTCCTTTTATGATTTTAGGTACTTTGGAAGTGAAATCTGGAAAAGGAAGCAATTCGGACGTTTTTGGAGCATAAAAGTGAAGAAAACGCCAAAGTCTTAATTTTCCTTGCTGGGAACAGTAGGTGACGGCGTCAAGAAGGAATTCCTGACGACGTCAAGAGTAATTTCCATGACGACCCAGTACAGATTTGACGACGTCACGAAGTAGGGCGTCAAGAGTAAAAGTCATGACGGCCTGGAAATGCATAACACATGACGGCGTCAAAAGTAGATCAAGGCAGTCCGAGAATTATTTTGGCGGCGAGGTGACGGCGTCACAAGATTTGTCTTGACGCCGTCAGACCCTATTTCCTATATATATTTTTCTAATTTTCACACATTAAAGAGAGAAGTTTTGGAGAAACCCTAAGTACGAACTTGGTGCGAATTTTACAGGTTTTTCAAGGGTTCTAAGCCTTTGATACCTTTCATGTATAATTGAGATAAGTATTCTTTTAATTCAATCAATATGTCTATGTGTTGGTTGTCTATATCTTGTTCTTGTCTTAATTCCATCATGTTAGGCTAGATCTATCTTGTGTTTGCTTGGATCTAATGAAACCTAGATGTTAATTATGACGCCACACGCGTACCGACACCTATTAGTTATGGCAATAATTTAATTAACTCATGTTCGAGTACACAAAATGTTTTTATAATACTTGTATAAAAACGCTCACGAAAATGAACCTTATACATTTTTACTTGTAGTGTCAAACTGGGACACCGCGACTCACATTTAAACTCACCGGGACACAAAATACATTTTATAAAATCATACATACTCCTTTCCATTTTTTTTTATATATACACTTGCCGCCCCTTCCCTATTCTCCAAATAGTGGCACTAGAACCTATTTTGAATTACTAAATATCACCTCTTTTGACTTTAACCATCTTAACTAGCTATAGAAGATCATGAACTCTTGGACATTTAGTATATGTGAAGGGGTAGGTTATTCTCACGGACCCTATTTCTATTAACCGAACCCTCTCTAAAAGAGGTAGCCCACTTTTTTTTTTTTTTTTTTTCCTTATTTTGTCGTTTAGTTGTCTATTTTTTTATTTTTATTTTTTTGTAATGTTTTTTTTAATGTTTTTTTTTGTAATGTTTTTTGGTATAGTATATAATTAAACGACTATGACAACAAATCACGGGCCCTATTTCTATTAACCCAAATCCTCTCTACTTCTAGCTCATTTTTTTTTTCTTGTTTTGTCGTCGTTTTTTTTTTTTTTTTTTTTTTTTTTTTTTTTTTTTTTTTTTAAATGTTTGGTATAGTATATATTTTTTGTAACGTTTTTTTGTGTTTATTTGTTACGTTTATATAATTAACGTCCAATGCGTTTTTATTTAATTAATAACAACAACAAATAGCATGTTAAACGTTACTACATTAAACGACTATAACAACAAACGTTACCAAAAAAATTTCAACTTTTATTATTTTTAACAAAATACTTTTTTTTAAAAACTTTTATAACGTTTATTACAAAAAAAAAAAAAAAAAAAAAAAAAAAAAAAAAAAAAAATTAGCCGCATATTTTGACCAAAAGAAAAGTGGCAGTGGGCTAGGGGACAAAAAAACAAAGGTGGCAGTGAGCAGTGGGCTAGGTGGCAGTGGGCTAGGGACTGTAGAGCCCGCCCGGTTAACAACACCCTATGTGAAACAATGAAATGACTACTCATTTGCATCTCCTTTTCTTTTGGCTGAGAAACAAACCAAAGGACACCTTCATATAAATATATAATTTTTTTTTATATAGCTTAAGCTAGTTGATATATATATATATATATATATATATATATATATATATATATATATATATATATATATATATATATATATATTTTATTCCACTAGTCCTCACTAGAGTCGTAGTCAATTGGTGTGAGCCATGCCTTGTTCTCCTATAATACAAAGATATTTGTAGACAACAGTTACACAAGGCATGGCATGCCCATTCCTTTCTTTTTTTCTACCAAACACCATCACCACAAGTTACCACTTTGAAAATTTGCAGCTAACTATGTACTACTTGAATAAATTAATCAATAGACCATGTTTGATTTTCATACAAAAAGGAGACTATAGAGGGTAAATTTTACACAAAGAAAGCAAACAAAACTCTTCCCTTTCTTTTCTCCATATAACCCACGACCAACACAGTGCACCATTACTTTTGCAATCACATTTCACTTTCAAAACCTCATTTAAAACCTCTAAGTATATGCAAGAGGGTTGAAGCTTGGAATTTTGGGTTAATTTGGAAGCTTGGGCTACTAAGATTTGGGTTAAAAATTCTTAGACACTTGGATTCTCTTCTTTGTTTCTCATTCGAACCATCTCCTCATACTCACTGTAAGGATCAACCAACATCTTTAACTTGTTACAATCTCATTTTTGAACTTTAAACGTCACGTATATATTAATATGTGTAGTTATGAAAAACTAAAAATGTTTTACTTGATTTAAAACTCTTGACATGCATACATACGATCGAATATACTTGCAAGATCGACTATAGTTGTGTTTAAAATGAAGCTTGTGTGGTGACCTTTTTAATCGTGCATAATACGTATAAGCTTAAAGAAATAAACTAGTGTTTACTTGCTTATTAATCAACATACACTTAAACATGTCAAACTCATTTGAGGTCTTTAGACTTAAAGCAACATAAGAAACACAAGTATTGGCTTAGTTTTGAACAAGTGCTTAATTTCTTATTTTTGCTTATTGGCTTATCGGCTTGTTTCGCGGTTTATTCACTTGAAAGCTTAGCTTAAAATATTTATATACAAGCTTATTGACACGTTACACTAAATCGGTTAAGTTTTGGTTTCATTTGGATTTTCGAGTCGTATAAACTCAAATAAGTCAAGACTTATTTGAGCTTATTTTGGTCACCTCTTCGTAACTTGAGGTTATTCAAGACTTATTTGAGCTTATTTTGTTTTGAAAAGGAAGTGAAAAACACGAACCAAAAACGCATGCAAGACACAACTCAGAATGCACCGAGTGAGTTATACAACAAAATATATCACAGTTGAAAAATCCTTTAAATACAATTAAATTGTCTAAATAAAGGAGTAAGAGCCACTGGCTCTACTGGTTGTGTTGCTTAGTTACTAACCAAAATACTAAAGTTCGATCCTTGTCGTGGTCTCTTTTTGATATATATATATATATATATATATATATATATATATATATATATATACATATATATATATATATATATATATATATATATATATATATATATATATATATATATATATTGACTAATATTTTTGGACCCGATCTAACACATTTTTATAACACTTTTTCAACACATTTTATCCAAATTTTCGTCAAACTAATATATTTAGTATTTATTTCTAAAACCCGACTAAAAGACGAAAGTTAAAAATGATAAGAAAATATTTATAAAAAAAAAATTATTAATATAAATATTTTCTAACTTATCATCCACTAATTAAATATATATATAAACACTCTTATATATACACCGTACCACGTAACCGTTACTAATATAAATACTTAGCGTAAAGTATTTATTATTATTTTATAAAACGTTTATTTTTCACAAACACTTTTATTGTGAATACTTTCCGTACATAGTTGTCCGGTTACTCCTGAATTGGAGACTTATTCATCACGAAAACTTTTATATACTCGTAGATATATATATATATATATATATATATATATATATATATATATATATATATATATATATATATTTGTACATTTGTCCAAGAGCCAATACTTAAAAGCATTTTGAAATGAGTTAAACGTAAACTCTGCCACACAAGCAAAATTAAACACAACCACTTGAAAATACTTGAATCTATTTAAACACTTTGAGTCGTGAGCACACAAAACTGTAAACTAAGACTTGCCATACTAATCTAGGTCGCGTGTTGGTGCTGCACACTATTTCTACTTGAGTTATTCACATCAGACGACTTAATTGCTGAGGTGAGTCATAGCCCCAATTTTACTCGTTTAATTACTTTATAAACTCTTTGGGGGAGATACATGCTCAACTACTTATTTTTACTTTCACAAGTACTCTAAACATTTTCATATTACTGTAAGTTTATAGCCCCACTTTTTACTTTACTTTGCTTTACAAACTAGGGGTGAGAAACGTGCAAACACTTTAGGAATTATTGCCTTTATGCAACACACTCTATAAGTTATTGCTTGTATGTAACACTTTGTGAACTATTGCTTTTATGCAATATACTTTATGAACTATTGCTGCTATGCAACACACTTTATGAATTCTTGCTTTTATACAATACACTCTATGAATTATTGCTTTTATGCAAACACTTTTATGGACCACACTGAAACTTATGCTTTATTTAAACTATTACGCGGATTAGCCTAAGCCCTTGAATCCCACTATGCCAAAACTCATGAACCGTCAATTCCTGCTGGGAAGCGCGAATGTTATAAATAGATCTATTGGGGGTGACTCCCCCGTTCGGTTTGACCGGATAGGCAAACGTGAACATATAACATGTCGAATTACAAGTGTATCGGGATAAACACTTGCCGGGCCTTTATATCTAACATGCTTCTAGAGCATGCACACTGTCGTAGCTTCGGTTGCATGAACTTAGTGCTAGCGTAATATACTATTAAATTTTGTGTGACATTACATTCGTTGTAATGATCACATACTTTGCAATGGTCCAACTTTATGACTAATACTTATGGTCCACTTTACTAATATTTTTCTTGACGCTGTGAGTAAAGCAGTGGTCATTAATACCAAACTTGACTTGTCGGTGAACAATTATCCACACTTGACAACCTTGTGGTCCACATTACTAATGTACTTAAAAGTAAACTTTGTTTTCACGACATTGTGGGTGATACAATGATCGCAAAGCTCTCTTTTGAACTCTCAATACTTTTATGCAAACCTATGAACTCACCAACCTCGTGTTGACACTTTTTAGCATGTATTTTCAGGTTTAAGGCAATAGCTAACTGTTGAAGGCTTTTGGCATGGCATGGCATGGTCATAGATGACTCTGATGTATTTGGGACCGCTTTATTTCTTTTATGGGCTTATATTTCCGCACAATTTTCAAATGATGTAAACTTATACTTTTGAATCTAAAATTTCTTTTAAACGGATAAGGTAAATCGGTTTTCTATACCTTGTGTTGTGGTACCAATTTAGTAGCGCCCCGGTGACATGTACGCTTCCGCTGGACCCGATTTTGGGGGTGTTACAGATTGGTATCAGAGCCTTGGTTATAGGGAACTGGGTATTTTTAAAACCTAGACTATAACTACTTTTGCGAAAGCTTAACCCTATGACTGACACGTGCCTGCCTGCCAAGCCGAAGGCTTATTTGTTATTTTGATTACTAACATATTTGATGAGATTCGCCTTGTTATTGGATAGTATATCCATGTATTTCCGCTATTTTCTATAAGTATCTTCGACATACTTATGCTTATGTATCGTACTTGGCGTAGTGTTACGCGCTTTTCTTTATGTAATCTTATCATTCGTCCTCGAGTGTGGACACTTGTTTAGCCTTTCTAAACAACTTTTGATAGTGAGGGACATAATACTAGCGTAACTGAACCGAGTATTTCAAAGTTCATTAAACCTCGGGAGAATATAGATTGATCACCTATATTCAACCAGGGACAGTGGGACATAGCCTGATCACCTATGTCCGACTCAAAGGTGAATTTTGCAATACTTGGAATAGTTATAATAGAGTTATGTTCCGATTGATTTATGTGAACTTCAAAAATTTATGTGTGTGCACATAAGCATAAAATGAACATTCACATTTGCACACAACAGGATAGCAATAACAACACACTGGCATTACAATACTTCGTGAATCGCAACACTCTTCGAATCACTCTACTCTCCCGCTTACATGGAATACTTTTCATCACAGCCTGGTTATGGTACAGTCACCTCTACCTTAAACCTTTCTACTGAATCGATGTTGTACCTTCCGCGTTAAGTACTAAGTACACTACTGAGAGTAGTTATAATAGAGTTACGTTCTAATTGACTTTCTACTTCTATTTTCAAGAAATTGCAAACTCGCGTGAGTACACAAAAGAAGTGCAACATATGGACCTTCATATTAGTGAACACAATAACCAGACGGACTTCCACACAACCTTGTCACGTAAAGTCAGCATGGTCTCATATCCTGTTCTAATCCGCGAGGACAAGTTACATCATCAGCCAGCATGAGGCAACCTACTCAATCAACGGGATTACTTACGAAAACCCAACCCTATAATGTCTCATTTTCTTTATTTCTAGTTTCGAAAGATCTTATCGTCAAACAAACAACTCTTGGGCTTAATAGCTACCGAATGGCTTATAACCTCACATATGACTAAAACATGCTTTCATCATAAGCGCCTGTGCCGATCGTTATGACGATTACATTCTAATCCTTAATCAAAAACTACACCCTCTGCATCCAAAAATAAATAAATAAATAAAAATAAATAAAATAAAAAATAAAATAAAATAAAATCTTGGACTGAAAACTATATTTTATGTTTTCTGAAATATTACCTAGACTGGATCAATACTCATACTTCCCTGTTAATGTGAGTGAAGCAGTAGCCACATGCATTTCTAATTGTACTGTGATCGAAGGAATAACCACTAATATTTTCCTGAAACTACGAGTTCATGGCCCAACTTTACTTGTTTTAAACCATTTTGGGGTAAAAATAATAATAATAATACATGCAAACTTTACTTATTCGATTTACTCAAACTCTCACAAATTGCTCTCATACATGATTCAATTACTCTGAAACATTTTCTGATTTGCTTTAATACCTATTTGATTACTCGAATGCAATACTTAGTGCGCTCTTGAACCAGCCGACTGATTACTAATATAACCAACATCTCTCTTTCGAGGTTGTATCCTGAAACACACTGAATAACCCGATCAACATCGAACTATACCTTTATATTTTTCTCAACTCTATCAGGTAACCCGAAGTGAATTCTGAGGACATAATTCTTCTAAGGTGGTGAGACTGTGACAAACGGTAATTTTGCCAGCATTATTTTAATATTAAATATCAATTTATTAATACCTGACTATTTATTTTGAGCATTTTGTGCTCACGTAATTTATTCGGGAAGATAACCCGCTCATCTTAGACACTACGGGAAACTATTCCGCTCACTATGGCACACAATGACATAGCAGACAATTTGTTTTTATCAAAAGAAAATGTGAGATATTAACTTTTTGACACTCGCGAACTATTATTTTAGTAGTACACATATTTATTTTTATCAGAAAATGCACATTTTATATTTTCTGACATAGACTGACAATTTAATATTTAAAGACGAGAGGTTATCTTGCAACTCCTAATACAATGACGCCACACGAGTACCGACACCTATTAGTTATGGCAATAATTTAATTAACTCATGTTCGAGTACACAAAATGTTTTTATAATACTTGTATAAAAACGCTCACGAAAATGAACCTTATACATTTTTACTTGTAGTGTCAAACTGGGACACCGCGACTCACATTTAAACTCACCGGGACACAAAATACATTTTATAAATTCTTACATACTCCTTTCCGTTTTTTTTTATATATACACTTGCCGCCCCTCCCCTATTCTCCAAATAGTGGCACTAGAACCTATTTTGAATTACTAAATATCACCTCTTTTGACTTTAACCATCTTAACTAGCTATAGAAGATCATGAACTCTTGGACATTTAGTATATGTGAAACAATGAAATGACTACTCATTTGCTTCTCCTTTTCTTTCGGCTGAGAACAAACCAAAGGACACCTTCATATAAATATATAATTTTTTTTTATATAGCTTAAGCTAGTTGATATATATATATATATATATATATATATATATATATATATATATATATATATATATATATATATATATATATATATATTATTCCACTAGTCCTCACTAGAGTCTTAGTCAATTGGTGTGAGCCATGCCTTGTCCTCCTATAATACAAAGATATTTATAGACAACACTTACACAAGGCATGGCATGCTCATTCCTTTCTTTTTTTTCTACCAAACACCATCACCACAAGTTACCACTTTGAAAATTTGCAGCTAACTATGTACTACTTGAATAAATTAATCAATAGACCATGTTTGATTTTCATACAAAAAGGAGACTATAGAGGGTAAATTTTACACAAAGAAAGCAAACAAAACTCTTCCCTTTCTTTTCACCATATAACCCACGACCAACACAGTGCACCATTACTTTTGCAATCACATTTCACTTTCAAAACCTCATTTAAAACCTCTAAGTATATGCAAGAGGGTTGAAGCTTGGAATTTTGGGTTAATTTGGAAGCTTGGGCTACTAAGATTTGGGTTAAAAATTCTTAGACACTTGGATTCTCTTCTTTGTTTCTCATTCGAACCATCTCCTCATACTCACTGTAAGGATCAACCAACATCTTTAACTTGTTACAATCTCATTTTTGAACTTTAAACATCACGTATATATTAATATGTGTAGTTATGAAAAACTAAAAATGTTTTACTTGATTTAAAACTCTTGACATGCATACATACGATCGAATATACTTGCAAGATCGACTATAGTTGTGTTTAAAATGAAGCTTGTGTGGTGACCTTTTTAATCGTGCATAATACGTATAAGCTTAAAGAAATAAACTAGTGTTTACTTGCTTATTAATCAACATACACTTAAACATGTCAAACTCATTTGAGGTCTTTAGACTTAAAGCAACATAAGAAACACAAGTATTGGCTTAGTTTTGAACAAGTGCTTAATTTCTTATTTTTGCTTATTGGCTTATCGGCTTGTTTCGCGGTTTATTCACTTGAAAGCTTAGCTTAAAATATTTATATACAAGCTTATTGACACGTTACACTAAATCGGTTAAGTTTTGGTTTCATTTGGATTTTCGAGTCGTATAAACTCAAATAAGTCAAGACTTATTTGAGCTTATTTTGGTCACCTCTTCGTAACTTGAGGTTATTCAAGACTTATTTGAGCTTATTTTGTTTTGAAAAGGAAGTGAAAAACACGAACAAAAAACGCATGCAA
Source organism: Artemisia argyi (assembly GCA_030686995.1). NCBI lineage: Eukaryota > Viridiplantae > Streptophyta > Magnoliopsida > Asterales > Asteraceae > Artemisia > Artemisia argyi. The sequence continues at coordinate 385,655 of JARVZY010002132.1, forward strand.
GACACAACTCAGAATGCACCGAGTGAGTTATACAACAAAATATATCACAGTTGAAAAATCCTTTAAATACAATTAAATTGTCTAAATAAAGGAGTAAGAGCCACTGGCTCTACTGGTTGTGTTGCTTAGTTACTAACCAAAATACCAAAGTTCGATCCTTGTCGTTGTCTCTTTTTGATATATATATATATATATATATATATATATTTATATATTTTTGGACCCGATCTAACACATTTTTATAACACTTTTTCAACACATTTTATCCAAATTTTCGTCAAACTAATATATTTAGTATTTATTTCTAAAACCCGACTAAAAGACGAAAGTTAAAAATGATAAGAAAATATTTATAAAAAAAAATTATTAATATAAATATTTTCTAACTTATCATCCACTAATTAAATATATATATATATATATATATATATATATATATATATATATATATATATATATATATATATATATATATATATATATATATATATATATATATATAAACACTCTTATATATACACCGTATCACGTGACCGTTACTAATACAAATACTTAGCGTAAAGTATTTATTATTATTATTTTATAAAACGTTTATTTTTCACAAACACTTTTATTGTGAATACTTTCCGTACATAGTTGTCCGGTTACTCCTGAATCGGAGACTTATTCGTCACGAAAACTTTTATATACTCGTAGATATATATATTTGTACATTTATCCAAGAGCCAATACTTAAAAGCATTTTGAAATGAGTTAAACGTAAACTCTGTCACACAAGCAAAATTAAACACAACCACTTGAAAATACTTGAATCTATTTAAACACTTTGAGTCGTGAGCACACAAAACTGTAAACTAAGACTTGCCACACTATTTCTACTTGAGTTATTCACATCAGACGACTTAATTGCTGAGGTGAGTCATAGCCCCACTTTTACTCGTTTAATTACTTTATAAACTCTTTGGGGGATATACATGCTCAACTACTTATTTTTACTTTCACAAGTACTCTAAACATTTTCATATTACTGTAAGTTTATAGCCCCACTTTTTACTTTACTTTGCTTTACAAACTAGGGGTGAGAAACGTGCAAACACTTTATGAATTCTTGCCTTTATGCAACACACTCTATAAGTTATTGCTTGGATGTAACACACTTTATGAACTATTGTTTTTATGCAATATACTTTATGAACTATTACTGTTATGCAACACACTTTATGAATTCTTGCTTTTATACAATACACTCTATTGATTATTGCTTTTATGCAAACACTTTTATGGATCACACTGAAACTTATGCTTTATTTAAACTATTACGCGGATTAGCCTAAGCCCTTGAATCCCACTATGCCCAAACTCATGAACCGTCAATTCCTGCTGGGAAGCGCGAATGTTATAAATAGATCTATTAGGGGTGACTCCCCCGTTCGGTTTGACCGGATAGGCAAACGTGAACGTATAACATGTCGAATTACAAGTGTATCGGGATAAACACTTGCCGGGCCTTTATATCTAACATGCTTCTAGAGCATGCACACTGTCGTAGCTTCGGTTGCATGAACTTAGTGCTAGCGTAATATACTATTAAATTTTGTGTGACATTACATTCGTTGTAATGATCACATACTTTGCCAATGGTCTAACTTTATGACTAATACTTATGGTCCACTTTACTAATATTTTTCTTGACGCTGTGAGTAAAGCAGTGGTCATTAATACCAAACTTGACTTGTCGGTGAACAATTATCCACACTTGACAACCTTGTGGTCCACATTACTAATGTACTTAAAAGTAAACTTTGTTTTCACGACATTGTGGGTGACACAATGATCGCAAAGCTCTCTTTTGAACTCTCAATACTTTTATGCAAACCTATGAACTCACCAACCTCGTGTTGACACTTTTTAGCATGTATTTTCAGGTTTAAGGCAATAGCTAACTGTTGAAGGCTTTTGGCATGGCATGGCATGGTCATAGATGACTCTGATGTATTTGGGACCGCTTTATTTCTTTTATGGGCTTATATTTCCGCACAATTTTCAAATGATGTAAACTTATACTTTTGAATCTAAAATTTCTTTTAAACGGATAAGGTAAATCGGTTTTCTATACCTTGTGTTGTGGTACCAATTTAGTAGCGCCCCGGTGACATGTACGCTTCCGCTGGACCCGATTTTGGGGGTGTTACAGTCGGTTTCTCTTTTATCTCCTAGAAATATATCTAAGGATGGAAAGCTATGCAAAGATTGAGATTCCGGTTCATCAACACTAGGAAACTCCCTAAAATTAAGAACAAGGTTATCACTACAAGTATTCAAACCTATATCCTCTAGTTGTGTTTGGTTCAAAGGTTCTACTTCCATCGGGGTTCCTGAAGTCTCATCTACTTCTTTCGGGTAGGTCACGGGTGGTATGTATGCCTCAAATGATGGTAGGACTTGTGAGGTACTTAGTGGGCTTGGGTTTTCTACTATCTCTTCCATCACATCAATATCACCTATGTGTTCATCTTGTATTATGGTAGTGCCCAACCATGACATGCAACTAGGTGGCTCAACTCTAACCTCATGTGTGTCGTATGTTTTGGTGAAATCTATCCCTCTCATGCAACTAGGTAGTTCAACACTAACCATCTCATAATCTTGGTTTGATTCTAAGTTCATGTTCTTAGAAACTAGGTCATCTTGCTCATACGAATCCACCAATTCGTTGAACTTATGGGTCATGGTTAGGAAGCTTTTCTCAAAATTCATCCAACGGGTATCACTAAAAGGAATTGATCCTGATAATTATCGTCTAATAGAAATCACACATGCATAGAATTCATCAAACCCATCTAACTTTACACCCATCTATTCTTGTATATATCTAAGATCACTTAAAAATTCATTGGAACAACAGGAAGCAAATCTATCCGAGTAAACTAATTGTTCCTATATAGTTAATGATCTAAATGGAATTTCATCCGCCATGGAGACAAATGAAAATGGTTTTACAAACAAACGACACAAACAAAAAGATAGACTACAAGAATGCTAATAAAAAGAAAATAAAAATCTCACTTGATAGGAATCTAATGAGTAGACCTAATCAAAATAAATTTCAACCTAAACAATAACTACTCCCCGGCAATGGCGCCAAAAACTTGATACGCGAGATTGCGCCCTCGCAACAGGTTTTACCACTAAAGGGATCTTGAGAAGCTTGCAATCCCCGCTAGGCAGTGTACCTGATCGTTGTAGTATAGTATAGTGACAAGTACCGGGGGATTGATCGTTCAACTCAGGAATAGTGTTCGCTAGGATTAGAAAGCCTACTAAACTAGATCTAGAGCTGAGGTATGATTCTTTTTGTATTTTTTATATTTTATGAAAGCAAGTAAAATCTCGGGTTTTGAAGGAGTGGGCGGAATTAGTTGCTAGTCAACTAACCCAATTAACTACAGATGCAATCAAAATAAAATAAAAAGAAATGAAAATAAACTAATGTGATTATGTGGTGAAAACAATAATGAGAAAAGATGTGTTTACTTAGATTTCATTACTCCCTAGATATCTTTTACCGGTTGATTAGCTCATTACAATTGCATGGATGACGGCTTATATTCCTTAATACTAGTCGTAGGGCCGTGTACAATATTCCCTAACTCTATAAGCTCCTACTTCACTCCTATGTCGAGCCGACTAAAAGCTCCTAACATGGGATCACTAGAATTCGCTTATGCATTAAATACAACCAAAAATCGTAGTACACCTCCGATCATGTTTCTTAAAATGTTCAAGCACGTTACCTGTAACACCCTAGGCAAATCCCACATCGGCTGTGGCCTAAAGAGATGCTGGGCTCATAAGATAACATTCGCCTTACAATGACACAACGCGTTTTATGGTCTACTGCGAGTGGGGTTCTTAGGAACTGGCAGTTAAGCGTGCTCATGTGAGAGTAGTACTGGCTTGGGTGACCTGCCGGGAAGTCTTCAAATGAGGCCACAAAAACAAAGCCGTGAGCCTGCGGGCAAAGCAGACAATATTGTGGTCTGCGTAAGGCGGGGTGTTACATTACCAATGGAAGTCTGCCAGTTTTCTTAAGCCTAACATCGAATACAATCATCCACAACAATTACAAGCAAACCATCAACCAATAATCAACATCTAGGTTTCACTACATCTAAGCAAACATAATAAAAACCTAGCCTAGCATGTTAAAAGTAAGACAAGCATAAGATAGAATCACACAACACATAGACATATCATATGATTATTGGAAAACTTATCTTTAATTAAGCATGGATGGAACAAGGGTTGAAACCCTTATTTTTACAGAAAATTCATCTAGGGTTTAAGCTCTCCAAAGTTCTCCTAATGTTCCACCCTTTTACAATGAAAAATTGAAAAAATATATATAGAGAATACATCCTGACGACGTCACGTTGTAGCTACTGACGCCGTTAACTCGCCGCCAAATTAAGGGTCGTATTGCCTAGATCTAGTCTTGACGCCTTCATGTAGAAATTGAGCTCTGGGCCGTCACTTGCAAAATGACCCTGACGGCCTTGGTGACGCCTTCAGGTCAATTACACTAAAAATGTTCTGGGCCGTCACGTGTATTTTCCACTTAATTCATGAGCAAACACTACTAGTTAAGCCTTAGTTGATCCTAGTGGATTGCCTATAGCTCAAAGAAAGGAGAGGAAGAAGAGAATTGGCTTGCTAATGAACCAAGGAATGAATAGAATGAATACATGAGGCCATGTATTTATACTATCACAAAACTTGGAGCAAAAGACACAATCCCTACCCCATAAGGAGTGGGTCGGCCGATCTAAGCCCAAGGGGGCATTCTAGATCCTTCTTGGCTTCTTTTTCACTCTTAGTCCTTTAACTTTCATCTAACGGTCGTTAGGTACCGTTAAGTGCTTATTTCGTGAATTTAATAATTATTCGTAACTAAAACAATAATTATTAATTAATTGAAACTCATACGTAAAGTGTGCAATCCCGAAGTCTCGAGTTCGAGTCTGGATATATTCATTAATTTTTATCCGTTAATTCTAACACAAGGCTCATGCGACACCCCAAAAGGAAACATATGGGTTTTCGGGTTTCGATGATGAAGATGAGGACGATGAAGACGAAAGGGAAGACGTTAACAAAACAATGAAGCATGGTTCTCACCACCCATTTAAGGTTGAAGCTAAGATTGACATCCCGACGTATGATGGCACTATCGAAGCGGAGAAACTGGATTCATGGCTTGACCAGTTGGAAACTTACTTCACTTTGTATGGGTTTCGTAGCAGTGAGAATGTGGTCTTTGCGCGACTAAAACTAACAAGCCACGTGTTGGCTTGGTGGATTCTCAGTTGAAAAATCATGGGCAATGAGGAAATTAGTTGTAAAAAATTCACTCAACTCTTACAACAAGAGTTTTACCCCATGGGATATGTTCAAGATCGGTGGACACGGTGCCACAATTTTACGTCTACAAAGAGGTCAGAGTGTACAAGAATACACCACAGAATTTCGACGACTAGCTGTGACATTGGGAATTTCCACTAATAATGAAGACGTTTTCACAAAATATGTTGCTGGCCTACCTCTACAAATTCAAAATGAAATGCGGTTGCACGTGACAACAAACATCTCTAATGCAAGTAGCATCGACATGGAGATAGAACAAAAAATAAAATTAGTGGTCGAAAGTTTGAAGAAGGACAAAAGAGTGAAGTGGCAAACGGTAACCATTAAAAGAAAGAGTTCAAAAAGAGAGGAGCAACACAGTCAGATGCAAATAAATATTGTGACACATGTAGAATCTCGGGCCATACTGAGGAAAATTGTTGGAAAGTACACCATGAGTTGTTTCCGAAGAAATGGATAAAAGATGATCGCGGAAGGCGTACAATAGCCACTACGTTCGCCAATGATGTACTCAAGCTGGAAACAGTCAAAGAAGCGGACAAGAGCTTGTCACTGATGGCAAAGTCACAAATGAAGTCGTTGGATACACACGTGGAGCGCGATGAAAAAGACCATCTAGGTGAAACTTGAAGTAGTTAAAGCTACTGTGGGTACAGGTAGTCAAAAGAACTTGATTTCCGCTAGTCTTGTGCGAAAATTGGGTCTGAAAACAATTCAACATCCTTCTCCTTACTCTTTGGGTTGGATCAAAAATGATATGGATACACAAGTCAACGAGCAATGTAAGTTTCATTTTGCCATCACGAGCCAATATATAGATGAAGTTATATACGAAGTTGTTCCATTGGATATTTGTCAGCCTGTCAGGTCATTTTTGGTAGCCCTTACCTTTGGGAATGAAATGTGGTGTATTTTATAAGAGCACAAAAATATCAGTTCGAGAAAGATGGGAGAAAATTTCTTATAATAGAAACCAGGGTGTGAGAAATATCGAGCTAATCACAGCTTGTCAAACCCGTCGAATGGTGAATGCGTCCCAAAGTATTGTACTCATACATGTACGACCAATTGAACCTTTAAACAAGCTATCTGCTCTAACTCTTACATGTTTCCATGCCAATGATAAACTTTAACAGAAAATTTGACACAAGAAGAGAAATACTATTTTGGGACCCAAAATGAAAAAGAGACAATAAATTTGGGACGGAGTGAGTATGATTTTTTCTATTTTTTTAGTTTTGCAAAAAATTTGAAGTGAATTTTTTTCGCTATTAGTGTATTAGAAAATCAGATAACATGTTTATGTAGCATTGTATTTTATATATTAAACAAGAGGGTGATTTTGAAAATGATAAGAAGAACATAGAAAATATATATTTCGTTTTCTGAAAGTTGTGTCTTAAAGGAATATGAATATGAACATATTTTCTAATTCCTTACAAATCTATTTTTGATCTTTTTTACAAGTGAACTTGGTGCTATAATTATTGCATGGTTAATGAAAGTAATTGCAAATGAATATTTTGTAAATACAAACAAATCTCATGAATTTAGCAAGTTATTTTTCAAAAAATGAATAAAGACGCTACATCCTAAAAAAGAGAGTAAATTACATGAATAGTTCATGTGGTTTGCGTTAATTTTTACGTATAGTCCTTCGACCTTTTTTCAAATTGAGATAACTCTGATATCTTTTAGACCGACTATCATTTGTCCAAACAAATATTAAGCTTGACCAATGATACTTGACATGTGAGTTACACACATGAGTGATATTGCACTTTATCCATATACCCATTTCTTCCATTTAACTTTTGACTCAATAAAAATAAAATATTATAATCTCTTTATATATTTTATTAACGCATACTACATCTTTTTCCTAATTTTATTGTACATCTTCTCTTATAGTATGTCTCAAAATAATTCTCTATTACCAAAAATTATAGTTGGATTTGTAATGTCACCTCCTATGAGTCACTTTATTTTACATACTCTTATTTTGTTACATACTAATGGACAAATCACCACTCTTCATCAAGTTTGATCTATTGGTGGAGATTAACCTAAGATTAAATATGAAAAACCTAAGTCCATGTTTTTTTTTCCATTTTCTTTGTCTTTTTGTTTTTCTTATTATTCACACTTTTTTATTTATTTTTTTTTTGGTCTTTTTTATACTTCACGTCTTTTTTCTTTCTTTCTTTCTTTTTACTTTTTTTGTCATTTATTCTAATTCACATCTTTCTTTTTCTCCCACTTTTTTTTCGCTTTGATATGTTTTCGTCTGTTCTCACACATTTTCATCTATTTTCGTATGTTTTCATACGTTTTCTTCCGTTTTTATAACGTTTTCGTCTCTTTTCAAACGTTTTCATTTATTTGCATCCGTTTTTATACGTTTTCAAACATTTTTGTCCATTTTCATATGTTTATATACGTTTTCGTCCATTTTTTGTCCGTTTTCATACGTTTTCATCCATTTTTAAACGTTTTCGTCTGTTTTCAGATGTTTTCGTCTGTTTTTATACATTTTCGTCCGTTTTCATACGTTTTCGTCCGTTTTCTCACACTTTCGCCCGTTTTTGTCCGTTTTCATACGTTTTTGTCTGTTTTATTATGTTTTCGTTCGTTTTCATCCGTTTTCGTTCAATTTAACACGTTTTCATCCGTTTTCTTTTGTTTTTGTCCATTTTGTATACATTTTTGTCCGTTTTCAAACGTGTTTTTAAGCTTTCAAAAGTTTTCATACGCATTCGTCTTTTTCTAACATTTGCATCCGTTTTCATACATTTTTGCCCGTTTTCATACGTTTTTGTCCGTTTTCATACATTATCATCCTTTTTCACTCGTTTTCATACATTTTCATTCGTTTTCATCCATTTTCTTTCGTTTTTATCCATTTTTCATACGTGTTCTTACGCTTTCATGCATTTTCTTCTGTTTTCATACATATTCTTTCATTTTCCTATGTTTTTGTTCGTTTTGATTCGTTTACGTCCGTTTTTAAATATTTTTGGGCATTTATTGACATTTTTATATGTTTCTAAATATCACAGGTGATATTCTAAATATTACAAAGTGATATTTTATGATATTTATAATATCACAAGTGATATTCTGAATATCACAAGTGATTTTTTGAATATCACATGTTATATTCTATGATTTTTTGAATATCACAAGTGATATTCTGTAATATTCAGAATATTACTTGTGATATTCTGAATATCATAAAATATCACTTTGTGATATTCAGAATATCACAAATGATATTCTGAATATCACAAGTGATATTCGGTGATATTCATAATATCAAAAGTGATATTCTGAATATCACAAGTAATATTCAAAATACCACAAATGATATTTTGAACATCACAAGTGATATCCTGTGATATTCATAATATCACAAGTGATATTCTGTAATATTCATAATATCACAAGTGATATTCTGAATATCACAAATGATTTTTTAATATCACAAATGATATTCTGAATATTACAACTGATATTCTGTGATTCGTAATATCACAAGTGACATTCTGTGATATTCAGTATATCACAAATGATATTCTGAATATCACATGTGATATTCTGTGATATTTACAATATCACAAGTGATATTATATGATATTCTGAATATCATAAGTGATATTCTGTGATATTCATAATATCACAAGTAATATTCTGAATATGACAAGTGATTTTTTGAATATCACATGTTATATTCTATGATTTTTTAAATATCACGAGTGATATTCGGTGATATTCAGAATATTACTTGTGATATTCTGAATACCATAAAATATCACTTTGTAATTGATGAGTGTCTAAATACTCATCATTTTGTACCAATCTGAACTGCCAAAACATACAAAAATACTCAAAAATGCATCATAATACTTAAAATATCTCAGAAGAGTGTTTCATATGTTTCAAATACAAAATATGCAAAAACAAATGAAAAACGTACAAAGTTTGCATAATTGGCAGTTTCAGTCCCTCAAGTTTCAAATATTGTCAAAACTAGTCCCTGAAGGTTTTAAATGAATAAAAAGTCAACTAAAGTCCTTGGGAACTCAAAAATGTTCACAAAACATCCCTGGATAAAAGTTTACACAAACTGGCAATTTTTACCCCTCAAGTTACAAAATTGGCAAAATAGTCCCTGGGTATTCAAAACTGAAATATTTACAAATAATACCCTTGTACTATGCATGAATGATAAAATGGAACAATTTTGATAACATTTTGAGAAATTACAAGTTTAATCCCTTAAAAAATCCAAATTTACAATAAAGGTCCCTGGAGTTTGAAAAATTGCAGAAAAGGTCCCTGGGTGTTTTTAAATGGAAAAATAAATAAATAAGTCCTTGGTTTATTAAATTTGGCAAGTTAAGTCCTTAAAAATACTTTGGGAAAATAACATGTTCAGTCCCTCACTTTTGCCAAATTTACAATCTTAGTCCTTGTTCACATAAAAACCAAACCGGACCCTATTTATTTATTTAAACCAAAACCAAATCCAACCCACACCATTTACCCAACCCATCTTAATTACCTAGCCCACATACCCATAAGCCCAGTCCAAACCCAACCTTTTTATTTAAAACGGGGGTTGACCCCAGTCAAACCACCCAAAACCGCCAAACACCCCACCACCACTGTTCCCTCACCACCACCTGAAACAACCATACCAGGTGGTTTTGTGCCACCTTGCACCTCCACCTCACCAATACACCTCACCACCAACTCCCTTCCACCTCATACACCAAACCAGATAGGCATTTAATGCCTTTTCTACTCCTTTTCACTCCAAACCATTCCACATCCTCTGTTTCTATCAAATCACCTCACCTTGGCCTCCAAACTTCCCAAATTGTCTTCTGACACACCCACAAACTCCCAACAATCCTTAATTGCAGAGAGTAGCCTCCAAGTTAACTTGGAGGACTTTGGCGCCAAAAAGGTAGTTTAAACGGTGGATGTTAATTGGACTAAATCAATGGCTCATATGAAGTGGGAAAAGTCCCTGAGGACACCTGGAAGCTTAATTTTCACCTATAAAGACCAAGAGAAGCAGAAGAGAAGGGTACCTAGTTTATTTTCAATTAATGTATGTCGTTTAAATTTGTATTAGTTGTTCAAGTATAATCTAAGCTTTCAAGTTTTATTCTAAGTATCCTCAGTGTACTAGTGATCTTTTCAGATAATAAAATTCAAGTTTGTGTTGTAATTTCAAGTTGTGCCATTTTCAAGTTCATATTAAGAATCTAAGTAAGCTTTATACTTGTTACTGTTTGGTTATATGGATTGAAATAGCTCATATAAGCTCCCATAAGCTCAATACAGCTTTTAGTAACTTACTAATCAGCTTAACATAAAAAATCTCACAAAATACAAAATTGGTCAATGAAAGTCAATTGTGGCATTTGTTCTTGATTTCTGGGTTTCAAAGGCAATTTGGAAAGGAAGCAGCTTGGAGTATTGGTTTAGATCCTCAGGGGAGGAAATAGGAGTTCTTGGTTCTTGGTTTCAAGCAGGAAAGCATTCTTGTAAGTTATCCAAATCTCACTTATACCTTTGTACTATTAATTTGCTTATTGCCTGATTTCTAAGTTAAATTATGCTTATCTAGTCTTATATAGTGATAAATAATCTTAGATTAATATCTTGTTGTTACCATTAATAGTTTCTAAAAAATAAAAAAAAATCAAACAGTCAACATATTATAATTAGTATTAGTATGTATCTCTAGTTATTTCTTGTTACTAAGTGCTTAAATATACTCAACATAATATAATAAGCTATTGTGGATCTGTTTCAACAACTTTGTAAGCCATTTACTTAAGAAATCACAAAACAGTCTATCTACAAGTGTGTTTGGATCAGTGGTCTTCACTGAGTTAAGTAGAGTTTTTGTTGTTGATTCTTGTTTCTACATGTTTTTCTAGGTTGTATTAGTTCATATTAGTCAAATTAAATAGGTCTTGTTAGAGTAAAAGTCAAAAATCACTTGGATCTTCAACCTACTGTCACTGATTAGGAATTTGCATACCAAATCTTGTTTACATGTTAAAAAGTTGTTAGAGAAGCTTGTTTTAACTTTATTTCATCTTAATATAACATAATCAGCTTATAAATTAAGTTCAAAGTTCACATAAGTCAAACCAATTTAAGTTTCATGAAATAGTCAAAGTGCTCATCTCAGATTTTTACACAAACTCAGGGAATTGTTTTGATTTTTATGTTTGCTTTTAGAAGTTGAAACCTATTCCTATTTATTACCTACCAGTTGAACTTTAGTTTCCCACATCTAGTTCATTTTTAAGATTTTTATTAAGCAAGATAAGCTCAACCAAAGTTCCTTGCAGGGCAAAAACATTGCCCTGTGCACAGGTTTTTAGTCCAAATACCAAGACCCCTAGTGTGCAACTCAGTGGACCCCATACCCCAATCATTAGCTTAATTTGTAGCTTATTAGTCACCTTTTTCATATCTAGGTTTAGTTTAGCTTTTAGCTTATTGTAGCATAGATTATAGGACCCTAGTTTGTAACTAATTTCAAAAAGTAATACTGAGCACTCAGTATTTGATCACCAATCCATAGGCTCACTCTGAGCTTATTAGGAAGCCATAAGCTTAGCTTATTAGTTTAATCTGTAGCTTACCATCCCATAGTTGAACCCCTAGGCTTAGCTTGAACCCTATTTCAATTTTGTGGACCCCACAACCCTTGGAACACAACTGCAAGGCAAAGCCTTGCCCTGTACATCAGCATACCACCACCACACCACCAACTTAAGTGGTGGCTGCAGCCCACACCATTAGGACCCACACCTCCAACCTAGCTTATTACAACCCCCCTCCTACCCAGGTTCAAATATTGACCATTAGTCTGACCTATAAACCAGTGGACCCCACCTTAAATTGCCACCAATCTCTGTCCTATTTCTGAGTCAGAAGAGAAATAAGCAAGTGCTTATTTGGCATTCTCAGCTTAATTTAGGAGCTTATCTCATCACACCTAGCTTAATTAAGTATAAGTAACTTAGGTAAACCAGATTTCATCATAGTGGACCCCACATAACCTCAGTTTAGCTTATTTCTTCATTTGGTCAACCTTAGTCAACTGTTTAAGCTAATAAGCACTCTCAGTGCTTATTCTTGATTTCCAGAGTAGTTATCTTTATTAAAGTTTCATTATTTATGTATTTAAATAGTTTCATAAAATAAAAACCAGAAAAAGCAAACATAAAAATAGTGATAGCTTCTATTTAATAGAAATTATCTATTTAATTTTCATTTTAGCTTATTAATAAGCATTTGTTCAATTTAATAATTTTATAAATTAATTAGTACCTTAAAGTAGATAAAATAATTTTCTTAGAATTTTCCTAAGCTGTTTACTATTAATTAGATTTAAAACTAGTTTAATTAATTAAATAGGTAATATTAATAATTAAATAGATTTCTTTAATTTTAATTATCTAAAGTAGAATTTTATATTTTTCCTAAGTTTTATAAGGTAGTTAAGACTTTTAAAAAATAGTTTCATAATTTCTAATGTTCATTTTATAATTTTCTTATTTAAATTAATTAAATTAGCTTTAAAATAATTAATAAGTAATTAATTAGTCAATTAGCTTAAATATAATTTTTAGCAAATTTTTATAATTTTGTAGTATTCTTGTAGTGTTTAAATAATTTTATAAATTTTATCATAATTTTCTAAGGTCATTTAGTAATAATAGTAATTTAAAATAGTTTAAATAGATTAATTAAATTAAATAGTTATTAATTAATAAAATACTCATAAAAAGACAAAAATATTTATTTTCATTTTTTATACTTTCTTCAAGTTCTTAGTTAAGTTTAGAAATTATTTTTATAAATTTTTAGGTTTATTTGTAATAGTTGTTATTTTTAGTTAATTTAAATTAAGTTTTAAATTAGATTTTAATTAGTTTTATTAATTAAATAGTAATTAAATATTATAATAATCATTTTCATAATTTAAATTTCATTTTCTATTTTCTTAAATATTAAGTTTTTAAAAAGTTTCACTTTTAGTCCCTGTAGTTTGTAATTTGTTAAATACCACTTTTCTCTGTCTGTTATCTGATTATCTGATTTTGTGTTTATTTCTGTATTTCTGTTATAATTTCATATTTTCCAAATATCAAGCAATCAGTAGTGTAATCAACTCTCAAAACATATTTGTTACTGTCCTCAGTACCACTCACTTTCCTATCCGTCAACAAATACAATTTCAATCTCGTTGGGATTTAACGATCCGGGGATTTTCCTATATTTCCACGGTCAATATTAACTTGCACTTTCTCCCAGGTGGGCCTAACAGCTTCACAAGGCTGACTGGTTGGTTTGGGAGGAGTCAAAATTTGGCGCCGCTGCCGGGGATCGAACCCGGGTCACCCGCGTGACAGGCGGGAATACTTACCACTATACTACAACGACATGTTGTACATATGTAAAATATTTAAAAAAAAAAAAAAAAAAAAATGGTATAAGACAAATAAAAAGAAAAAAGTGAGTTTGTATGTAAATAGAGTAAAATAAAAAGGTTAAAAGTATTGCCTCCTTACGTTCTAAAGTCTTGGTGGGACACCAAGTACTGTGAATATTGAGGGCAATATTCAGTTCTAAGTGTGGGGGAGCGTTCTCACGAATGCAAAACACATGTTCCATCAAGAACCCCCATTTGATCAAAATTACCAGTTTTTTCACACTTAGAAATGAGATAAAATGGTATCAATCCTCCATGTCTAACCCACAACAGGATTGGCTAGTCCAGGAGCAAACGGCTCTTGGTAAAGACATCTCAAAACCGTTGATGGCTGGCAATTTGCCAAAAATTGTACGGTTCCTCAACTCCCCAAAAACAAATGAGTTGGCTAGCCCGCAAGATTATGGCTTGTGGTAAAGGCCGTGGAAAAACCATAATTGGTAATCAGCTCACCAAGATATTGACTATTCCATCAAGAGTTGGCTAGTCCAGAAGCAAACGGCTTCTGGTAAAGACAAATCAAATCCGTTAACAGCTGGTGGTTTGCTAAAAATCACACGGTTATCAGGTGTGCCACAGTTCTTACACCTGGCTACTCCAGAAGTGATGGCTTTTGGTAAAGAGATAAAATCCATTAATTTTTTCTCAAAAAGATTGCTAGGGACTAGCAATAGTTTAGTGTGGGGGATTGATGAGTGTCTAAATACTCATCATTTTGTACCAATCTGAACTGCCAAAACATACAAAAATACTCAAAAATGCATCATAATACTTAAAATATCTCAGAAGAGTGTTTCATATGTTTCAAATACAAAATATGCAAAAACAAATGAAAAACGTACAAAGTTTGCATAATTGGCAGTTTCAGTCCCTCAAGTTTCAAATATTGTCAAAACTAGTCCCTGAAGGTTTTAAATGAATAAAAAGTCAACTAAAGTCCTTGGGAACTCAAAAATGTTCACAAAACATCCCTGGATAAAAGTTTACACAAACTGGCAATTTTTACCCCTCAAGTTACAAAATTGGCAAAATAGTCCCTGGGTATTCAAAACTGAAATATTTACAAATAATACCCTTGTACTATGCATGAATGATAAAGTGGAACAATTTTGATAACATTTTGAGAAATTACAAGTTTAATCCCTTAAAAAATCCAAATTTACAATAAAGGTCCCTGGAGTTTGAAAAATTACAGAAAAGGTCCCTGGGTGTTTTTAAATGGAAAAATAAATAAATAAGTCCTTGGTTTATTAAATTTGGCAAGTTAAGTCCTTAAAAATACTTTGGGAAAATAACATGTTCAGTCCCTCACTTTTGCCAAATTTACAATCTTAGTCCTTGTTCACATAAAAACCAAACCGGACCCTATTTATTTATTTAAACCAAAACCAAATCCAACCCACACCATTTACCCAACCCATCTTAATTACCTAGCCCACATACCCATAAGCCCAGTCCAAACCCAACCTTTTTATTTAAAACGGGGGTTGACCCTAGTCAAACCACCCAAAACCGCCAAACACCCCACCACCACTGTTCACCGCCCTCACCACCACCTGAAACAACCATACCAGGTGGTTTTGTGCCACCTTGCACCTCCACCTCACCAATACACCTCACCACCAACTCCCTTCCAACTCATACACCAAACCAGATAGGCATTTAATGCCTTTTCTACTCCTTTTCACTCCAAACCATTCCACATCCTCTGTTTCTATCAAATCACCTCACCTTGGCCTCCAAACTTCCCAAATTGTCTTCTGACACACCCACAAACTCCCAACAATCCTTAATTGCAGAGAGTAGCCTCCAAGTTAACTTGGAGGACTTTGGCGCCAAAAAGGTAGTTTAAACGGTGGATGTTAATTGGACTAAATCAATGGCTCAGATGAAGTGGGAAAAGTCCCTGAGGACACCTGGAAGCTTAATTTTCACCTATAAAGACCAAGAGAAGCAGAAGAGAAGGGTACCTAGTTTATTTTCAATTAATGTATGTCGTTTAAATTTGTATTAGTTGTTCAAGTATAATCTAAGCTTTCAAGTTTTATTCTAAGTATCCTCAGTGTACTAGTGATCTTTTCAGATAATAAAATTCAAGTTTGTGTTGTAATTTCAAGTTGTGCCATTTTCAAGTTCATATTAAGAATCTAAGTAAGCTTTATACTTGTTACTGTTTGGTTATATGGATTGAAATAGCTCATATAAGCTCCCATAAGCTCAATACAGCTTTTAGTAACTTACTAATCAGCTTAACATAAAAAATCTCACAAAATACAAAATTGGTCAATGAAAGTCAACTGTGGCATTTGTTCTTGATTTCTGGGTTTCAAAGGCAATTTGGAAAGGAAGCAGCTTGGAGTATTGGTTTAGATCCTCAGGGGAGGAAATAGGAGTTCTTGGTTCTTGGTTTCAAGCAGGAAAGCATTCTTGTAAGTTATCCAAATCTCACTTATACCTTTGTACTATTAATTTGCTTATTGCCTGATTTCTAAGTTAAATTATGCTTATCTAGTCTTATATAGTGATAAATAATCTTAGATTAATATCTTGTTGTTACCATTAATAGTTTCTAAAAAATAAAAAAAAATCAAACAGTCAACATATTATAATTAGTATTAGTATGTATCTCTAGTTATTTCTTGTTACTAAGTGCTTAAATATGCTCAACATAATATAATAAGCTATTGTGGATCTGTTTCAACAACTTTGTAAGCCATTTACTTAAGAAATCACAAAACAGTCTATCTACAAGTGTGTTTGGATCAGTGGTCTTCACTGAGTTAAGTAGAGTTTTTGTTGTTGATTCTTGTTTCTACATGTTTCTCTAGGTTGTATTAGTTCATATTAGTCAAATTAAATAGGTCTTGTTAGAGTAAAAGTCAAAAATCACTTGGATCTTCAACCTACTGTCACTGATTAGGAATTTGCATACCAAATCTTGTTTACATGTTAAAAAGTTGTTAGAGAAGCTTGTTTTAACTTTATTTCATCTTAATATAACATAATCAGCTTATAAATTAAGTTCAAAGTTCACATAAGTCAAACCAATTTAAGTTTCATGAAATAGTCAAAGTGCTCATCTCAGATTTTTACACAAACTCAGGGAATTGTTTTGATTTTTATGTTTGCTTTTAGAAGTTGAAACCTATTCCTATTTATTACCTACCAGTTGAACTTTAGTTTCCCACATCTAGTTCATTTTTAAGATTTTTATTAAGCAAGATAAGCTCAACCAAAGTTCCTTGCAGGGCAAAAACATTGCCCTGTGCACAGGTTTTTAGTCCAAATACCAAGACCCCTAGTGTGCAACTCAGTGGACCCCATACCCCAATCATTAGCTTAATTTGTAGCTTATTAGTCACCTTTTTCATATCTAGGTTTAGTTTAGCTTTTAGCTTATTGTAGCATAGATTATAGGACCCTAGTTTGTAACTAATTTCAAAAAGTAATACTGAGCACTCAGTATTTGATCACCAATCCATAGGCTCACTCTGAGCTTATTAGGAAGCCATAAGCTTAGCTTATTAGTTTAATCTGTAGCTTACCATCCCATAGTTGAACCCCTAGGCTTAGCTTGAACCCTATTTCAATTTTGTGGACCCCACAACCCTTGGAACACAACTGCAAGGCAAAGCCTTGCCCTGCACATCAGCATACCACCACCACACCACCAACTTAAGTGGTGGCTGCAGCCCACACCATTAGGACCCACACCTCCAACCTAGCTTATTACAACCCCCCTCCTACCCAGGTTCAAATATTGACCATTAGTCTGACCTATAAACCAGTGGACCCCACCTTAAATTGCCACCAATCTCTGTCCTATTTCTGAGTCAGAAGAGAAATAAGCAAGTGCTTATTTGGCATTCTCAGCTTAATTTAGGAGCTTATCTCATCACACCTAGCTTAATTAAGTATAAGTAACTTAGGTAAACCAGATTTCATCATAGTGGACCCCACATAACCTCAGTTTAGCTTATTTCTTCATTTGGTCAACCTTAGTCAACTGTTTAAGCTAATAAGCACTCTCAGTGCTTATTCTTGATTTCCAGAGTAGTTATCTTTATTAAAGTTTCATTATTTATGTATTTAAATAGTTTCATAAAATAAAAACCAGAAAAAGCAAACATAAAAATAGTGATAGCTTCTATTTAATAGAAATTATCTATTTAATTTTCATTTTAGCTTATTAATAAGCATTTGTTCAATTTAATAATTTTATAAATTAATTAGTACCTTAAAGTAGATAAAATAATTTTCTTAGAATTTTCCTAAGCTGTTTACTATTAATTAGATTTAAAACTAGTTTAATTAATTAAATAGGTAATATTAATAATTAAATAGATTTCTTTAATTTTAATTATCTAAAGTAGAATTTTATATTTTTCCTAAGTTTTATAAGGTAGTTAAGACTTTTAAAAAATAGTTTCATAATTTCTACTGTTCATTTTATAATTTTCTTATTTAAATTAATTAAATTAGCTTTAAAATAATTAATAAGTAATTAATTAGTCAATTAGCTTAAATATAATTTTTAGCAAATTTTTATAATTTTGTAGTATTCTTGTAGTGTTTAAATAATTTTATAAATTTTATCATAATTTTCTAAGGTCATTTAGTAATAATAGTAATTTAAAATAGTTTAAATAGATTAATTAAATTAAATAGTTATTAATTAATAAAATACTCATAAAAAGACAAAAATATTTATTTTCATTTTTTATACTTTCTTCAAGTTCTTAGTTAAGTTTAGAAATTATTTTTATAAATTTTTAGGTTTATTTGTAATAGTTGTTATTTTTAGTTAATTTAAATTAAGTTTTAAATTAGATTTTAATTAGTTTTATTAATTAAATAGTAATTAAATATTATAATAATCATTTTCATAATTTAAATTTCATTTTCTATTTTCTTAAATATTAAGTTTTTAAAAAGTTTCACTTTTAGTCCCTGTAGTTTGTAATTTGTTAAATACCACTTTTCTCTGTCTGTTATCTGATTATCTGATTTTGTGTTTATTTCTGTATTTCTGTTATAATTTCATATTTTCCAAATATCAAGCAATCAGTAGTGTAATCAACTCTCAAAACATATTTGTTACTGTCCTCAGTACCACTCACTTTCCTATCCGTCAACAAATACAATTTCAATCTCGTTGGGATTTAACGATCCGGGGATTTCCCTATATTTCCACGGTCAATATTAACTTGCACTTTCTCCCAGGTGGGCCTAACAGCTTCACAAGGCTGACTGGTTGGTTTGGGAGGAGTCAGTGATATTCAGAATATCACAAATGATATTCTGAATATCACAAGTGGCATTCTGTGATATTCATAATACCACAAGTGATATTCTAAATATCACAAGTGATTTTTTGAATATCACATGTTATATTTTATGATTTTTTGAATATCACATGTTTTATTCTATGTAATACAAATGATATTTAAAATATCATAAGTGATATTCAGAATATCACAAGCAATATTCTGAATATCACAAGCGATTTTGTAAATATCATGAGTGATTTTCAACTAATGTTTTGTAACATGAAAATCACAAATGATATTAAGAAAAGCTTAAGTGATAGATATTCAGAAAATCACAACTGATATTCAGATATCACTAGTGATATTCAAAAATCACAAGTGATATTCTGAATATTAATTGTGGTATTAAAAAACATATGAAAATGGACGAAAAGCTAAGAAAACAGACGAATACGTATGAAAACGGATGAAAAAAATAAGAAAATCATAAGTGATATTCTGGATATCACTTGTGATATACAGAAACGTGATAAAACGGTCGAAAATGTAAGAAAACAGATGAAAACGTAAGAAAACGGACGAATGCGTAAGAAAACGGATGAAAACATATGAAAGCGCAAAAACACGCAAGAAAACGGACAAACATGGGAAAAATGGACGAAAACGAAAGAAAAAGATGAAAACGGACGAAAAAGTATGAAACCGAATGAAAACGTAAGAAATCGGACGAAAACGTATGAAAACGGACGAAAATGGGCGAAAACTAACAAAAACATATGAAAACAGGCGAAAACATAAGAAAATAAACAAAAATGTATGAAAAGTAAAAACACGTATGAAAAATGAACGAAAACAAAAGAAAACGGATGAAAATAGATAAAAACGTATTAAAATGAATGAAAACACAAGGAAACAGACGAAAACATATGAAAACGGAGAAAACGGGCAAAAATGTGAGAAAATGGACGAAAACGTATGAAAACTGACGAAAGCATATAAAAACGGACGAAAACATTTGAAAATAGACGAAAACGGACGAAAACTTATGAAAACGGACAAAAATTGATGAAAATGTATATAAACGTATGAAAACGGGAAAAAAGATATGAAAACAGACGAAAACGTATAAAATCGGACGAAAATGGATGAAACGTATAAAAATGGATGAAAACAAAAGAAAACGTTTGAAGAGAGACGAAAACGTAAAAAAAACGGACGAAAACGTATGAAAACAGACGAAAACGTATGAAAACGGAGGAAAACGTGTGAGAACAGAAGAAAACGTATGAAAGCGTAAAAAAGTGGGTGAAAAAAAAGACGTGAATTTAAAGAAAAAGCTTGAGAAAAAAAAAGACGTTAATTAGAATTTTTTTTAAAAAAACATGGGAGAAAAACAAAATACGTGAAATAGAAAAAAAATGAATAATAAGAAAAACAAAAAGACAAAAGAAAAGAAAAAAACATGGGCTTAGATTTTTATATTTAATCTTAGGTTAATCCCCACCATTATATCAAATTAGATGGATGATAGGGATTTGTCCCGTGGTATGCACCAAAATAAGAGTATGCATTTGAATTTTTCTCCTATTAGGAGTATCTTTTAAAAAAGTATGTTTTTCTTTTTAATTTTACTTTTGCTTCTTGAATTTGATGTGACTACTTTTTTTGTGCTTGAGCTAAATAACATACATTAGTTGCATACATCAACTATTATTCCATTAATTTTCGCTCAATTTATCTTAACACTTACAAATATTAAATCATAAATTTACTCATGGTATTGATTTATTCTTATCGTCACGCGAGAATTAATTGAAAACCTGTTGTATAATATGACAAATGGAAAGCTTTCATATTTATTACGTTTATTTATGCATTTATAAATCAACATAATTTCAAGTACATGGCTATAAATGACTAGTATTCATGGTGCACTTCTTGTTGATGTCCCATCGACGCCTCAATTGATACTAGAAGGAGATAGATAAGCACACGAACATATATGTTTGAAACACTTAGGATATGTATATATTGGACAAGGGTATCCATTACAATTTTCATCGATATTGCATGGACGATTCACGCCTGCAAGTGAAACTTGAGGAAAGGTCATCACAACTGTTACACAAAGCAAACAAAATCATTATTAATAAGCATATATAAATTGTATCACTACGTGTGTAGCTTAATTACTAAAAGAATGCTCTAAAACTTTTTACAACCGGTGCATGAATAAAGAAAGTAATGTTATATCAAAGCCATAGGTTTGTGTATAAAAACTAAACCACACACAAATTATTATGGCTCAAACGAAAAAAAAATTTGTTTTACCCAAAACGCAAATAAACAAGATGAAGAATGCTGTCATTTTCATTGATGCCATCTTCGACTTTACTCGGAAGAAATTGAAATATTTCTTTGTTTTGTTAATTACTTTTTATGATAGTTTACGTTATTTCTTTTGCTATTTATACACAAATTTTGGTCATCTTAGTCACGTAGCATTTAATAATTTTCTTCTTTGTTGATAGTAATTAACGAAATACATTGAATCTATAATTAAACAAAATACACTTTTTGTGTGGTAATAAATACAATATACATTGAATGATTTTTTTTCAATATTATCTAGTGATAGGCTATAATATACTCTTTTTGTGGTAATCTATATCTATATATCTGTATATAGTAAAAACTTAGGTTGTCTTATAAATGCAAAGTGCTCACAATAAATGTTTCATGAATTAAAAGTGAAATGTGAAGGCTTCATGTGTTAGTACATTGATTTAATAGTCATGCATAAGGGTAAGTACATAAGATTGGTGATTCGAATAATTGAAAAAATTTGTACAGTACAAGGTAGTTTAAGCAACATCAAAAGTATATCAATTACACAATATTGGGTGACTTAATTTAATGTGCAAGAGGATTTGTACACAAATTGTAGTATGGTACAAGGTAGTATGAAAAGGATATCTTCTATACTATCTAAAGATTGGAGTGCTTAATTTAATGAGCAAGAGACATTGTGCACAAAAGTTTGTATGGTACAATATGCTTTGCATGAGGAATCATGCACAAAAGTTTGTACGGTACAATATGTTTCAAGCCATTTCTAAACCTCAAAGAATACAAACCAAAAATGGCATGAATGCATAAATTAAACACACCAATTAATGGTTAGTCTTTTTACCTTCACGTCCATGAGTTACAAATATTTTGTCAACTACATAATGTGTCAAAAATCACACACAACAAACCACAACTTCCTCCACACCGCGTGCACATTGGGCTACAACTTATTATGGTGGTAAAGTAAGCATCATATCGTCTTACTTATTTAGCATATTGATTTATATTATTTTATGTAAATTTCATGTGTGTTTTGTGTGTGTAAGAATGTAGGACATAAAGATGGTGCTTAGGAGGTTTGGTAGTAATATCATCTTCTCTAATGGTTTAAGAGATCTTACACACACATCATTGTCTTATTAATTAAGTGGAACATGCATGAACATTTTTACTTTGATCGAAAATGCAATATATTGATTAACTGTATTTAAGTTACTAATGATCAACTATATCTAATTGTTTTTTGCAGCGCGTCTAGAAGGATTAAAGAAAGAGATTGAGAAGTTAAAACAATTGTATCAAGAACAAAACATGCAAAAGGCCAATGAACAACAACGACAAAGACAACAACAACAACAACAACAACGTCACGGCCACCTGTGGGATGAATACTTAGCATTCATATTAATAGTACGTTACAAATTAAACATGCAATATTTTACTTCATGTAATACCGCTAAACGGGCTAATACTATTGATTCGTTAGCATGTATGTTTATTGAAAATAATGTGACGAGCATTCAATTTTTAGTCAATAATTATTACTACACTTTGTTAGTGCATTTCAATATTTTTGCTCTTAATGTAGTTTTTTGTCTTGTTGTGTGTGAATGTCACTTTTTTAATTCAACGTCTTGGAATATTGCATCACTTTGATATTTGATATGACTGTGTAAATTATGTCGATGTTACATATTGAAAATGGTAGTATATAATAAAAATATATTCATACTATCATCTTAACAATAAGAATCTTCAAAATCGAAGAAGTATATAAAGGAGAAGAAATTTGTATTTCAAATGTTATCCTAAACCTATCACGCGGTAAGCATTATTCATTTAAGTTTGAGATCATGTGATCCATGTCATCATACTGTAAATACTCAGAGTGAGTTACTAATGAATCCTCCAAATTCGATATTATAGTTTATGAAATAATGTTGTAATAATGCATTAATTAAAAAATAAATATTACATATGAAAAGCCTCATTTAAATATAACATTTTACAAAAAAAAAACATCTTCACATTAAAGAAAGAGATCAAGAAGTCACGAAAATTGTATCAAGAACAAAACATGCAAAATTCCAATGAAGAACAACAACAAGAACAACGCCATGGCTACCGGTGTCAATATAGATGAATACTTAGCATTCATATTAATAGTATTGTTGATACAAAAGTTGGGCGTTCCTGATTATGGGCTCTTGCTCTCATAGCAATTCGCTTCTTAATGCTTGAAACATGCGCACTAAGAAAATAAACAACACCGTTAGGCTTATCGTGGGATTGTCTCTCACGATTAGGCTCCGGCGTGAGAGTAAGTAATCGATTTAGGGTTCTCGTAAAGAGTTTTAGGGTTTGTGAATCGTACCTTTAATGAGAATTATGTCATTCCTTATATAGGCGCAGAATCCTTGTAGGGTTCGTGCTCCTTACGTTTCGCACACGTGGTGCTTATCCGGTTTAAGGATATCTATTCCATAAATAAGAGATCCTTATCTAAACCGTATATATAGTTTAGTTGGGCTTGTGCTTATGTGAGCCCATTCCCATTATTGATGCGGCCCAAGTTATAATAGCCCACGCATGGTGGCTTTGGGCCTTAGTAATGTTTAATATTTGGGCTTGTGGCCCATATATAGACTATACGTCATCATGTCCCCCCAGTCTAGTGTGCGCGGCTCATAGCCGCGAATGCTAGACTAGTCACAACAGCGGTAAGCGTGGCGGGAGAAATTTTAAGTACTGCCGCCCAATATTGAGTACAATGTACCTAGGCATAGATATTTCAAAGAAATGCCTCGAAAATAGGGGGTTGTGTCCACGTGTCCCTCGGAAAACGGGAAAAAGTGCATGTCCGTTTCGGATTCTAGCCACACGTTTTGTGAGTGGGATCCACGTGGGCTTCATCTAGGGTTTTTTGACTCCTTATATAAGAGTCACCGCCTCCATTTACCCAAAACATACAGTAAAAACACACACTCACCATTTCACACTTCTTCAAAGCGTTTTTTGCAAAGAAAGTGACTATTTGATTAGGTAAATTTGTGTGCGTTGTAACCTCTCGTAAATTTCCCATACGATTAGTAAATGCATACGAATACATAAAACGATATTACAAGAAATTAACACCATTTTACGGGTAACAAATTTTTTTTTTTTATGATATGGCTTGATGTTGAACCACTACGATAACTGTGATTGACCGTTTACCCAGGAACGATGCTTACACACAACCTAGGTTGCCTACAATTATTGCGAACGATAAATAATTATATAACGCGTTTATATTTAATAATACGTTTCGTCTAAATAACGTATACTATTTATATATTCCCCGAACCTACGAAACTTCCCGAGAACGCTCACTAATATTTTTGAACTTCGACACGATAATCGAGACACCCCAGGTGGGCCCCCAACACCCTTTGGGCCACGAATCCAATTACTAAACCAAACGGACTCCTTTATTTTTCTTTCTTTTGCTTGGGCCGACACCACCAGCAGCCCACAGGCCAAGCCCAAACGCACCCTTTTGTTATTTGGTTTTTGTTTCTGCCAGTCGCGACACTCCCAAACGCACCCTAGTATTTTACGATTTCTACTGTAACAATTCGCAATTTCAGGTTAACTTTTATTCCCGAAAATTTTACTATTCACTATTCACTTTTTACTATTCATTTTCACTATTCATCTCAGAAATTTTTATTTCATATTCTCGTAAGTTAAACTATTTTAACGATAATCCGAGAGTTTGACGCTCGTCGGATCATTTCTGCAAAAATCACAAAGCCGTGTCCGAGATTTACTTTTAGGTTTAAACGTCATTCCGGCATCCCGATATGTCCATAAAACATTATAAACAATAGAAATATGATTTTCTCTCATTTTAGGACAATTCCAAAAGTTTTGGAATTTTACGTTTTTCAGTTTAGCGTTTTACGCGAATTGCGCGTTTTAGACCCGTGTTTCCAGTTTTTAGCAGGGTTTTCGCACCCGATAGAACCTACCACTCATTTTATATTTTATTATGGACTATATTGACATGTTTGACCATACTTTCAAGTTTCATATTTTTAGGATACCCGGTTTTACGTTTCGTGACTTAAAAACTTACGGTTAGCGATTTACGGAGTCAAAACTAGCTACATACTTAGGATATTATCATCCAAAGACCATGACTACTCATCTAGTCACCCTTATCCTTGGAAAAACGACTTAGGAGGGGGGGAGAGTCACCATGTGTGGTTAAATCTTGACTTTAGCCATTAGATCTTACTTAATTACAACTTTGTCACCAAGTTATAGCACTTTCCTAGCAAGCTTCCTAACCTCCTCATTCATAGTATAAATACAAGCTCATTTGCTTCCATTCTTCATCAATAAAAATGCCACAACATATGTACCTAGTACCATGATCCTTTGATCTTCAATATACAAGTTACACTACAAAGTTCAAGGTCTTAGTATTCTCTACCTAGTTCTCAAGTTTGTTTGGTGATTCCATGGTTGAATTAGGAGCTACACAAGGTTACTAGGGCTGAAGTTAAATGGTTTTCACAAGGGTTATATCAAGGCTATCAAGGGTTACAAGAGTTATGGTGAAGGGTTTGCAAGCTTAGGTTTAGTGTCCTAGTTCTATACTTGACTTCCTTTCTTTAGAAAGCCAAAAGTTGTAAGCAAACCCTTATACACTTTCTTGCTCAATATCATTTCATGCTTATTATGTTTCTTTCATGCTATATATGGTCTTTGTATTGTGTTCATGATGTTTAAAAATGGATAAAACAAGTATTGGTATACATATGTTAACTTATGACAAGTAAACAAGCAAACTAGTGATTTTTATGGAAAACCACGACCACAATACTATAACTTTGATATTTGACACTTACTTACTGTTAAAGAGGACTTAACAAGGAAAACATAGCAATTTGAATCACCCAAAACGAGTACACGAGTCAAAAGTTATGACCATTTGAAGTTAGCGAAACCAAAACGGCAAAACTGCCTAAATAGCATTCTGATCAAATTTTGATTTTGAAAGTCCCATTTCTGGTCCGATTCATCAAAAAGTTAAAACACGAAAGTTGTCCGGAACGACGTTTTCGTTCAGGGATAAAGAAGCTCGAGCCCTGAAAACGCTTTCTGAGTGATAAATTTCTTCAAATTCTTAACAGCCCATTTTAGACCAAAGTTACTATATTATAGTTATGATTTACTAAGACCAAGAGGTCTAATGACCTAAAGCCAAGACCACAACCATGGCTAAAGCCAAGGTTGAGTCTCAAGACCATGGTAACATGACCAAAGTCACAGCAAAGCCACGGCTAAAGACCATATAACTTTTAAAGATCAAAACTTATATATATATATATGTTATCAAATACTACAATAGTAGGGAGCCTCATGTGAGGAGTTCATTAAGTAAGCCGTCGAGACGAGTTGTGGATTTACGAGTTAAAGTGTCCTGGCTCCTCGAACGTTTACTCCATGACTTCTGAATTATGTCGGCCCGAACGGTAGTAAGAGATATACAACTTATACATGTTTCATAGACCACTTATATTCAACCACTTACACTATATACTAAGTACTACAACATGAACATTATGCAAGACATATATGGGCAATTCTTCGTATTCTTAGACGTTACTCCAAACCTAAGTCGCAACGTTCTATTATAGGCTGCTCTTAGAGACTTTCGCGATTCGACTACCACTGTCATTTCTCATTACATAAGCTTAAGGTGAGTCATAGCCCCTACTCTTTTCGTACTTGTTTTAACTCTTGGGGGGGATACATGCTCAATTACTTGCTTACTTGTACAAATACTCAAAACATTTATACTTGATTGTTTTATACTTGATTGTCTTATACTTGATGGCATTATACTTGATTTCATACATACATGACTGTCTTTTATCTTTGGGAAGTAGCTCCCAGTTATCTTTGGGAAGTGGCTCCCAGTTTTCTTTGGGAAGTGGCTCCCAGTTGTCTTTGGGAATTGGCTCCCAAAGTGAGGTCTTCGGATATGAAGTAGAGACTCACTACTAATTGCTTAATTGTCTTGATGAACTTATACATGTCTTTATTATACTATATGTTAGCAATGGGTTGTGAACACACAGGTTACAAGTCTCTTATGGCGGGACTTGTAACTGAGTGGATTCACGATGCCTTTGCTGTGTGAACATTCTTTTAAGGCTTTTCAACTGTTTTAAGACAAACTCTATGAACTCACCAACCATTGTGTTGACACTTTAGCATGTTTATCTCAGGTTAGTAAGGCGATAGCTAGTGCGTGGAACTTAGAGTCAAGCTGCATATTCTGAAGACTTACGCTTTTATCATTTACCATTCAAAACTTTGTATACATTTATGTATCATACTTTGGAATCTCAAGTTTGTAACTCGGAATTTATTAATCGAATGGTAACTTTTCAAAACGTCTCATTTAGAGTTCGTTTTCTATACCTTGTACTTTGTATTATGAAGTAGCACCCCTATGACACAGTCTTCCGCTGCGGTATTTTGGGGGTGTTACATCTACACATAACGAACCAATTTTATTACACATTATGATTCGCCTAGTACCCAAGATACAGAAATGATAAATCTTACACCCTCACTCACTTGTTTACTACCCTAGAAATGACCAAAGTAAATCACCAAACGTTCCAAGGAGATAACTACAAAACGTGTCATAAACTTTCTTCCATGCCTCCCCTCCTCCCCTATAGCGAGTGAATGAACATTATGCATCCAAGGAAATGTCAGGAATGAATAGGGAAGATCTTACACAATCTAAGCTATGTAAACACTCGATTGGCCATGGTTGTGGCAACACTATTCACCCTCACATGCATCTACCAACTCTTACGAGCCTATCTCGTTTCTACTCTTCAAAACTGCCTATATAAGACCTCCCATGCAACCTTGGACGTTACATGCACTTAAACACACCACTACACATAAAATACCAACGAGAAGAGGTAATGGAGGGACGAACGGATTGCTAGGAGAACCACATCTCACAACGAACCTAGGACGCAAAGCTTGGAGCCTCTTGGACCATTGGAACAACGTGAAGTGAACCACGGAGCTGTTGAACCATTACACGAACCTTACACTTGTTTTTACGCCACCTTTGATAGGTGAGGTGAGACATTGGAACCTTATTTCTATTTATATATATATATATATACGTATGTTTATGATATGCACATTCACTTGGAACTTATAAATCGTAAATCTTAAAAACGACATATACGTTTTATGTGTTATACTATTATTTGGTTATGTCATTAACAAGAACCTATAAAAGATTTGAACTTATAATAACGTATACACACTAAAAATCATACGATTCTAAGTCATATGGACATGCACGTAATATACTAAAACACTTAGAATTATTTTGAGTTTTATTGTTTTTGCGTATTGAGTTTTGGCCGTGTACTTTGGCCTCGCCATTCTAAATTTCAACACACGACCTGTTAATATTTTTGTACTATCTATTAGCCTAGCTTGTAAAGAGACGGGAATGATAAATACTTGGAGCTAATAACTTCGTTTGATCACTAAACAAGACCCAAAGTAAACCGACATTAGAACTATTCTCAGAAACTTAAAAACCTTACGTGGGCCAAAAAGCCCAAAACGCTCATTTCAGCTTATTACGATAAGCTGAGTGTATAAGCTGTTTTGAAATGTTTTTATAACTTAAAATGATGGATTTCTATAAACCTATTGTTCCCCCAAACCCCTTGGATCATAAAACCTTAACGGGCCCTTATTTTGGACTCGTTAAGCCCACTAAATGAAATAAGCTAATAATAAGCTAATAAGCTGTCGAATTAAGCTTTTCTAAATGTTCTGAACTTATTGAAATAATAAAAATGCTAAGTTTTGAATTTGGCAAAGTTTGGACTATTTTTGCAAATGTTCGAAGGTTAGGGACTAAAAATGTAAAGTTTGTAAACTTGGGTGAAAAGTATAAAAACTGTTTTTCTAAAGGGAATAAACTGTAAATATTTGATATTTGGACTAAGAATGTAAATATTTGATATTTGGACTAAAAATGTAAATATATATAATTTTTGGACTAACGGCGTAAATGTTTTCTGTTAAGAGTAAAAAGTGTAAAATTGAGAAACATGAGGGATTGAATAATAATATTGATTTTTAATAAAAAGTTTATACTTATATATATATATATATATATATATATATATATATATATATATATATATATATTAAAACGATAAATAATAAACTTAACTTATTTATATATATATATATATATATATATATATATATATATATATATATATATATATATAATACGGATGAAACTTATATAACGATAAATAAATTTAGACGAATAAAACAATACGTAACAATTATCTATTTTTATACGACGTAACACATCACATATGCACTTTATCGAATTCTCATAATTAAGAATAAACGTTCGCAATAAAACGAGACTTAAGAACTGAAACGTGCCATATCTTATAGGTTGTATGTGAAGTCGTTGCCTTGCATCGTTGAGACTACGTTTGTTCTACTATCCTACTAAGGTGAGTTCATAGCCCACACTTAACTGATTTCTGTGGGGGGGATACATGCTCAAAAACCGAACCCAAGTCTTTTCCTGATCTTATTATTGCTTAAGTAGCTATTGCCAAAAGTCCCTCGATCATGAACCTTAATCACTTGAAAGGTGAACGTAAATAATTGTGAATAGATCTATTAGGGATTGACAATCCCCATTTGGTTGCTAGAGGAAAGTCACCAAATGCACGTTATTTGAATATAATAGGTTACTGGCAAATACCTATCTTGGGGGCTATATATTTTACATCATTATTATGAAAATATTGATGTCTGTTGAATCGTTGAGTGTCATGAGCTTAATGCAATAATGAATGTGATTTCTAACTTGTTTATATTGTATCGATATTACAATAAACATCTATCTCTTGTGTTCAAACTCTAAATTATAAACCTATGAATTTCACTCAACTTTTATTGACTTTTAGCATGTTTATCTCAGGTAACTAAATAGAATGGATGGCAACGGCACGAAGTGGGCAAATAAAGAAACGTTTATTTCTCTTTAAATAAAACTTGTTGTTGAATAACGAATTCTCTTGGAATTATAAATATTTGGTATTTTCAATAAAACTTAAAACGATCACTTGAATCGTTTTCTATAATTGTGACGAAAGATCCACAATATAATACCCCAAAAGTCTTCCGCTGACATTTTAAGTCTTCCGCTGTATTGATCGATTTTGGGGGTGTTATATGCATATTCTAGTAAATTTATGAAAATGGTTGCCCAATTAGAGGAGTTTCGCTCTGCGATGAGTGAGGATGATGTGCTTCAGTTTTCTTCTGACTACTTCATTCCTCTGGATGTGCATCCAGAGGCTCCAGACGTCGATGCGTGTATAGCCGATTTCCCCGAAGGGAAAATAGGACTATACATGCGTTTTTTCGAGTACGCCAATTACCGCGTACCGATATCTATTTTTTTGAGCAATTTGCTCAATCACTATCGTTTTCATATCTCTCAGCTGCACTGTATAGGTGCGGCTAAGGTATCGAATTTTGAGGTAAACTGCCATTTACTTGCGATAGAACCGACTGTTGACATGTTCCGCGCCTTCTACCACACAACGTGGTCGCATGGATGGGTATCCTTTATGAAGCACGCGGGGAAGCTTCAGTGCTACACCGAGAAGGTGGACTCCCTGAGGCATTGGAGGGAGTATTTTTTCTAGGTTGATGACGTAGTATTTCCATCGCCCTTTGAGTTTTATACTCAAGATACGTTGCCGAGGGATGGGCGCCCCACACCCGGTTCCTATAGTTTGGCCGATGAGCAGACCATTGATGCCAACCGTATCCCCATTAACCCTTATCCGGAGGAGTTTTTGGTGCATATGGGTTTGAGTCGCAGCTACTTTGGGGGTGTTGACGAAGTGCCAACCTTTATTGATGAGGAAGGCCGGGGTGGGTGTTCGTCCCTTTTGCTTCTAATCATGTAAGTTTTTCTATGCGCGCACATTTAATAACTAATTTCTTCTTTTTGCTGTTTTGTTTCTGTGTGCAGAGATGGATCTGTTTGCAGTAGTGAAGCTGGAAAAGCCAAAGCAGGTGACCATTGGCGTGCGCCCTCTAAGAGAGAATGAGCAGCCGCTTTTGGAAGCTACTGCGGGTCATTTGGCTGTGCTAGGGCCTGTTGGCCATGAAAACTCGCTGCCTCTCCAAGTTACGCCCGTTCAGAGTGTGGCGCCCAATGTGGAGACTGTGCATGTGGAGGAGGCGCACGCTTAATCCTCTGATAGCGTGGAGATGTTGAAACCCGAGGAGGTGCCGAAGCCGGAGGAGATAGCGCAGAACCTAAAGCGCAAGGGAGAGGATGGTGGCAGTGGCACCTCCAAGAGGAGACGCTACCTTATTGGAGATGAGGAGTCGTCTGCTGAGGAAGAGACATCCGCTCCTGGCGTAGATAAGAAGGCTGCAGAGGCCTCTCCATTTCTGTAAGTATTTTGTCTCATGCTATGTATTTTCTGTATTACTTGTCGTAATATGATCTAACTATTTTCTTCATGTATTGTAGTGATGATGCCACGAAGGATGATGGAGCCTTCGTGGAGACGGTGTCCCCTCCGCAGAATGAAAACAAGGAGGGGGAAGCAAAGGTTGATGAGGGCGTATCTGCGCAACAACTGATGGATGAGTTGGCTGCGACTGCTGCACGTTAGACTGAGTTGGTGGCTCAGTTGAAGAAGAGGTACGTCGGGGAGAGCAGTACTCTCGCCCAAAAAGATGAGGAGATAGCTGTTCTTCGTGCGCAGCTGGCTGAGGCGCAGGCGGAAGTGGGGTCCTTCAGGGTGTACACTGATAAAGTCACCAATGAGAAGTTGACCGCGATGGCTGAGCTGGAGCAAGCGCGCGGACAACTTCATCAGTTCAGGGCCAACCTTACTTGGGCAGTAAGGTATCAGGAGGAGAAGAAGGAGGAGCACATCGCGAACATTGCTGAGTTCAAGGTGTGCATGGAGAAGATTGTTTAGGCGCAGGAGGATAAGCTGCGTGGCCTGAGCATAGAGTATGATGAGGAGTTATACCCTCATCTGATGTCGACCATAGCTGAGCGCAGGTACGTCTTTATATCGTTTTGCGCAATGTTGCCTTTATTACTATTTGTTGTTATGTTTCTTTTTAACGCAAGTTGTCCTTGTAGGTGGTTGATCAGCCATGGGTTGCGCCTAGCTGCTATGGGTACCTTGGAGTCCCAAGAGGTGTTGGGGGCCTTTGGGAAGGTGGGGCAGTGCGCTGTGGAGCGTGGGAGGTCGCAAGCTATGGAGGATCTCCATGAGGCCAAGTTGTTGAACAAGGCCTTGGCTGATGTACCTGGTTATAACGCGAGTGCGTATGATGAGCTGGTGCAGGCCATGGAGGGGATGAAACTTCTTGAGCTGCCTCACATTGCGCGGTTGGAGCGCGACCAGGACAACCCCATAAAGGTAATTATGGAGGGGTTGACCCTGGAACGCCATATTTTGGAGGATGCTGAGGCGCAGCCGGACTACTTCCTCAAGCCCGACGAGTCGCAGCTGCTGGTTCCAGTGTTTGTGCAGCCTCGCCATATGCTGAACCCCTTTGCTCTTGAAAAGGAGGTTCCTCTAAAGGAGGTGTTGGAGCACCACGCACAGAGGGCTGCCCAGAAAAAGGGGATTAAAGGCAAAGCTGTCCTATGCGGTGTTGGCGCTGCATACATTCCCAGGTCTGATGGGATTCCTGTGAGTGTAGCAACTGTATCTCCTAAAGATGCATTTCTGTTGAGGAAGCTTCAAGAGGCAGGAAGTTCCGTTGCACCGGAGGATAGCCCTGAGCATCGCCATAGCGTGTAGGCTGTTTTTTTTATATGTATTGTGTAAATGACAAAGTGTATCTTTTGCTTGTAATTTTGTGTAAAAATATTGAATAAGATACTCTTTTATGCATAAATTAAGTGCGTCACTTAAAAAATATACTTGCATTAATGTTTGCGAAGTTTTATTATTTGACCAAGAGTCTTGGCTCGTTATTTGCTAAGCTTTGTACGATGTACTTAATATTTGCGCACCCTTCATGGGATGCGCACAGAAAACTTACCTCAACGTCTCAAAAGTAAGGCGCTTAGCAAGGATGCGTGATCCAATGTTGATGGGTTTGCAACCCTCTTACTCAACGAGTGAATTAGTAGGTTTACTCATCCTTTATGCCTTCGTGGGTCTTAATTAGTGCATGCACGCCATGTAGGCAAAAATATAAGATAACAATATTGACATATATAAGAATGTACACAATAAAGTGAAATACGTTATGGAGTTAGCTAGAAACCATAACATTTTATTGATACTTGCAAGTTTTTGAAAAAGTAAAAATACAATTCCTAAGAAAGAAAAGAAAAAACAAACACTTATTGGGCACATCCTAAAGTGCAAAGGTGTCTGTGTATTGGCCGTAGCCTCGCCTAAAGATAGCATCTTTTAAGATTGCAGATGTTCCAGGTGCGCGCTAGGTCATGACCTTCCATATCGCGCAGCCTGTATGCGCCAATGCCTAGCGCATCGGTGACCTCGTAGGGTCCTTCCCATTTAGGTCCGAGCTTGCCTGTGTCTTCTGCGTGGCTTGCATCATTGGCGCGGTATACAAAGTCTCCTGGCCTGAAGGAAGTGTGTTTGACCTTTGCGTCATAATACTTCTTCATTTTTGCCTTAGCCTTTGCTTCGCGTATAGCTGCACGTTCACGTCTTTCTTCCAGTAAGTCTAAGTCTATGCGCCGCTCCTCGTCATTTGTTGTGACGTTGACCTCTGCTGTTCGTATAGTTGGCATTCCTATCTCAGCTGGTATGATGGCTTCTGTTCCGTAGACAAGGGAGAATGGCGTGTCTCCAGTACTGGTTTTGATTGTCGTGCGATGCACCCATAAGACATGTGAGAGCTCGTCCACCCACCTTCCTTTGTGTCTGTCAAGGCGTGCTTTTATTCCTTCACCTAGACTGCGATTTGCTCGCTCAACCAAACCATTGGTTTGTAGGTGTTTTACTGAAGTGAAGTGTTATGTGATGTTCAATTGTGCGCACCAATCTTTGAATGGGTTGTCGCAGAACTGCTTCCCATTGTCTGATATAATCTCTCCAGGTAGTCCGAAGCGACAGACAATGTTATCCCATACGTTTGACCTGGTTGCCCGTGATGCTCACCACCGCCTTTGCTTCAATCCACTTTGTAAAGTAATCTATGGTTACGATGAGGAATTTTAGCCCTCCTACTGCAACTGGAAAGGGTCCTAC
Organism: Artemisia argyi; assembly: GCA_030686995.1. Classification (NCBI taxonomy): domain Eukaryota; kingdom Viridiplantae; phylum Streptophyta; class Magnoliopsida; order Asterales; family Asteraceae; genus Artemisia; species Artemisia argyi. The sequence goes on from JARVZY010002132.1 coordinate 420,595, forward strand.
GATGTCAATGCCCTACTTGTAAAATGGCCATGGTGAGGTAATGGGTGTTAGCTCTTTTTGTGGTTGGCGCGGAATTGGCCTGTGTACTTGGCAATTGTTGCACTTCTTTATCATATCGCGCGCGTCGCGATGCATAGTTGGCCAATAATACCCCGACCGTAGAGCGTGCGCTACAACAGATCGCGGCCCTGAGTGCATGCTGCATGATCCAGCGTGGATTTCTCGGAGTACATAGTCTGCTTGAAGGGGTCCGACACATCGTAGCCAAGGCTGCAAGAAAGAACGTCGATAGAGGATGTTGTCCCATAGTTCAAATCGCTGCGCTGTGCGCCGTATTCTTCGAGCGTCCTTATGATCCTGTGGTAGGACTCATTTGCTAATGAACTCAATGATAGGTGTCATCCATGTAGGATCTTGTTCTTCTATTATCGTGGATACTTCCATCTCCAAGATTGTTTTGTTTTGTAAGGTTTCTACCAATACCTGTTTTGATAAGTGCGCAAAGCTTGTGGATGTGATCTTACTAAGCGCATCAGCCTTCCTGTTGTCCCCTCTAGGCACTTGTTTTATTGTGAACCTGTCAAAGTTTTTAATTAAGGACTTGGTCTTATCCAGGTATTGGATCATGTGTTCATCCTTGGCTTCATATTCACCTAGCACATGGTTAGCGACTAGCCGAGAATCTACGTTTGCCTCTAAGTTGCGTACACCCATTTGGATTGCAATGCGCAGTCCAGCTAGCAGGGCTTCGTATTCTGCCTCATTGTTTGTGGCTGTGAATTCGAAGCGCATTGCATAGGTGAATTCCATACCTTCTGGATTTGTGAGAATAAGACATGCGCCTGATCCGTCTACACATGAAGACCAATCTGTGAACAGAATCCAAGGTTCCTGCATATCTGTTTTGGTTGTAGAGGTTGGACTATTGCTATCTGGCTTCTCAACAATGAAATCGGCTAATATATGTCCTTTGATTGCAGTGCGCGGTCTATATGAGATGTTATATTCACTTAACAGTACACTCCACTTTTGTAGCTGTCCTGATGAGTCAGGTTTAAAGATAACTTGTTTGATTGGTTGATCTGTGATTACAGCTATTGGGTGCGCTTGAAAGTATCTGCGTAGTCTTTTAGCTGCGAATACTAGAGCTAAGACCAGCTTTTCCATAGCGCTGTAGTTAATCTTTGTCTTCTTCAGTGCTTTGCTTACAAAGTATATGGGTGTCTGGACGGAGTTCCTATCTGTCAATAGTACTGCGCTAACTGCTCCATGAGTTGCCGATAAGTACATGATTAGCTCTTCCCCTGGTCGCGGTGCGACAAGTTTGGGAAGAGATGCCAGATGTTGTTTTAGTTGTTGGAAAGCTTCTTCTGCTTCCTCGGTCCAATGAAAGTCTCCCTTTTTAGTACACTTTTTGTCTGCTGACTTAGATAAGAAACGGTTTAGCCCTGCTAGCTTTCCGTTTAATGACTGGACTTCTTTGAGTGTGCGCGGTGAGAGAAGATCAATAACAGATTTTGTTTTTTCTGGGCAAGGCTTAATTCCATCAGGTTCTATTAAATATCCGAGGAACATGCCTTCAGTTGCGCCAAAGGTGCACTTCTTGGGATTTAACTTCATGTTTATTTGTCCCAATGTTTTGAATGTTTCCTCGATGTCGCGCACCAATTCATCCTCAGTGTGGCTTTTGATGACAAGGTCGTCAACGTAGACCTCCAAGTTTCGACCTACTTGTTTCTCGAAAGCTGTGTCCACCAATCGTTGATATGTTGCACCTGCGTTTTTCAAGCCAAAAGGCATTTTCGTGTAGCAGTAAACTCCTTGACTGGTGTGGAAAGCTGTTTTCTCTTCATCCTCGACTGTCATCTGTATTTGATGATACCCTTTGTATGCGTCTAGAAAGCATTTAAAAGGATATCCGCACAGGGATTCTACCTTCCAGTCTATCTCTGGCAGTGGATAGTAGTCCTGTGGACATGCTTTGTTAAGGTCGGTGAAGTCCACGCACATTCTCCAACTGCCATCGCTCTTCTTTACCATTACTGGGTTAGAGAGCCAATTGTGATAATACACTTCGCGCATGATGCCCTGCGTCTACGAGTTTGTGTACTTCTTCCAGAATAGCTTTTGCACGATCTGGGGCCTGGCCGCGCTTCTTCTGTCGTATTGGGGGATATCCTTGTCGGATTTGTAGCTTATGCTCCGTGATAGAGCGTGGCACTCCTGTCATGTGTTTTGGTTCCCATGCAAAGATATCTAGATTCTTTTGCAGGAGTGCGCACACGGCTGCTTTACCTTTGTCAGATAAAGATCCTCCAATCGAAACTTGTTGGTCCGGGTAATCGGGGTGAATAGCGACCTTTAGGTTTGGGGTTTTTTCTGTGCGCTGTTCTGGAATATTCTCCACCTCAGTGGTTACTGCGTTGCATTCCTTTGGTGGTACTGTTGTGTTAGAGGGTAACAACTCCTCCTTCTACTGGAAATTTGAGCATCCCATGCGCTGTGGATGGCACAGCGCGTATGGATGATATTCCAGGTCTCCCAATGATGCCATTGTATGGTGAGGGAGACTTTATTACCATGAAATTTATCCATGTCGCTGTTGAGTGTTGTTCATCTCCCACGACCACTAGCAAGCGTAATTGCCCCATAGGCCAAATCTTTTCTCCTGTGAATCCAGTCAGCGACGTTGTTGTTGGTATCAATTGACTTTGGATTTCAGGTTGCAGCCTTTTGAAACAATGATCGTATAGGATATCAGCGGATGCTCCTCCATCAATGTACATGCGGTGGATATCATGTCCCCCCGTATGTATTTCAATAGTTAGAGGTTCTACTACTGCGTTGTCCGCAGCTAGAGTAGGGAAGGATATCTCTTTTTCTGGAGAGAATTTTTGGCTGACTTTTTGTTTTATCTTACGTTGCCATGACTGTATCATGTATATGGTGTCAGCTTTTTCTTTGAGAGGTTCTTTCTTACCCCTATTCCTTTGTTTGTCCTTTCCCTCTTTGATGTTTTTTACAAGGTGGTCCATTCTGCCTTCCCTTACTAACTTTTCAATTAGTTGTCGTAGTTGGACGCACTCGTTAGTTGTATGGCCTTTTTGACCATGGTATTCTCAGTATCCATTCCCTACGCGCTTTTCCTCTGCGGTACGCATTGGTGGAGGTTTTGGGAAATTTGCACCTTCTGTTACAAATATTTCCCTCAGAGTTTTTGTGAGAGGGGTATATTTGTCATTGTCTCTTCCACTGCGGTAATTCCTGCTGCGGTTGTTATTCTGATCATTAGATTGTCTCCTAGGCTGTTCTTGTTGCCTATAATTTGAGTAACCCTTTTTGCTGTCCGCGGCAGCTGCTTCTCCTTGTATGAAGGATCTGGTGTGCTTTGTTAGCTCATCGAAAGTTTGGGGAACTTTGTCATTTAGCTTCCGGATAAGTTCTGGGTTGTTAATCCCATTCATGAACCCTGAAATTTTTAGAATTTCGGGACACGCTTTGACCTGTATGCACTCATCATTGAAGCGTTCCATAAAAGCACTGGTTGATTCCCCTTGGCGCTGTTTTACTCTGGCTAGTTCAACAGGGTTTTTAGCACACTTCTTTCTCTGTGTAAAGTTTAGACGGAATGCTTTCCGTAATTCTTCAAACCCACCGATGCTCCGTCGTAGGAGTTTGCTAAACCATGTGCGCGCATTCCCTACCAATGTAGAATTAAACATATGGCACCATACAGGTTGCGGCCAGTTTTTGATAGTAGCAGCTGATTCGAAAACCTTTAGATGGTCATCCGGATCACCTGTTCCATCATATGTTTTCACGTTAGTGGGTATGCGCCTCCTTTTGTGGTTGGAGTAATCGCTGATGCGTCGTGTAAACGCATCAATTTTCTGGCGTCGCCATGGAAGAGATATGTCCTCATTTTCTTCTTCGCGACGTCTTCCTCTTGATTTCCATTGTCCTGTTTCCCTATCCTCGTTGTCCGAGGAGTCACTGGAGGAAGAGTAGTTTCTCTTTCGGCGTTTGCACCGGCTTCCTTCAGAGGAAGAGCTTGAGGGGTTTTCACTTGGGGACATTCTTTTCCCCAATCTGTCGTGAATTCTCTTGGTCCCAGATTTTGAGGACCCTTGGCTTGGTGAATGCTGAGGTCCTAATCGGTCTTGTATCCCTCGACTGCCAAGTCTGGGGTGAACATTAGTGCGCCTCTCGCTGTCTTCATATTCCTCTGAGTATTGTGAATCAGATGTCGTACCCAACCTATCGTGGATAGTAGTACGTTTTTCATTATCTGTGCGTCTTCCTCGTGGGTGGCGCGGTGGTGATGGTTCGCGTTCAGGACCAAATTTGAGCCGAGCTTGTAGGCTCGTACTTGATCTCTCCTTGCTTCTTCTTGCATGAGGGCAGTTAGGGTTTCATAATTTTGGGATACAAAATTTCCCAACGTTATGTTGGGTGTGTCCTCAGTTGTTGCAAGAATATCTGCCTCAGTATTGGACACCCTATCTCGGTTAGGCGTGCCCGGTGGTACAGTGTTGTCCACTGTAGGTACCGTTTGGTGAGGAGTAGTGAAGAGGGTGCGTTGGAGTTCCTCAACGCTTGGAATCACTGTGGTGGTTTGGGTAGTCCTTATAGGTAGTTCTACCACTGGAGGATGTTGGGTTGTTCCCGCCTCTTGGTGACCAGGTGCGCTGGTTGTCCCAGCAGTCTGCCTAGGGGTCGAATCTTGTTGATTCTTCCTCTGGGGGTCACGTGTTTTTTCCAACTGCGGAGTCCGCTGGCTTGAATTTTTATTCTTCGTCATTCTAGTTCCTTAGTTCTTAGTAGGGGTCCCACGGATGGCACCACTTGTTGATACAAAAGTTGGGCATTCCTGATTATGGGCTCTTGCTCTTGTACCAATTCGCTTCTTAATGCTTGAAACCTGCGCACTAAGAAAATAAACAACACCGTTAGGCTTATCGTGGGATTGTCTCCCACGATTAGGCTCCGGCGTGAGAGTAAGTAATCGATTTAGGGTTCTCGTAAAGAGTTTTAGGGTTTGTGAATCGTACCTTTAATGAGAATTATGTCATTCCTTATATAGGCGCAGAATCCTTGTAGGGTTCGTGCTCCTTACGTTTCGCACACGTGGTGCTTATCCGGTTTAAGGATATTTATTCCATAAATAAGAGATCCTTATCTAAACCGTATATATAGTTTTGTTGGGCTTGTGCTTATGTGAGCCCATTCCCATTATTGATGCGGCCCAAGTTATAATAGCCCACGCATGGTGGCTTTGGGCCTTAGCAATGTTTAATATTTGGGCTTGTGGCCCATATATAGACTATACGTCATCAAGTATGTTACAAATTAAACATGCAATATTTTACTATACGAATTATCATACTATATTATAAATCATGAATGCCTATTATTAATAGAATACTTAAAATTAAGCATTACACATTTCAATGCTAAAAGTACAAGTGATTCAACACAATTAGACATTTAATTCAATAAATGAGATATAATTAGACATTTACAAATTTAGTAGCTACATGTACACACCATTTTGTTTTTGCCATTAAAGTTTAAAATTAATGACTTAAAATTAAAAATTAATTACTTAAAATTGAACATTATATATATTAAATACAATTAATTAAATAGTCAAAAAAATACAATTATGCTCCAAAAACGTCCGAATTACTTCATTTTCCAGAATTCACTCCCAAAGTACCTAAAATCACAAAAGGAACGATTTAGGGCAATATTTGATCAAATAAATTCAATTCCGGGCTTAAATGACCCCTTAAAAGTGGTTCATTTTTCGCCTCATCAGCCACCTAGTACACGGAACAAACCGAATTCGAAAGTTGGCTACACGGATTTGAAAAAAATAGTCGACTACACAAAACTACAAACGAGTGACAAGTTAAATAGCCCTCCTAATTAATATACCATTTATTAAAAATGGTAAAAAAATCTATCACAAAGTTAATAGTTTAAATACTGTTTAGTTCTCAAACTTTTATCATTTTTCATTTTTGCCCATATACTATTTTTCTCGCAATAACTATAAAATGAACCTGTAAGTGTTGCATCAATGGTTATACCAGAAACACAAGTTCGCAAGTATAATTGTTTGCCACTATATACCATCGCTTTGTGTGAGTATTTGTTTAGTTTAGATGAAATGACAAACAATGATATTACTGCAATAATAACAAAGGGTTTGTGTTTTAATGATATCCTTTATTGTTTGAGAAACTCATTAATCAAATGATTTTGGGTTCAAGTTCTACTTAAGGCAAGTGAGATATGATTATTGTACTTATTGTGAGATAGATTGTTGTTAAACCAAAAAATATATAATTACTAGGCATTCACACCCGTGCGATACACACGGGCTCGATCTAAATGTTCA